>NW_019091358.1:860052-996668 GCF_001949145.1 Acanthaster planci
CATGGCTACCCTTGTTAATTGGGTGCTCCATTGAAAGAAATGTGGGTACCCTTGCTAAGTGAGTTTTTAAATTGCACATATCCAATGCTATTTGGAACAGAAAATAGTCAAGTAAGAAGCACTTTGTCAACTAAACCAGTAAAAATAACCATGTTGAAGTAAAACTGGTAAACTCTCTCTTGGTTACCTGTACATGTTGGAACAGCTTTAGTGCATTCAAAATCTTTGAGCCAAGGCATAGAGATGAATTATTCCAAGAGAGATTATTCCACTAATTGTCCAGCGAGACACGGGTTATCTGGCGGGCTAGCATGGGTTGTCCAAATAGTGCACAACTTGTATCGTGCACAGGATCTGCGCAACAGCGTTGTCGCACACCTGTGTAATATTTCAAAAGGATTCATGAAATGTGGCACACCTATGGAAAGTATTTTAAAACCTCGTTGACATTGGATGTGTGAATGAATAATCAATGGCTCTGCCAGCCGTTTCAAAAGAAAAATTAAGTCAAATCTGTTTAAGTACTCGGTTCTCGCAAATCTCTAAGTTTCCCTTCCGTGAGTCTGAGTTACCTGTTTTAAAGCTGAGAACTTCTAGTAGCAGTCAGTCTTCTGTTGTAAAATCTTCCATTCATTATGTGCTGCGCCTTCCCTCACACAAAAGATTTGCATCAAAGTTTTGCCATTGGAGGTTAACTCCCTGAAATGTTTTGAAATATTTTTTGGCAAATAACAGAACAACATTACGGCATAAAGTGGATTGAGACCGCTGCATATAAAGTTATTGGTTTTTCTGGAGACTTCTTGAGTAAACGATGATCGAATACGAATTGTAAACTGGTGATCACTGCTCTGACAATTTTGATATTCAGACAGCATATACTAGAAATGAAAGACTAGCAGGTTGCAAAGTCATCCCCGTCAGGTCTGCCCAGGATAAGCATTCAATGTATAACTGGAAAGCTTACAGACGTTCTTCTTTAACCCTAACCGTGCTGAACCCAACAAGATTATGCAGGATTTCAATGGTCCCTAGGGGGCTAGATGATACCAAGCTTTTTGCTTGTAAACATGTAGATTGGATACAAACTCTTTAAGGTGGGATAACTTTTTTTTTTACGAGAAAACCTTGTATGGAGGCACACTGCACCACTGCCGGAGACATACACTGTACCTTGTATGGTACGTAAACACTCAAAGCTGCTGTGAAAATCTAGGCTTTCTGAAGTTGCCAAAAAGTATGCCCATCCGTTAAAACCTAAGGCAGGTTTGCAGATTGTTCTTTGAGAGTTAAAGGTGTACAAAGCTACAATCAAGTGTTCTATTTCATGCAGGGCAAAGATAGGTTTTGTTGTTTTATGTCAGTATTTTTGTGCTCGCTTATCCCGTCCTCTGTTTGCTATTTATTGGACAAAGCCAGTGTAAATGAGTTATTTCCCACAAGCATAAAAATTGCCCTCCGAAAAATCCACTTTTGACTGCCTGACAACCAAAGGGATTTGCTTTGCCACATTAATGTTGACCTGTGGATCATGTTCTCTCCAGCAACTTCCCGCGTTTTGTTTTTTCCTTTCAGCAAGGAATTATTTTGAGCCACTGTAATCCAAATTCCATTTTCAGGGGCTTTCCTCGTCCTGTGATGGCACGGTAAGGATTTCTAGGCCAAGCCGAGTCCCCGATAGCTGTATTGTGGAAAACACTGGGGGAAGAGAAGAAGTAGCAATATGATACAGCTATGCAAGTGATTTCCTCATTGGCCCGTGGGGTAACATGTAGATGGGAGAGTTGAGACCATGCATTAATTAGCCTGCTTCTGGACGAGAGTCATCCTGCATGCCCAGCAAAGTCTCAAAACAATTCCTCTGAAATCGTGGTACAGCTGCTTTGCTTATTAATGAGTTGCCAGAAGAAACGAGACGGAAACAACATATTTGCGTATGTAGTGGTTTATTGGGGAAGGTGATGATGGCATTCATGCCATCGGTCCATCTTCAGGCTCTCCAGTTCCATGGATATGTGTACATTTATGATTGCATGTGGTAAACAAGAACCCCCATTCAATCAAACCATGTGAAAGCAGGTCCCTTATAGGAATCTTCAAAATCTGTCACCTAATGATTGAGAGGCGTGAAGCTTTCCTCAGGTCAGCTGTTTCCTTCGTGTACAGCACATGTGTATATGGGGACGTGCGGCCCAGTGGTTAGGGTTTGCAGCTTCTGATCATAGAGTTAGGGGGGGTTCGAATCCTGGCTGGTGATTACATGTCGCAACCTGAGGCTAGTCAATTTATCCCCACATACTTTGCTTCAACCCGGAATTCATGGGTACCTGTTAGGGCAGGTACAGTGCGGTATAAATTGGATCTGAAATGGCAGCATTGGGCTACGTACATGTACATGTATGGTATATTCCCTAGGGAGCTGAGATGGTTTCAGGAACATTCAGACGATACGCCCGATGGGCAGCAACGATGAAATATTTATCTTATAAATATAACATACCTATTGGCATCTCCATGAATGAAAGATACTGTTTGATACTGTGAATCTTTGAAATGCTGGACATGATATTTTACTGTTATTTTTATGTTACCACAATTTGAAATAGTGGAATCTGTACACAAATCTGATGCAGCCATGATTTTTTTCTAAATTCCCAGTTGCAAATTTGTAATAAGACCTCCATGAATTTGCATCATTTCATGATGAAAACAGGAAACCAAAACCCAAGAGTTTAGTGCCAGGTGGAACTTTATTTGTCCATTGAGTTTGGCTTTCAAAGTGATACAAGAAGCAAGTCTGGAATTCCCTGGTAATAAACATGCACATTAAAGGAGATATGTCATTTATTAGAGTATACCACAGTTAGTTTAAGCCAGCAGCAAAAACTACTGGCTACAAAATCTGAATGTAGACGGGGACAGGCCCAACGTCCCTCAATTCAATTTGTGCTCTCAACTTCGATCCAGGGCCCGACTAGTCACTCACCAATTGCCTTGGTCACTTCTCCATGAAAAAAACACTGAACACTGACATTTTGAGACTTTAAATCTACCATTTTGCATGCCTATCTCCCGATTATTAAACTGAAAGACTGGAGACTGAAGAGGACTGTTGTCTGCCAGAAGTAGGGCAGCGTTCCTGACCCTCCTTGTTACCCCCTATCGCTTGATCAATAGTCCATTAGTGGCGGTGTTCAGAGCGTGACTTGTACAAACTTCACATACTCAAAGGCTTTTTCACAGAGATTGCAGCCTGCAGTAAAGACTACGCTGATTGGCGCTGTCGAGGACTTGTGAAATTTGGTCAGCTTGATGCGACATTTGCACGTACATGTACCTGGACAAATTGACCTACATACAACTCCCCCTACGTTACGGTTACCAGATGTTTACGTAAAGTTCTGAAGGGTTTTTCAAGAAGGTTGAAGAAACATGCCCCAGGGCTGTGTCCCCCTTGGATATTTGTAATGGAAACAACTGGCGAACTTCATACACAAAGGCAAACAAAGTACAATAACAGCTCCTGACATCTAATCCAGCCTCTTTTCACAACTGATTCAACTAGTTTGTTGAGCAAGACTGATTTGAGTTGAGCAGCTTCCGGTATCACTTAACCCACCTACATGTAGTCGCATCCATCCATGTTGATTTGCCCTCACTAAAACTACTTTTGGCTCCCACACCATATCTTTTCAGAACCTGACTATGACAGACTGTGGCCTATTATGGCTATTAATACGCTTTTAAAGTTGGCGGGCATCTTTGCGTCCAGATGTCCAGTACATATATAACGACGATACATTCAAACAGAAATTGGTCATGTGTGCTCAGTTGCATCTTGCGTCACACACGCATAAACCTGTGAACGTGCTGTGAGTTCCCATCAAAGGTCCTTGTAACAGCTTGCCCTCTCTTTTTCCTGCAGAGAGGTTACACTCCTACATTGACTTTCCCCTGGTATTCTTTCTTCTTCCCTTACCCGTGTATTTCTTTTTCACTTTGTGGTTGAAAAGTGTACAAATAATGTATATTTATAAATGTAATGGTAAGAGTAATTTCATTTGGCAACAGACAGAATAATCCATTTCATGAGGTGAAGCCAATTCAGTCACTCCCTAGATCCCCAGCATGTTCATGTATTTGTGTGGAGGGCCGCTTTGCAGCGTCACGTGACTGAATAGAACTTGTCAATTGCCAACAAACCCGGGGTTTAGAGGAAAATAAAATGGCTGCATGCAAGCAAGCGCATGTCAAGCAGAATACTGGAGAGCTACATGTAGGACGGACTCTGATTGGAAAGGACCACAGAGGATAGGCTTTTAAAATGTCAAACAGCTAGGTGAAAAAGAGAACTCCTTCATTTTCAGCTGACATGTAATATTTGTGGTAATGCATAAATGTATATGTACTTGAGGGAATAGTGGCAAGCGTATCCGGGTCTTTGGTTGGGGTAGGGCCAAATGGATTTTTTTTTTCTAAAAATGACTGTCCAACTTTTATTGTCATTTGCGAAACAATCTCCCCGAAAGAAAGATGTTAGTTTCGTTTTGAAACTGCCAGCACTTTCAGTTCCAATGGACAATACATTGGCAATGTGTTGACGCTCAGAAGATTTCCCCCCCCCAATCATATGCTACTTCAGTGGCATGTTTATGGGCTCTGCCTCTGTAATGTGTATGATGTTCAGTTATTGCCATGAATGTTCGTTTGCGTAAATGACAACTGGAAAAACAACATTCCGTGCCACCCTACCAGTACCTCATCGGATTGCTCACTGTGCCGGTGTTTACCTTCTCGGTGAATGTCCCCGAATGTATAAACAGTTGCCTGGGGCTGAATCGATCGGCCAAGACTTGCATGGCACACAAACAAGGCATGATTGGCCCAGCGTGGTGTAAACTACCGGCACCACTCAATGCTGAGAAAATTGTCTCCGATGGAAATATTCAGAGCATACCGTACATATAACTGCTTGAAATTTAAAATAGGAGGGGGTTCCACATGATCTCTGTTGGTACACGCACATGTAGATCTCGTAGTTACGCAGAGATTATGCACGGGAGGGGTACTGGTACGGTGCGTGTGAATACAAATTCACACCTTATATAAATAGAATGTATTTGGCCCCGTCTACTCGTCTGTCATGTTTATTCGGCAAGAGCAGTATGCATATAATTTTTAACAATGTCTTACAGACATACTGTAACAAGGACACATCGCCATTTTCATCAGTTTTGGTGAAAATTACATTTTTGCAACGGTCTCTCAAACTGTCAGATGAATACCTTAGGGCACAACACACCTGACTACTACCAGGGAAGTTTAATGCTAAGGCCAGCCTATATTCCCCAAGTCTTCTCTGCAATAAATATATCCCAGGGTACAACACACCTAACTATGGTACTACCAGCTAAAACTGTTGCATTTTGGTTTTAAAGGGTTATAGAAATAGGAAACATTCAATTCGCACACTACATGCAGTATGGCACACAATGGACCATGTTGTGTTTGATGTAGCTTCGGCCAACAGGGCAAACACTGTTTCAGGTCTAAAAACACACAGTAGGACTGTGTTTTTGAACTTTCTACCTTGAACTGAGACAGTGTTTGCCTGTGGGCCAAGCTACCGTGACATCAAACACAACATCAAACACAACGTGGTCTATTATTCGTAGCTCACTACAAGAGCCTAAACTTAAACTTGGCACTGTTATTGACAAATAATACTGCATCAGAACCATGACTGTGACAAGATGCTCATGATAGAGAGCTACATGTACAGGTAGACATCTGAATTGGGGCTATAAACAAAGGTTGTGAATGGGCTCAAGGGGCCAGGTGGCCTGCGCTATGCATGGACCCTCCGCGATACCAAATAGAACTTCATACAGCAAGTGCCGAACCACACAAGTTCTTTATTCACAAGATTGGACTCTTTGATCTGAGCTGGTATCACTTGGAATGAGCCATGTGTGACCTAGACATTTTGTTCCTTGATCTGGGTGAACTACTGTGTTTTGAAGGGCTGATCATAAGTTAAGGGGCTTGTTGGGGGTCAAGGGGATTGTGCAAAGTCTGCAGAACGCTGTTTTGGGGAACACTATAAGTTACCATTTGGAGTTTGTCTTGTCTCTAAAAAGTAGGAATGGGATTTTGGCATGTACATTTTGTAAAGGCATTGACCAGTGTTCTTGTCCACAGTAAGAACGGTGAATGATCCCGATAAACACTGTAAGTGGGTCCTTGTTGGAGTATTCTATAGTGTTCAACTTCAGAGATGATCGTAATCGTCCCTAATCCAAATTGCAGTCAAAACTGGAGTACTTGTTAAGTTATACTGGGAAAGTAACTAGGTACCAGCAAATTTGATTTGAACCTGCAGCTTTTGCAACTCGCAGGGAATTTCACTGGCTTCTGTTCAGTCAAATTGTTTGCTCGTCTTTAATTAACCAAAAGAAAACGTCTTTGTGCAGATGCATGACTTGGTCATTTCCGGAGCACTTTTCGGTGATGCCTCCTGCATTACAATCCAGGACGTCAATTTTAAGAAGACGCCTCACTTTTTGGTTGTGAGTCTGTCTATTTGTTTTCCGTTGGATTCTAATAAGATTTGCTGTGGTTTGTTTGCAGTAACAGCAGACATAAATCAGGGTATTGGATCCTACAACGTATGTAGGCCAATCGTACATTGCAGAATTTTGGACCTTTTCATTCAAATACATCAGTCCACTGTGCACACAATTCCATTTTATCAAATTTCCTGCCATATTTTCTCAGAGCCCCCTTGCATCCCGAACGCAAAATATACCGCAGTGTTGAGTCTGGGTCGCGCAACTCTTGTCCACTTGCTGGGAACTGCAGCTCAGGCTACACATGCTTCTGATCAAACAGGTCGAAGAGTGTTTTTGTTTGCCCAAGATGTCTTTAAATAGAAGATGTTTTGGCAGCCAGCATTAATATCTGCCATCTGGAGGCAGCTGTTTCTCATCATGGAAAAGACTGGTATAACTAGCCAGGGCTGCTGTGTACCCATGTGGCACATTCGCGAGAGTGACAAAAATAACAAACATTAATACTCAGACTCTGTCTGACAGTTGAGCCGGAGATCTCTGGAGATGTGCATGATTAATTAAACCAGGTCACTGCTTCAGGCTGTGAACATACTGTTGAGATCTTGCTTCTTGTTGGTGTTTTTTTTTACATTTTTGTCCTGGAGATTAAAATGAAATGGTTAAAGGTGACGGTATTATTCAGAAGGGTTTCTTTGGTATCTTTTTTCTTTGATTGAAAAAAAATCCTTTGATTGTCACAAATTCAGCAAACTTGTCTCTCAACTTTGCTAATTACATAAATCTCCAATCTACGTGTAGGAAAAAAACCCTTTCATGAATCAGGTTTCAGGAATTTATCACCTTCCTCAAGAACTTCCCCAACTGATCTTCCACCTTCCCTCCTGATAGAACGGATATAAAGTCACGGCTGATTTCAGGCAAAATCAATTTGCCCCTGCTTCTATATTCAGAGGAGTGGACCATTTTTCCTTTTTTTTTATAGTCAGAATGATCCGGTAGTTTGATTAGTACTCATAGTGGTCTTAATAGAAAGTGGATCAGTGGCTTCCACTTCCCCTCTCGGTTCATTCCTCGGTGATTGGTGCTTTCATTCCTCTGTTGTCGTCCTCCCATGACAGCACATCTTCCCCCAGGGGAGAGGGGATGGTCCATGAATTAATATACTCCTCTGTCCGTTTTAACTTCCTCGGGAGCCAGATGAAAACATCGGGCTTGAGCTTCCTGGACCGCATGACGGGGTGCAGTCAACGCTGTATAATCATTGTATAGTTGTATAATAATGCTTTCCAGTCAAACCACTGGTAATGTTGAGAATCAGACTATAATTTTCTTGTCCCACATTGTTCCAAGAGAAACCATGTAAAAACTCGTCTATTTGCAACATAAGGCATCATCATACTTTGCAAATTAAGCAGAAAAGGTCCAATGGACCATGAATTAAGCTAGTGGTAGTACTCGTTCACATTTATACATCCTTTTGAGTGCAATTTGCAGTGTGAACAGTGACGTCCTTTCCACTCTCTTTGCCTCAAATGTTTCATCTCTGCTACGTGCAGAATTTATACACAGTGACATGTACAGTACACACTACATACACCCATCTTGTAAACTTCATGCTATGGAATATAAACAGGCCTACTACAGGTACGGTACTACAGGGCAGAAAAACAGTTCCCAAATTTTGGCCTGTGCTTGTTTCCCACTTTTGACCCTTTATTTCTGCACTATTCCACTCCAAGATTTGTTAAGTGATGTTGGTGATATCTGAAAGTTGTGGCTGCAGCTTACAAGAACATGTCCGCCTATTGAAGCCCCTGGCCAGCTCCACTGTCACTCCCCCATAGCCAGCTATGTCACTGTAGGTTTGAGCCAGTTGATTCCGACACGGCTCTTCGTAGCCTAATAGTGCCTGCATGACACGGGTGGCCCACAGCGGGAGACACTCGCACACCCTCTGAAGCCTCCATACGACAAAGCATGGCACAACAACATTTTGCCTGCTTCCACATTGAAATATAAAAAGAGATCTCTCTGTATTTCAATTCCTCGTTTTTTTTTAAGCTCTCCCTCTCAAGCCTTGTTGTAGAGATGAAGTCCTACAAGTAACTCACACGCAATGCGAATTTCACTTTCCAGATAGTCAGTACCTGTTCAGATAAAAAAAACAACTTGCAGTCAGTTTGGAGTGAAGGTACATGTACAGTCGTTGCAGTTGGGGGGGGGGAGTTGGCAGGGGGGCACTTGGGAACGAAAATAAAAAGGGGGGAAAAAGAACAGAAATAGCCAGAGAAACAAAATGAAGCAACTCTTGCCCCAGGGAAGAAATCCTGGTGACAGGCGCAAGACTTGGTGGTATGGCTTCACAAAGACAGCATGAGAGCTTGAAAGAGAACAGATGGGTTGATTGGTTGTGGAGTTAATGGGACTTTTACATGACTAATTGCCGACTACCCCCAAAGAAGCCCCATTATTGATGGCTGTTGCTCTGTCACGCATGCTGCTCATTCAAAACATTTTTTTCAAATGTGCTGACACCAGTCTGCTGGTTACCGAGCATTTCTTTGTAACAGTAGAAAGCTTTTAGCAATGTATGTACATGTATGCTTCCATTTGCATCAATTCTGCAAAGTGGAGAAGTGTGTCTGCCTCTGGGAGGAACTGGCTGTTCAGCTTACGTGACGTGCATCCAACATGTAACATGCGGTACATGTAAATTCAGAGGCGCACAACTGCCCCTAGCCTCCTATTTAATACAGATGCATCCTGGGGAAATAGGTGAAAACAGTCTGCACGTGCACATTGTTCTTACGGGAATTGAGGGTTGATGGGAATATCACAGTGATTGATGATACATTTTGTCAAATCCCAAGGCAAGTGAGCTTTATGTTGCCATCTTGTTGTCATTCTGGTACCGGTACCTGCCACCCTCCCCCCCCAAGAAGCGTAATTCCTCCCCTCCAGAAATGAATACAATGTTAATGGCTCCCCTAATCGCATTTGTTCAAAATAGCATTCGCAAGCAAATTGCTCCCTGATGTGAACTCCTGTGGTTCTAGTTAGATTTCAGCATTTGGATTCCTTTTTAGCCATGACATTTTCCTTTTAAGCATATCCTACAATGCTAGTGGAAGTTATGCCATTCATTTTTATTGGCCGTTAAAGTCAGTGTCGGTTTTTGTGTTGGTTTTAACTGAAGCCATTTTGTGGAGACACGTTACCGCAGTGTGCATATTCACGAGCCTACCGGTACATGCATGGCCTGCAGCCGATACTCAAGAAATGAATTAATTAAAACCTACTCCAAAAAAGGGATAAATTTATAATGAATATCTCACTATGACACTGAATTAAGTGATGTTTGCACTATACAATTTGAGTCACGCTTACACTAATGGTGAACTCACTCGTTTCTCACACCCGCAGGACCTTTCCAAACTGTAAATTTGGAGACAAATGTTTATTCATCCATCCCAACTGCAAGTATGATTCTCGGTGCAGCCGGCCCAACTGTCCCTTCACACATGCAACCAGGAAACAAGGCAACCTAGTCCCCATGAGTCCACCAGCGGTTCTCCTGCCTCCCACACAAGGTAGGGTGTCAAGACAAGACCAGAGTTTGTAGTGAATTACCAATGACCGATTCGGAAAACAGCCATTAACTTTAGTGTGGAAGTTTCAGCCCCCTTTTCCAGAGAATCCATGAATACTTTCTCCGTTTGAAATCCCGTGATTGCATCCAGTAATGAAAAGATTTGGCAGATCTGGAGCCTCCTAGAATCAATTCAACCTGGCGTTTGTTATCCCATCCCTGTTTTGAGAGAGTTTTCACACTCACATAGTTTGTACAACAAGAAAAATGATGAAGACTGCCTAGGTGGTCCCATCCGGTACACAAGAACCACATTTTTATGATTAATACTTGCTTGATTGTGTCCCTGTTGTAAAAGGAGGACATTTCAGTTTTTATTTCTAAAATGGTGGTGTTCATTTATCCATGACAACAGGGCTGCAATTGAGGTTCATGTACATGCATTAACCGAAATCAGATAAAACTACCTTTTGCTTCCCGATGAAGGCACACTTTATGATTATACACTATTAATGGAACCTTTCCCTATTAAGTTTTTACCTTTCTTACATTCTCTGCCAGATAAGGATTATAGAAAGAGGCATTTTTCCTCTTACAGGTACATGTAGCTTGCATTTCACCGTGGCAGGCTAATTCACATGTGTTTTGTCAGATACAAAATCCTCATGGATGTAGGTAACTTTTGTTCATGCTTAACAACTTAATACTTGTGTAAAAATACATCTGTGCATGTTCATGCAAAATGTGTAACATTACTGTCTTTCCATGGTTCAGCAGTCGTTGTTCTTCATAACAGAAATATCCAGACAAACCACAGAGGGCTTGATGGACCTAAACATTGAATGTCCAAGAGGTTTATCTTGTGTAGCCTCTTCAACAAATGTGTTAAACTGAGGTCCTGAACCCAATTTTATGTTGCTGCTTACCAGTTTGCAGAAAAGTCATTCTTAAGTACATGTAGTTAGAGGGTATGCGGAAACACCATGTGGATTATCTCTTTTGTGAGTATGTGTGGTTCTGAAAAGATCCGGGTCTAGCTAGTCCTTGTGTAACTGATCAAGTTTCTAATCTTGCTGGGTGCTGTGTGGAATACTCTCATGCCTTATTGCTGGAGGATGCATTGTATGTGATGCGAAGTGTTGCCATTGTATAGGAGGGTGACAGAACTAGTGTACCTATGAGGTTGACCTAGGGTAGAGGAGGCCCATCGGTCGGGGCGGGACGTTGTTGCCTGGGTCTTGACTTGACTTCTCTTGAAATCCTTCCATTGTAGTGCTGTGGAGGTGTGGTGTAACTTGCCCGGCAGGCTGTCCTGGTCACACATGTTGTATGCCCAAGGGACGAGCATGATCAACCGAGTTCCTGATCTTGGGAAAATGAAATGGGGGCTTGTACTGGTCTTCCAGGGTTCCATTGGGTCGCCTGGACACCTCCACATCCAAGAAGGAGGTAGTGCCATCTCTTTCTTGATCCATGGTGAACTGTATGCTGGCACTGAGCCTGTTGAGATGTTCCAGGAAATCACCTAGTTTGTCTTGACCACGAGGCCATATGATAGACATGTCGTCAACGTATCTGGGCTAAACTCTCAGGTGGAGATCATCAGCTGTGGCAATGGCTGTCTGTTCAAATTGTTCCAAGAAAATGTCAGCAAGAACCGGGGATATAGGTGATCCCATAGAGGTTCCGGTGGTTTGCTCAAAGAGCTTGTCACGCCACTGGAAGCTGGTGGATGCTGTGCAGGTGATGAGTAGGTTTTGGATCTGGGCTGGGAGGAGGTCTGTTTGTTCTTAAATTGATGGGTCTTGATCCAGGTGTTCTCATGTGATCTTGCAGGCATCGGTGGTAGGGACGTTGGTGAAGCATCAAAACTGACCATGATATCGTCGGGGTTGCAGGGTTAGGTCTTGGACGAATGTGGCAAACTGTTCCAAGTTCTAGATAGGGCGTTTGGTGTTGCGGAATAGTGGGTGCAGGATCTTAGCAAGGTGCTTGGCGACACTGTAGGTGGGACCTCCACAGGATGCTGCAGTGGGGTTATGGGGATGTCCGGCTTGTGGATCTTGAGCTGATGGAAGAAGCGAGGACATCTGGAGCTGGAAACGTTGGGTTGGCAGTACAGGGCTGTAGAAAGGTTCCCAGATTGCTGTAAAGCAAGTAACTTGATGCTTACTAATTACTAAATGGTGCTAATTCCATTTCATGGTGGTGCTTGGTATGGTTGTGCTAACAGTTGTGTGCACGTAGAGATTTCCATTGTGATACTACTAAGTCAAGCAAATTTGTCCTCCAAGATCAGCGTGGCTTCTGCCATGATTACATGCACTTGTTACAGTCATCTGTAATGTGCTTAGCAGCCTCTGTGAAATTGAGCCCAGGTTAGAATCCAGTAAATTTAATGGTCAACTTCAGGAATTTGCCTGATTAGTTTGATTGCGTTCTCTTTCTCTTGCAGTGCATGCGCCCTCTAAGGCATCCAGATTGTGCAAATTTCACCCCAACTGTACAAATGGACAGTGCCCCTTCTTCCACCCCAAGGTATGTGGCATGACCCGTTGACTCCAATGATGAAATTGTTTGGAAAATTAGTTCTGTGGACTTTCAATTATGTGCACAGGGCAAAAAAAGGGATTTTTAACATAAGTCTTTTCCAAATAACATCCTTCACTGCAGTAGGAAATGAAGTTCCATACTTATATAAGAGGTTTTCTTCCAAAAGAAATCCACTGAGCTCATGTACATGTAGGCTCCACTCCACCAAAAACCACCAGGCATGCTGATGTGCATGGAAGTGTTCCATTTCATATTGATGCAAAGCCAGTTGTGGATCTGAAGGAAGGAGGGGTTTGGAGTCGGCCCTTCCCTGCTTCCCCCCCATGAATAACTATTTTCGTAAAAAGGAAGAAGGATGACATCCTACTTGTAGCGTACATGTAAACCTATTTGAGTCCTTGTCCTCCAATTAGCAAAATGCTAGAAAAAAGGGACGCAGCTGACTCAAAGGCTTTGAACTCCGAAATTCAATTTGTTTCTTTTAAATTCTCCCAAGACCGGCTTCCTGCCGCAATGCTTCCAAAAACACAACTCATTTTCAGCATACAAAAACACGCTGTCTGGAAAAGTGTACATTTTGTGACAACTTAACCCGGTCCTGGAACCTAGCCAAACCCTTCCTGTGTACCCCAACAAAAGAATTCTATTGAAGTGGTCTATTTATAGTTACCTACTTCAGGAGCACAAAATGAAAGTAGATGTCTCCTGTATCGATGAATGTTACTGGTGTAGCAAAACTTTTTCATAAGATTTTCATAGCAATGGCAGCACATGAGTCCTTCAAGATCTATTGGGGAAATTTGTTCCGTAGATATTGACTACTGTTACTGCATGAGGTGTACATGAGGCTTGAAAGTTGAAGCTCAGAGAATATACAGTTTACGCCCTCTTGGACGTTTGAAAAATGCACAGTTGTTTTTATGAATGAATTTCAATCAGCAAATTCATTCAGTTCAGTTTTACAGTGATATTTACTATGGTTATTTCTACATGTTGGCACCCCTTCCCCAGTCTTACTTTGTAGTTTAATCATGTGTGTATGTTGAATGACACCACTTATGCATTGAATATTGACAAAACTCTCGCCTATGGAACCTGATCCTGCATCATGTAATGCCTGAACTCCAATCTATGGTATGTAATGAGAGGAGTGAACTGCCCCCCCCCTCAGGCTCCTCCACCTGCCAAATGAGTGACATCGAATCCCACGAGTGGAAAGAAACAATTAAGTTTCAGTCTGGATTTTTTTCTTCAAAAATGTTTCAGATCAGGTTCTAGCTGGCTAAATCTAAACAGTCACCCACATTTTTTTAGTTAAATGCCTACATGTATGTTTGCAATTAAATTGTTTTCAGTGCAGTGCCAAGTACAATTTTGTTCTTGCCGATTCCCTGGGTTATAGCAGCCATTTGTAAACATTTACCATTTGAGGACCGAGAGCTAGAGCCCAATTCTGAATGATTGTTGTAGATCGTTGGTGCCTGAGGAAAAAACTCTATGTATACATTGTATATAAGTGGGGGGGGGGTTGGGGAGAGATTGGATTGACAAAGCCATTTAAGAAAATTCCGGAGTGAGTAAATGTTGACTCATTTGATTGAAATTCAGGGTAGTGCTTGTTTACCCCTAGTCTGGTGCGTATGTCTCACTAGCAGTTCTCAGCATTGACTAGACAGCCATGCTGCCTTTAAAAAAAGTAATGACAGTGGACTCTGTAGGTTGGACTGTAAGTAAAATGTTTTTACGATATTGATCTGTCTAAATCTGCCTTGGGTCCAGGCTCTCTGAGGCACTTTCACAGTGTCTGCAGGGGTGAGGAGGGGAGATGGAGAGATTTATTATGCCCCTCCCCCCTTGTTAACAGTTCTGTATAGTTTGTTGAAAGGTGCCTGGGCTTTCATGATCTAACATTGTTGCTGGGGTTTTGAGAGGACTTCCTTATGCAAGATCATTCCCAACTAAGACACATCTTATGACTGCTTCCCGCATTGCATTTGATGAAAAAAAGCTGCAAGTGTGTGCACCGTAAATTGTGTCATTTTGTTATAAGACGCACGGGCTTACCAAACAGATACGGTCTTATGAAACAGATCACGATTTTATGGATTAGGTGTGGTTGTGTCATAAAACACGACTTGGAATTTAACTGTAGACTTAGGTCATGTTCTCACTCGATATTTTTCTCTGTGCCCTCGTGGAAACTTACCACTAACTTCCGGTCAGTTACACCACTGTGCATTTACTGGCTCAAGTGGCCACGTTATGCGGAGGACATCTCAATTTCTTCCCCACTACCAAAGCTGGTTTTACTCACACAGCACCCAATCATGTTTTTCACTGTTCTGATCGAGAAGTCTGCCGTAATAATGAAACAGAAGAAAGGGCCATGTCCACAATGCTATATCACCAAAAAAAGAAAAAGATGTGTATTTGAGTGTATCAGTGGGGAACCAGGGAACCATTCTTCACAGGAGGTAGTTTAATGCATTCGTGGATGTTGTACGGCACAGTGCTGTTTGATTGGTTCCTACGACCACATCAGCCTGTTACATTAAGTCATAAGGAGCTCGATGTGAAACAGGGACAAACGGGTAATTCAGTGAGAACAAAGCTACATTTATATTAAGTGAATGTAACCGGCTCTAAAAAGGATGTGGCGACAAAATTTTTCTTTTTACCCTCACTTTTTTTTTCTGGAAATAATCTAGGTATAAAGTGTGATGTCCATCGCAACTGCATGCGCATGTAACGCTAAAATAGACTGGCCCCTGCATTTTTTACTGTTTAAAAGCATTTTCAGCTTGAACATGTACACAGGACATAAGACCACCTCGTTTGTCTGGTTCCCAGATGTAAATGTACAATACAGAAATGACGTCATCTGAAAAAGAGTGCCTGACTAAATGTATGGGGAACTAGGGGGACTCCTTTACTGTATATATTTCTCAAGAGTACCCCATCAAAAACACGTTACAATTACACAGTAGCAGGATTCTAGTTGATTAAACAATTTTGGCACCTTTTGGACATAGTTTTTATACCAAATAGAAACTTTTTTTATTTTGCTGACTCGCAGGTCTACGGCAATGCCCGCATTGACCAGAAACCAGCCAAAAATGTCAACTTTTCAGTTGACTTGATGAGTGGGGTGGGCTTACACTTCTTAAGCCGTGAACTACAAATGATGATAACAACAAACCTTTTGTCGGAGTGATTTTAAGGCAAACCTTAAAGCCCAACTTTTCAACGAAGCGTTCGCTGTGTTCTGCTTAAGTTGTAATGTGTATTAATGTTTTTAATTTCCAATATCTGATTGGTTTTTTAATCAGTGTATATTTTAATGCTTTAAAGCTTCCTCTTTGACAGACTTTAAACAAAAACAGGCGTGAGATGAAATTAGTCGACCACTGATTTAAGTCGAGACGTGTTAAGCTGGGGTTTTTTTAGGCGACTCAGGGCACTTTCCGCTAATTGCTCCTGACACCAGTCTTGGTATAAAACAAGGCCCTCAAGACATGTCTCGAGCTGACGTTCAGCAAAATCTGCCCGTGGTTCTGCTCTGGCCAGGCACTTGGTTGATCACCACTTCACTCCATCTCATATCTCACCCTCCGGGGTTTTCCTCTTTTTCTCCCCCAACACTCAGATGTGTCTCTTTGGACGAAGCTGCACTCGTGTCGGCTGTACATTCACCCATCCCCAAGTTGCGACAGGAGCCGCACTCAAGTGGTCCAAGCAGATGCACATTAGGTAAGGCAACGATCCGAACGAGGAACTGTACCGTACTGCATCTCCCTCCCCCTACGGCTAGACCTCGAAGAACCGTCTTTGTCGAAATTGAAAGCAATCCATCGATTTTAACACTGGCAGCTTTTAAAGAGGCACCTGTCCATGTTGTAAGTGGGTTGAATAGGGTCACACAAGTAGGTCTCACTACCACCCTTGACATGGCCAGCTTGACACCGACCATCAAAGCTATGAAGTATAAACCATTAAGTAGTGGACTTCAAAGGGAGGGGGCGTCTCCTTTGTTGTAATTTTGAGGGCGATATTTGTTCTCTGTTTTTCCTATTTGCCATTAAAAGGCAGAAGTTTCAGCAATAATGAGAAATCATATGCCCGTTTGTGTGTGCTGGTTACCCTTTCATGTTAGGCCCCCCCCCCTTTTATAAAAACTGGGTACCCCTGCACCCTTTGAATGATTTCTGGATCTGCCACTGCTGTTAAATTTTCCACGGATCTCACTAAGATGCAGCTGAGCAGGGGGCGAAACTGTTACAGGCATCCGGCTCTTGAACTTTTTTTTTCTATTCGATTCAGAGCCTTTCAGACATGGGAGAGCTGTTCTCGCTGTTGCCCCAAGCCTCACTCAAAGCAATTAGTGATAGGTTCTGGGAATTAACCCTACACCCCCACAAAAGTCCTAAGAGTGCAATGGCAGTACTCTCGCAAATTGTCTTCAAATCAAATGTAGATGCACGCTGTCTTTCTTGACGCACAAAGTGAGTTTGCATGTCAGTTGGGATCGGCAGGGTGAGGCTCATTTGCAACTTCAAGTGAGAATAAGCCTGAAATTTGTCTTGCTCTTGAATCAGATGAATTTTTATGACAGAGGCTTCATCACCTATAAGTGCCAAAGTGTTGTCGTGCCGTAAACAAATTCTACCAGCAAATTTGCCCCCCCCGTTTTTTATAACAAAGTAGAAGGCAGTCAAACATTTGCTCAAGATGTGTGCCATTTGGGGGTTTACAATTGTTCAGTCTTTTCCTTGTGTCTTATAATGAAAACGTTTTACCTTTGACAGTGGATTTCTGTTAATAGAATGAGGAACATGTAACTAAATAATCACTACATCCATCGGTGAATCAAGAAATCGAGTAAAACGTACAGACCTACATCAATGGTGACATAGTTTCCCCTCAGTATCAATTATCGCCTTCTTCTTCCGCTCTCACCTTCCCCTCATAAAAATGTGTTGTATAAACCAGCTCGGCGAAAAAAAACAGGCAAAGGGATCCCCTTTCAGCTGGGACAATGAAGGAATTTTGCCGTAGTCAAAGAATAAATTTGTATAGATCTGTGTTGTCTACGGTTAATGGTACGAAGAGACGTCGCGAAAGATGTCGTCCGTAATGCACCCAACCATTATGAACTGTTATCCAGTAAGTTAATGAATTATGTTCGGTTACTGACATTCTGTGTGTAGATTTAACACCTTGGAAACAGCTGTTTAATGTGGCAATTTCAGTGTGACCTTATACACTACACTAATCAAATACGGCATCTTCATGTATCAGGGGACGGAATAACTTTTGCGGCAGTACGTTGTACCACGTGCAAGCAGCATTGTGGCGAATTTTTCTATTCCCCCTGGATGGGATGCCAGTCCATCGCAGGTATCTTCCCCAGCTAATGCTGGTACCCATTTCTACTCCTGGGTGGAGAGAGGCAAGCAGGAGTGAAGAGGCTTGCCAAGGGCCACAACATACTGTGGATCCAGAGGGGGTACAGAAGAGGTCAGGCTGTGGCCTTCTCCTAAGATTAATGTGTGTCTTTTAAGAAAATGGTAAAAAAGTGATTTGTTGAATCATTTCGATCCCCTATTCCCTAGAGCATGTAAAAGCCCCCTAAATTTAGCTTCACACTTTACGAAGGCCACAAAGTTCTGCATGTTTTTTCCAAATCTTTGCTTGCAATTTGTTGCCCCCCCCGGAAAATTTATTTGTGTACCCGCCCCCGTATGCCTGTAATGTAACAGCTAAGCTTAGAACCCTAACGGTCCCAAATCCTCCGATGTCAATATGATTTTACATACACCCTGGGGGTAAGGCTAGATTTAATATGGATTTTGTGGTTCCGTCCACGTTTTTTTTTAGACCTCCTTCCCTCCAAAACAGACAGCGCTGCACAAAATCATGCGTTTGACCTGGAAAAAGAACAATTCGTGCATGAACGTGACAAAAAGAATGGACAGATTATTATTCTCAAAGTACTGGCGAAGCCGCGCTCTTTGTCTGTCCCTTGAAACGTGCCACCTGCGTCAAAATGTAACTTGGATTTCGCGAAGACCTTCTGTGGACAAAATCGGATAGTCACGCATCTGGCATTCTGCGAATAAAAGAAGGAAAGCTGTAACACAAGCCGATCATCAAACATGTCATAAAAATGGGAACATTCAAGTCATGAACGCCTCCAGCTGCTTTCCAGGGATTTTTTTTACAGTTCGATAAACTATTGCAATGTAAATAATGTGTGACTAGATCTTTCGGAAGGACTCCCGTGCTTAGTCATGAAACTGTCATATTTGGCCCTCCATTTGACACCATTCAGGTTGACATCTTGATGAAGGACAGATGATTCTTCTCATGGTTTACGTCATGGTTCTGGAGCGCCAACTGTCCAGGCGACTTCTGACAAATCGATCAGACACCCGTAGTTTGCACGTTTAATTAACCAGTCGCAGAAACATCGTGTCCTGGCCTCTCCTCGACAACATTCAGAATCAACCAATGTACGGTAACAGGTTCGTTTAGTGCAGAAGCTGTTACCTCATTGTAAAACGACAGAATGAAAGTCTCCTTGAGTATTGTGCAAGACCGTTTTTTGTCGTACATGTAGCATGGAGGAAGGACATGGGAGTTTAAACTGCCCGGGGTGTGACTGGTATAACAGCCAGAGCACAGCGCGCCATCTTTTTCACAACTCCATGAGGCCCACTTGTGATCCTGGTTCGTAATCCGTATCCACCTGTGTTAGTCCGTGTACCGTAAATGTTCATGTGTAGTTATTGCCCTTCTAGAACGCTTTGTGCGGAGTTGTTTGGGGAATGAATAGCTAGTTGTTCGGTTATTTATAAGATGTTATATGTTATTTGAATCATTTTATGGCGGGATTTATACGAAAGTGTAGTTTATGAGATCTCATGATCACTCGTTGAAATGAAATCGCGCATTTTGTTCGTTCTGAACTTAGCTTTGTAGTGGAGGTCAGCATGCTGTTGGTCAGTCCTAGCCAAATTCGTACCAAGTCTTTGAAAGCAGATGTTTTGGAGGGACATAAATAAAATAAAAAATATTTGCATGGATAACGGAACAGTGGATCAAAATAAAGAGGTTATTCACGATGGCAAAAGTAGGTCCAACATTAGGTATTTTTCTTTCTCTATTTCCTGCTCACAGCAATAAGTTACTGTTAATAACCAGCAAAACACCACAAGTATCGCCAGGGTATTACTGGTCCCACTTGTCCAACTAAGTTGTAGACGGCAATTGGGATTTTTGGAATGTTTTCTATTATTCGTCTGACTCGGCGGCGACAATCATCGGGCACTTTGAAGTGCCAGAGTTGTAACTCCTTCGGTGTCCTTCCTCCCCGGTCCTGGTGCTACCCGTAGCACCCGCACACGTAGCCTACTTCCGAACTCTTGTGAAGTTCATCATTGATGTGAACACTCATAGTTGATATGCATGTACACAAATGAAGTAGCATGATAGAGGTGGATTTTGTTTGTTAATTGACCTTAACATCCGGGATACACTGAAGTTGAAAGTCCAAATTCGCGTGAGCAGGTTCTTTAACAGCATTTTTCAATATTGTTCCATAAGAGCATTAATTTGCACACTTTATTTCATACATACGAAAGATAAGACAATGACATCACATGGGGATTTCCTTTATTAACCCTAACAGTCCAAAATCCTCCGATTTCAATATGATTTTATATACACTCTAGGGTTAGGGTTAATGACATCAATATCATGCTTTGTCAAGTTCAGGGGCGTATCCAGGAATTTTTTCGGGGGGGGTCAGGCCCGTCAGATTTTTTTATGTCTGATTGTTGTGGAAAGACGAACGCATGCACTTACTTTTATTTCAGATTGATTTATTGAATCTAATCTCTTTTATTTTGATTTTTATCTCTCTCCTTAAGTTGTTCCTGTAATGCGCCTTTGATCATTTGTATGAAATTGGAACATTATAAATGTTAAATCATTATTTTTATTACACGTTGTAGGACGTCATCTTTGTCATTATTATAACTATATTTCAATTATTAAGTTTTTTGGGGTGTCAGAGAAGGGTGATTTACCCCTTCACCCCCGCCTCTCGGACCCGCGCCTGAAGTCACTGGTCTTGCCAAAGATACAGTCATACCAGTCTGGAATATACCTCGAACGGGAAGCTGTTGATTTAACATTGTACCTGTATATGAGTAATGCCGTGCAGGGCTTTCTTGCTGTGCTTTTATTAGTACCGATCGGATACTTTTCTCGCATTTTTTCGAATGCCTATTATTATTTTTGCCTTAAACAATACAAAGGACGTTTAAATGAAATCAAAGGGGGCAAGGTGGTCTACAGAGTACGGAAGTGTGACGTCACTGTGAACCAGAAAGTACAGTGCAAACGAATGGAGTACGCGCGCGTGCTGGTTCACGCGCTGGTTCTCGCGCTCATGCCTTTTACACAGTGACGTATTCACTTCCGTACCCTATAGGTCCCTTGTCTGGGGCTTAATGATTGACCTCGTTATGGCTGCGTGTAACGTAAGCCTTTCCAACGACATTATTTCACCGTCACATTCATAGCTTGTGCTTGTTTCATGCGGGAAATATTAAGTTATCTGTAAACCTCGTGCACATTACCTCAAGGACAAAGCAACAAAGAGGTCCTCCTTTTGTCCCATACTTAACTCCATGTTTTCTCTGATTACGTAACCATTGCAAAGAAGATATTTCCCCCCAGCTGTTATTCTTGCAGATGCCCAAGAGAGAATTGATAAACGAAGAACGCAGAACAAACGGGAAACACCAACATTCTTACATATCCGACAGGATGAAACTTCGACTTGTCCCCGAAACGGCCCTGCTTTACTGGAGATCAAATAATAAATGGCCCTAGAGCCATTCCCTTCAGATTCTCGTTGGCGTTTGAGGAGTTTGCTAACGGACACCGTGTGATACAAATCTACTGTAATTCACTTCTCTGTTCTCTTCGCAGTGAGAGACCTTTCGTTGCCAAGGAAACATCGAGTTAACAAAGGATTATGGAGCAGCTGCAGCCTACTTTTGAATGCGCTGACATCAAGCAGCGGCTTCGAGTTTTGTTTTTTAATATATATTTTTTAATTATTGTTTCAGTAATTTCGGTCGATATTTGACATGTATCAAAGCACATTTCCTAGTGCTATTTCATGAGCTGTTAGTATTGATAGTTAGGCAACCTGTTATAAAATAATGTAATAATGCCTGTGTCACAGGTGTTGTTTATTTTTGTGATAAACTTTTGCATTTAATTTCTTCAAACGGTGACGGCAGAGGTATTTTTGATACAGTTATATCCCATGAATGAGCCTGGAAATGTCGCTGGAATTTACAGAATGCTCTTTTGAGTGATTTGCATTCACCGTAAGTGTTAGTGTCCCCTTTGGGGATGATCCCAGAGCTTTGCTTTTATTCTGAAGCTCATTAAATTTCCATGCTCATAAAAAAAAAAACTTCGACATTATCAGATAATTGAAAGGGTACCAACAGCTGCGACAATGGCCCCGAGGACATTTTCTTCGCATTGCTCGTTTCCTCTCGTGCATGGGTTATGGGCTCCGCTCTTCCCACGTTACCGTCGTATTCTTACCAATATAGTGGCCGGTGAAACTACGGCTGACCTTCCGTAAATAGAAAGCAGGAGCAGTCATTAGGATCTCAAGCAGCTATAAAATGCCAAGTTTTAAGAACTGAAGGCAGTGGAGCCATTCCTATTTGTCGCCACGTGCATGGCCTGTCTTAAACGATTGCAGCCTGATAACACTTTTCTGGTCGGATGAAATGTAGACTCCAGTGAAACACTTAGTCTTTTTTCTGTTTTATTGGTTCAACGTTCACAAACATATTGTCGAACAAAAAGGCTGGAAATGTATAATTTCGTAATAATGTTATTGCGTTGACACTCTTAGTCACAAGGTCCAAAACCTACGTTTTAAGACCGGATCACGAGATTAGATGATAATTGCCCTGGACAAGTTATCTTAATAACCAAGACTGCATATACTTCTAGATACTAAATGAAAATGCACGTTTAAAGTAACGTAACTATTGTGAAGTTTGAGGTGAAATCTAACATAAGTGGCCAAAAATATGGTGTTTTTTCAATCCTGTGGAAATAAAAAATAGCAGAAAACAACATCTGTGCAAGAAATGAAGCAAGTGATATCAAAACGGCAGTTCAAGACGATATTTCAAGACATTGTATCTGCATAAATGATAAAACACAATTTGTTTTTTAATGGACAAAAAATGACCCTTTTTTATTTGAGAATCGCTGACCTCACCAAAACCAGGCAAAATTGAATGGCTACATCACACTGCTTTAAGTCATTAAATGTTGCTAATTATGATTACAGATATGGAGACTTCTTAGACGCGTGGTGGCAGTAATTTCTGTGTTTTGTTTTGTTTGTGTCCGATTTGAGTTAGTGTGCGTCAGTGTTCAAAATGACACGAACAATGCCGTATCCATTGATCCTATTACAATGGAGATCAATGGCCGGGGATTGGTCACATGCACAGACATACAAACCCATAGACGGGTAGTTCCTATTCAAAACAATGGCGGGGTACCGTAGCCGAGACGGCACCCGACTCAATCCAAAACCGTGTGCAAATTCATCCCGCGGTATTTGAAATTTACGCACAGTTGAAGAGTTCCAGTCATAAAATTCAATGAAGCCACATTTCGATTGTGAAAAAAAAATCCTCTGTCTACTTAATCTTGCCCCTACAGATTCGAAAAATTGGAGTTGCAACATTTGAAAAGAAGATATAGCAGTACCAGAGATTAAAAAAAGAAACGTATTTTTAGAGCACGTGAACAAATACATATAATATAATCTAAGTGTCACTCGCAATTATCACTGAACGCGCTGCCATCCATGGTTTCGCCCACAGCTTGCCTACGTTTTTTGAAATCACGGTTATGCGCGGGCGAGACTGGTGGTCTATGCGTTTATACGTCTGTAGCTACATGGGACCAGTAATGTTTGCCGCCACCAAACGACCCAAAGGTCTCCAGTTACAATGACATTAGGGCTGTATGCCAATCACTTTGCTGTGACTTTAATTATACACGTGTCTACGGGAACCGGCTCTGGCCACTACCATAGACCCCTGTGTCCTTTCAAGCAGCCAAGCAATTTGGACCCTACCTATGCGTCGACTGTTGCTCTGTATACCACACTATAATGTGTAATGCCGCTGAAGTTTGCTTGCAATGCCCTAAACTTTCAACAGAATGGTATAATTAGTGGATAAACTGTTATGTAAAATATGGCATATAAAAAAAATTGGTCAAATCCTTTAGGCTGATTGGTCAAATCCTTCTTCCGGTTTTTGAAAAAAAAGTAACAAGTTGTTGAACCCAGTTCTGTTGTTTCTGGCCACGATGATCACTTATGTTTCTTGGGATCAGTTGTAGATCAAACGAACGTTTACTTAACAATGAGGACAAGACCCAATTTTATTTGCAATCGGGATTACTTTAGTAATTCCGATTGCAATCCCGATAAAGGACTCCCTGAATTATAGAGATAAACACTTGTTAAATTTGATTATTTTCATGGAAATGGTGACATGAAAAATTCAATTATTGTTATTATTATTATGAGGCAAGAAAGTAAAACTTGAAAATAATGCACAATTTAGAGCTTTTTGTGGTTGACAAGTAATTACTTTTCACCGAAGTACCATTTCAACCCGTAGGAATTACAAAAGCAAGCGCGTCGATTTCACGATTTCCACTGACTTGGACTTTGGACGGGGACCCCGACGTCTCAAGAAAATCAAAGGTTTTTGTTTATTTTTTTGGCCAGCGGTGGTTAGGTTTGTTTTGTTACAACCTATCCGAAACGGTAAGTAGAAACTGTTGACCTGTATTCTTGGAACAGTTTGCAGCATCTGCATGGGGCATTTTGGTGTATAGCCCCAATATTCTGGATTCACGCTTGTAAAAACTTTACGTTAATTCAAACGTTTTTTAAAAACGCGGAGATTGTCAAGTTGAAGGCATCTGACTATACAAGCAGAGGTTTATTACTACACGCGTGCTTTGGGAAACCACACCAGTCGAATTGGGAACATCACGCGTACCATCAACGCGGTGCACGTGCACGTCGTCTGGAACTCTCGCCTTTCATGTGTAGCGTACCTCCCTAATTGCTCGATTGTTAGAGTTTGGATGAAAGCTTTGGTTACGAAACATCTCAGCCCCCCCTCCCCTCATTTGTCAACGGCATGTCGAAACGTTCTCATCGTTTGATACGGCAATCTGATTATGTCGGTATAAATGTAGTGGCTGTCTGGATTTCGGAAACGAACTGCTATCATGTGCGGAGTGCAGTTCCGGTGTTAACCATATGGTTTAGGTTCACGTTTCACCATTTAGGTATTATAGAGTCCCCCAAAGGTATTTTTTTTCAGTGAAGATTTTTTTTATACATCTTCACATAGGGGAGTTCATTACATTTTGTAATGTTTAAAACGAATTGAAGTGCTAATTTTTAATGCCGGTTCGTACTGCAGGCGAAAGCGATGCAAAATTGACGTCATAAAAAAAAATTTGCTGCGAAATTTCGCTCGAGTTAATTTTTTTTCAACTTCTAGGAATTCGCAACGCGAACATTTTATCTGCCTCACAAATTCGCGTTCAAGCGAAATATGGACCAGCCTTTACACTTGAAAGGTCTAACCCCGATGAAACATTGAAAACCAATTTTGCCCACAATGAGTTTGGTTAAATAAGCTTCATATTTTGAATTGGGCTTTCCCCTACTTTTTAACATGGATAATATACAAATAAATCTTAATGACTCCAATACAGGCGTTTCACAATAGTGCGCCTCCAAGAGTTTGCAACGCATTGGCTAATCACAATGCGCAAAAACTGTCGACCCAATGCGCGATATCCCGTATTGTGATTGGCCAACGCGTTGCAAACTCTTGGAGGCGCGCCATTGTGAATCTCCCGTATTGAGAACTACTGAGGATAATTTCCTGTGTGTCACATTCTTAAATTTTTTTGAATACAACACCTAATCATGAAAAAAATCTCTGGTGATCCGACCGCTCAAATTTGTCGACATTCGAAATCCCTTTCCTCGACTATCACACAACCCCCCCAAAAATTTATTGTGGTTGTGTGGACAACGAGACACTCCTTTTAACTGATCTTTCCAGATATGATTTCGTGTGTAAAGCGGAAGGGTGCAATCCAAGACATTGTTTTAAGCTTTAATGTACGGTCTTTCAGTGCTTCCGGGTAAACAACACATGCGAAATCACTCTCATCAGATTCACTGGAATTTTGAGAAATGTATCACTTGACAACATAATTTGATAAAAGATTCGTGTCTTTTTCCTAAAATATGAAAGAATGTCAGCTGAAATAACTTCATAGGGAGATAAATGCAACTGCCTTCTTTTAACCAAACACGATTTTGAACAAGAACATGGTCGGTTCCGATAATTTCAACTGTATAAGGAATCGAGAACACCATATTAAAATTGTGGCCTATTGTTGATATTCCCGAAATGACTAAAATTATGCCTTATCACCAGTGTGGGACTTATTCTCTTCATTTCATGAAATTCGAAGACCCTTTTTCGCTATTCGTGACACAGGAATGTTATCAACAAACAGAGAATTTGACAGAATCACCGTTCGCTGATTTCACCATGAATTTACTTATGCTGGAGTTCAAATACCCTCAGACTGATGAAACATTCAAAGCTCTGACAAGAAGAATGACCAGCATTCAGAGGTCGTACCTGCCTTCAGCCGATTGGTTCGAGATTTAGTTGGGTTGGCTTAGTGCACATTTTGTCGACAAAGGTAATAGATTGCAAAATATATTTTTTCATTCCAGTAAACTGTACAACTTGTCTTGGTTTCCTGTTACAATTTAAGTTTTCACCAAAGATCACCACAAAATTACTCTTTAAATTTTCAAGTGCGTACAAGTATACTTAGTTCCAAGGGGCCTCCTTTTTTATCTTTTTAGATTTTCGGAAGTTAGAAGTCAGTATTTAGCACGATATTTCTCTTTCAGTGTCGGCATCTTTCAGTTTCAAAAATTAACAAGCTAGGAAGTAATTGCCAGGGGTCTTTTTCGGATTTGATTTTCATGAGTAGCGCATGAACTAACAAAATCATTGGTAATTATAAAATATTTGCAAGTTGTTTTCCTGTTCAAAGCTTTCATAAGCGCGCCACCAGGGGTCAACTTCAGGCTGTTTAATTTTTCTGGGATCAGGTACCAGTCTATGTGCAAGAGGCAGTCGCGACACACCGCTTAGAGCATCACAGTAAAACCATTGAACAACAAATTGCGTTCTCTCCATTGCGTGACGCAGTTATAATGAGCTCTGAAGTAAAAGTTGACATGTCTGGAAATAGAACTTCTTTAATGCGAGAAAGCATGCAGTCATCCAAACATTACTAAACAGTTGTTTTGCGAACATGCACATGGCTGCGCACGTGATACCAATTTTAAAAGGGCGTCACAGTGACACTTGCTGGTAGAAATCTCGATTTCTTCGTGTAGTTTTCTATTCCGTGACACCGTGTGTGTAGCCAAATTCAAACTTCTCAGCCCATGGCTGTCACGTTCCCTACAGCCTCCCTGCTTCCGATTGCAGGTAACGGTTCACAGCTTGGGCCACACCTCAGCCGATCGGGTTATACCTGCCTCGCAGTATACCTGGCGGTGGTCTGCCTACTCAGCGTGGCAGGCAACGCTGTAGTGATTTTCCTCTACGCACGCTACCAGTCGTTGCACAACGTGGTCAACATCTTCTTGCTGAACATTTGCGTGGCCGATATAATTGTGGCTGTGCTAGGAACTCCGCTGTCCCTTGCGTCTAGTGTGGCTGGCCATTGGCTGTTTGGTTCCGCCGGCTGCTCCTGGTATGGATTTATTTGTACCTTTTCGGGTAAGTTTTAACAAACTGTTTAATTTTTCCCAATTTTGCCCTAGTGTTAAAAACTGTCCTAAATATTCCTACCCTAGAGGTTTGGGCGCCCAGTTCAACTTCGAGGGTAGCCCATACCGGTCTTTTACTTAAACGACGGTGATTGATGTCAATGTATGCTTGTTTGATTAACTTTTTTGGTCACGATTGTGCATGTGAGAAAGTTAAATACGCGAGTTGACACAATAGTGATGGCTATAATAATGTCACGACGCGGAGATTTACAATGTGCATGTTGTTGCAATGTTCAAGTAAATCAACTAAATAATATGGTCTAAGGGAAGTACCCAGTAATCCAGGTCCATAAAATTATATGAGAACACACTGTGTCGCCCGTGAAGGTTGGTTCATGCTTCAGGCGAAAGCGAAATGAACTTGACGTCGCAAACTATTCGCAGAAAAGTTCACTTGAGTTGAAATGTGCATTTTAGCGTTGTGCCAACGCTATCATATTGAAGGCAGTTTATTCGATTTATAAAATCTTAAAAACTGGACTGTCGAATTATCTTTAAATATCTTACTGTAAAGTAAGTTACTAATAGTAACAGACAATCTGTTAAATCTTTCCGCCCGGACGCGGACATTTCCGAGAAAAGAGAAATTTACTTTTTTCCCTCAATTCGATTTAATACCACAACCATAAATGGGCGTAACCAAAAAATGTGTGATGCATTTAGCTGTTGGATTCTTTATTAACCGGCTGAAATAAAAGCTGCGAATGCCTCTTTGGTAAAAAGAGATGTATTTCTTAAGCTAAGGGAGAATTTCATATGAAGCAAGATATGAGACGAACCGAGCCCCCCTGCTTTGTGTTGGTCATTGTCTCACTGGTATCTGAGGAATTCTTTTCAGACGGGGGGGGGAGGTAACAATAGTCTAGAATGTGTATAGGGATTGGACAAGTTGGGGGGGGGTAAGTATTTCGGTCGCATTTCTTGCTGGATATAGAGAATTTGGGTGAGGTTAAAATTCAAGTTTAATTATGAAAAGGAATTTACCCGACAGGACCGTTTCACTGCCACCCCTTAAGCTAATGGTATGATCTAAACCGAGCCGGACTGTGCACTCGGCTGTCCCTTTTCGAGCTCCGTGTTTTTTTTTCTCGTACAAAATCTGCAATTTCGACACATCGAACCTCTTGTTTTTTTCCGATCAAAATAACTATCATGCCCAAAATGCAAGAGTAGTTTCCACCTTTGTTGATTTATAAAGTGTTTATGATGTGCACTGACAGCGTGTGGACGGTTTTTGACCGACGTACTTGCATCTGATGAATCACGAGTGTGTGTGGTTGTACAATCGTGCATAAATTATTGTGAACGCGCGGTCTTATTGTGACTGTGTGACTGCGGTCACTTAACTGAACGATAAAATTGTTGTTTATTCGACAAAATGGCATTTTGCTTTATTTCTCTCAAAGCATTGAACTAAAAATAAAGCAAATCTATGGAATTGACACAAAGTGAAAATAGCCCCCAATTCTTCCAATTTCGAAGAAGAAAGTGCAAGTACATGCAAATTGTGTACTCTACCTTCACTATGCCATCTGGCCCGTTGCGTCATGTCGTTGTGGCACCTTACATGATCTGAAACTTATGCATCGCCCTTCATCCCGTTATTCGTCTCTTTGTCTCATTAAGGGTAGCGAGTGGCTCGTTATAAATGACCCCTGGAAGACGTTCTGCTTTGTCTCTTCGTCCGTTTTGAGCAGATGGCTCACTTCTAGGCGGGAATACCAGAAATCTCGATAAAACTCAAATGTACGCACATATATGTATTTGATATTTATGAACTCTAGCATGCGTTCCCCCTGTATTCATACATTTAACTTCTTTGTTCAAGGGCTGAGGTTGAATTTGACATCGAATTCCCTTTGAAATTAATCATTTTCCCCTTGCAATACAGTGTTATTAAACCCACTTCCATCTTGCTGAAAAGTCTGTGGCCTTCATTTTACCAAAAGAGGTGAATTCAGTAGACGTGTCAAGGACGAAGACGAGTTAATTATAATACCACAGGGGCAGTGGACCCTTTCTCTTAATCTGCCGCCTGTTTACATTCAAAAAGGCAAATACAGTCTAATTAAATTATAACCCTAGGGCCTGAAGATGAGGTTCCTAGAGATGACGATTTAGAATTAGTATTTTTGATGACACAGATCCGCGTTTATTTACATTCTGGTTCAGTCTACCAATTACCAATAAACTTGGCCACGCACACAGACAATAAAAAGAGAGAAGATTAATATTTCCGCGACAATGGCGTTCTATCCGATGGTAATGATATCCGGCATGTTGATGATTTACCGTAACCCCCTGCCTGTAACCCTTATATCTCGGCAAAATGAATGTCAAAGCATAGTTTGAACATCGAGAAAACAACCCCTTCAGAAACTGTTGGACGACTTACACTCAAATTTTTCATTGTTATGTCGGCTAAGACTTAATTGTGGCAGAGAAAAAAGTTGAAAAAATTCCTCCTTGTTCATCACGTATACGAAAGGAATATGATAGTTTAGAAACGTTGAAACAAATTCTTAGTAAATGTTGATATCATGGGATTTATTTTAGTGATAACCTCCGTTTGTATAATTTTGTATTTCACCCCAAACAGGATGTGCACAAATCGTTGGAATTGCAGCGGTCTCCCTACAGCGGTTTTTCTTCGTTGTTAAACCATTCGTGGCAAGGAGACTGACGACCGGTGGCGCCCTCGTCTGTGTTGGTTTTACATGGGCGTATTCTCTAGTTGCTGCGCTTCCTCCCGCTCTCGGATGGAGTGAGTTTGTTCTTGAAGGCGCAGGAACATGTAAGATTACATAATATCATTGTCTTTCCTATGTCTTGGATTGCGTACACTGTAAATTCTAAGCGTTTAACTTCTAAACGCATATAAAACGCAAATCTGTATCTCTTTTTAAACATTTTGACACGTTTATAATTAAATACATACGACATGTTTATATGCTGAACACACCGTTTTATTGAATAAACATAACGTATGTTTATGATTAAATATAAATATGTGTGTGTGTTTATCGTAATGTAAGGTTTTTGAACACTATTTAATTGTAAACCCGTTTGTGTGTTTATTACTTTCTACGCGTAAACATGTGTACAGGCTGTAACACTTTTTACACACTTGGACACATTTATATAAAGGGTGCAGTGCTTATTAACTGCACATTATCGGGTAACGATGACATACACGTGTCCAAGTCATTCGCAGTGACGTGCAGAGTGGCAAGCCAAGTGCTATAACTTTAACACGGGATCAACAATGATTGAAATATCGTTGACAGACCTTATTTTTGTTCAGAAAATTATCACCCATCCAAGATTCTGAAAATATCTATCATGTGCACGTTATATGCACGAACCTGTGTAAGAAACGGATAAAATTAATGCAACTCTGAATTGTCCTACTTCTCTACATTTGCAACTATAACAGCCAGCAGACGTACGGGGGACGTGGAAAGAGATCGAAGTGAGCATGCGCGTGTGTGTACCAGTGTTGAAGTAGCCTACTCATACTCGTACCCGAACACGAGTACAAGCACAACCGTTGAACTTGAGTACCAATAAAACTTGAAAGGTTCTCAATTGTGAGTAATCGAAAAAAAAAAACAGGTACTCGGTACACACTTGTAATTTGTCCTCGAACTCGTCCTTAAACTCGACAAATTGTAATTGATTATCTCGATCCCAGTTGCGCAATACTCGAAAAGAAATCGGGATTTTTTTGATACTAAACTTTGACCCAAAATTTCACAGAGTGTAAGCTACACTTTACAAGTCACGCAGTATTTTTGTCGACGCTAAATCGAGTATTCGTGAATGGGTGTTGGCGCTTGGCCGTGCTTGCAGTGTTGTCGGTGTACATTCTTTTAACTAACAATGCAAATTTCCGTAATTTTTTAGTTTTACAATGTACGCGGGTGTACTCGATTATGTTTGTACTCGTACTCGGCCCGTACTCGGACTGTGAAAAACTCGAACCCGGAGTTTTGGTCCAGAACTCGACTAAAATGTAACTCCGCCTGCATTCGGCACGGTGTGTACTCGGAAAACTCGGTGCTCGAATTTTGGTACTCGACTGCGTCTCTGGTGTGTACCATTAAAGCGCATGCGCCTTGTTGTTTCTTAAACTCTGCGTCCATGTACTATACGTTATATTAGCTTAAATTACAACATGAGATTTGAATTTCATCGGCACTAAAGAGTGTTGGCGGGAAAAAGAACAAATCGCGTTTTAAGCCGCTATAATCAGGCGTTTAATGTTGCGATGATATATACATTAAACACGTTCACGTGTAAACACACCACGTGTTCAAATGTTTAATGTGTTTAGTTTATAAACGTGTCAAACGTTCTTGGGTTTTACAGTGTACAAGTTATAGAGGTCGTGTTCACTCCTTTCACTTAGTTTGTGTGCATGCACTAAAATTCGGCAAAGGCGTCACTTTCGCTTGTTCAAATAGCGACGCCAGCCACCAAACGACTATACAGAAATCTGTCAACGGAGATCGTCCGTATTGTGTACAAGTTTGTTGAATTTATACCAAGAGAAATGAAATCAGACTTCAGATTTGTGAGCATTTTTGGAAACTGAGTGATTTTCGTTTTCACGAAGGAGCACCCAGTGCACTCCAGCACTTCCAGTGCGCAGTCCGTTCATTTTCGTTTTCTCAAATTGACATCAGTATCTTTGTTTTAGTAGTTAAAATGAAGTTTAATTTAAATTCTGGTGTGGGGCACCAAGCGTGGAAGGATCAAATGATCGTTAAACCTTTCAAATATTTTTTCCCTATACAGAATTACCTTGACAAGCTTGTGTGCTAGTTCGTGAAAACGAAAATGTTTTCACGAACTGACATTCACTTGCAACTGAGTGTTAGTTCGTGATGTCGGTGGCAATAAGTGACCTTTCGGAGAAAATGGGGTGAAAGATGTCTGTGTACGTTACTTTTCTGAACGTAAAAAGGGTATTTTATAATCAAAATTTTAAATCGTTCTCCAGTTTTTCCACATATGCTGCATTTCTTGGTAATTGAAAACGTGTTTGAGAAAGGATACCATGTTAATACTTAAGCCACTGCGAATTGTCCATTGTTAGTTCGATCAATTTCGCTCTCTGTCGGTTGATGGTCGGCCATGATATATATGTGCACATCTGCACGTTCATGTACATGTACCCTTCAACGCACGTATAGATGCACTAACACGGACAAAATGGTTTTCGTGCAAAATATTTAATTTGCAATAACCTGAAAATACTACCGATGTTTTCATCGGGTCTTAATACACACGGCACTTTGTTTGGATAAAGTGGAGAAGTGCTGTTACAATGGGAAAGACCGTGGGCGTATTTTCTGTCCAGTCTGGTCATTTGGTTTTTTTTTTTTTTGGATAACTTTTTTTAGAATTTGTTTCAAATTTTGTGGAACTTAATCAACCCTGTAACTAAGAGTCCATGGCTTTAAACTTACTTCAAGTGTCCGCATCACTAACTTTCTAAACAATAAATAATTAAACAATAAAATAATCCGGAATACGTAAACTTAAACTATATTGGGTCCACCACGGTTTGTTTGTATGCACCAGACTAGTCTTTGCGCTCTGTGGCGTTAGCCCCCTGCACTCTCTAGCTTGCTAGTCCCCACAATTAACGGTTATTGCTCCAGACTAGTAGAGGCTACATCTGGGGTACTTCACGGTCAATGCGTCTCTATCAGTCGGCGTGGACCGCTGTGTGGTGCGCTCGGCACCAGACTATGTAGGAAGTATGGACCTGTCTTGTGTCATACGCTACATTAGCTCCGGCTAAAGTGCCGTCTACAAAAAAAATAAATATTACACAATGCAACTAAATATCTCAAATCAACACACACGTGTATCAAAAGACAAATGCTATATCAGAGCTATCACTCTCATTGAATGAATCTAGCATCACAAAAATGTCTCAGAATAAGTCGCATCTTCTCCTTCATTATTTTTTAGTTATCATTATTTTAACTTAAGAGTTACGGAGCAAACATTAAATTACAATCCCGCTTCTAATTTCTAGTAAAGCGGATATCTTATCGCGATAAGCCCAAAGCAACTTAGTCACCAGACTATTCTCTTGTTTAAGCCAGGTTTCAGACAATATTTTCAAAAATCATAATTATGCACATTTTTGGGGTTGTGTTGCGTACACAATGCGTTCATGTGTTTCACTTTCACGGGCACAAAAATCGACTCCATTAACGTGACACACGTATGCGTTGCGTTTGGCCGTCAAAATCGCCCCAGGAGCGATTTTGACGGATACGCAACGCTTGGCGCAAGTGTTGACACGCACATGGAAAGGCGCCTTTAGGCTTGCTTAGCACGCGCGACCAATTTTTTGTTTGAATCCTACATAGGCCTATCCTGATTTTATGGAAAGCCATCTGCCTGTTAATTTATAATAATTACAAATTTTCGGGCGTCTTCCGCTCCTTATCAGGTACGACTGTTAGTATCCGGTTCGTAAGTATGACGTCACTTCAGTTTTATACTAGTACACCACGCCCATTGCATATCCTAGAGTTACACGGAACTGGAACTTCAACCTCAACTCAACTGAACCTGAGTGTCCATCCAATGGGAGCTTGTCACCAGTGGTGTGTGCGCGTGTACGACAAAGTCGCTAACGAACCAACCTCGTTCCCAAAGGTACAATCTTGCCGTGTTGGTTCCCAACATGCTTGGCCGATCTACCGCGCACGCAACCCATGGAGCCGAGGCTATATACAGACAGCGCGTTTCATACAAAACCTGCATAATTCACGTCATTGAATAACCTTTTTTGCTACTCAGTGGTACCTGTTGAATAGAACTTTATTTTTCTCGACTGTTTCCGCCCCCCATTTCCTAGGAAGAGGCAAATAATGTATGGGGACGGGAAGCAGTCTAACATTGCATAGTACAAATCTGTTTCACAAAATGAAAGGCGTCAATAGGCGACCAGGACCTACATAAATTTCGTTCTCCAAACAGAAGAGGTTTTATGCAGGTGCATGTATATTGTATAAAGCGAATTATGAATGTTTCACATAGGCCTACGTGCAAGGGTGAGAATGATTTCATTTGGTGACAAAGGAAATGTTCGATTTCACTCGGCTTGGCCTTGTGGAATCGAACATTTCATCTGTCTCCCCATGAAGTCTTATACCACTGCACTCATAAACATTCATTATTTTGAATAATATTCTTCGATTGCGTAGAAACGCGGACCCCGCAGATACGCGTAACGCCCAACTTTCATCATCGCAACAAACGCGGAAAATTTGCCATGACCTGTCGACTGGACGTTAAGCACCAGACTGAGCTAGTTCCAACTTTCTGATAGTTATCTTGTTTATTTCTCCGTCGTTGAGGCATTAGTCAATATTTCAATGCTAATCTCCTGAAATTGCCCGCTGTTTCTCCTCAGCATAGTGCCGTTTACTTTCCTTTAACGTTTTCGTACACTCTTTCACCGAGGGATGTCGCTGTCTTCCCTATGTAGTTTTTCTCCACACCCTTTACACGTAACCTGGTTTATCACTTCTCTCTGCTTGCATGTGCATTGCCTATTTCATTATCGCTGACACATTATACACGCTGTGTCTAGGCATTTCTCCCCGGAAATGAGTTAGACATCATGAATATGTCCTTTTCTCTTGTACCAGAATGTTCCGCTATTTTTGCCTTCTGTCACATGTCCGGCCTGCTAATAAGATATTCACTGCACTGTTTCCGTGGGTTCCGTATTATCTGCAGGCCATCGGTTTTGAAAATTAAAAGGAATATCAATATTCTGGTCACTTATCTGACTAGAGTTATGAGCAATGTATGGTCAGGAAGAGACGCAATAATTAATGCTATACGATGGAAGAAAGGGTGTGTTTTGGTAATCTCGTAGCAGAAACCTGTTTAACGTCAAAGCAGTAATTTGGAACATGTTTAAGGGCGCCGACAAAAGCGCAGAACCAGGACAGCATTTGGCAAAGACAAGGCACAAGAAGCAGACAACCGTCACTGTTGCTCTCTCTTTCCTTTTTCTTGAAGAAAGCACCTCTTTTGATAATGATATTTGAAAGGCGACAACGATCGTCTGTTTATTTCTTGCCATTTTGAACGGGTGCTGAACCAACTCCAACCTTTGGTTCTCCTTTGGTCGGAACAATGACGTCACACAGGAACAATTGAAGTCACGAAAACGCTTAACAAATGACCAAAGCTGAAAACACGTTCATGGTTCAGGTCGCCAAAATACGCCCCAGTCCTACCCATGAGTACAGAATAAAAACACTAGATCGGCAGGGCGTGGATAAGCGCCCATTCACTGTGCGATGACTGTACGCAAAAGGAGAGATATATACATTGTATCCGCCCTGCATTCGAAACTGTTGCCTGGAGCTAGGTCTAGATTCTCACTCCATTGGAAATTACGGGGAAACGCAGACAATAGACATTGTCGTGGTTCTGGAAGCCCGTTTCAGACACGACGACCTTATAAAATAACAATACCAAGGGTTTCAATCAAGCAAGGCATGGCGGGAATCAATATATGGCGCATCAAGATCGTACCCATGGGAATGAGGTCATCTTTAACATGACAAGGAGCACGAAACGCTCTAATAAATAACAACTAACAAGATGCCGTCCTTATCAGTTTGTTGGAAGACTCCCTGCTTGGTTCTGAGACGTCACAACTAGGTCTATGCTGAAATCACAGACACCAGAGGAAGAAAAACCTCGATGGGAAATGTTCGGTATCACCCAATGTCACGTGACCAGGACTGGAGGAATTCCTCCAGTTTTCCGGAAATAGCCGAAATATTCCGAAGTCACCCCGTCTACATTCTGCATTTTCGGATGGTACCGTTGATGTTCGGTTATCCCCGTCGGGTAGGTGGGCTTGTTGAACGTAAACCGTCAACAATCATGCATTGGCATGTAACAACGAAGTTACAAACAACTTACTTGTTGATGGGTGTGTGCGTGAAAGGAATGTTACTGTCCAAGAATTCACCAACTAAAAAGTTTTCGAAAATACTTATGGATGATTTTGAATTTTCTGCGATTTTTTCAAGTGCGCCTCATTAGGGAACGCTCACCTGAATTTGAACAAAACGTATGGGAATGAAATCGAAAACATCCGGGCTTTCAACTTGTGACCTCTGACCCTTGCGTCATATCTATTTATATCCGTGGGTGATGCCTGACCTAAGATTCTTTATCAAGGGTTGTCAGGGAATCTCTAGGTAGGGAACCAGACTACTTATGTATCCGCTCCGAGCGGAACAAAAAGGGCGTTTTTTTGGTTCTCACCACATAGGCGCGCCGTGAGAAGTGCAAGTATAATTGTGCGCGTTTGACACGGAGCACGCCGAGTACACGTAACTAATTTACTGCGGCATGTGTGGTCTTTGCGTACACGCAGAACGCGTGCAAGAACCCGCTTGTAACCACCTGTCTTTCTTTCGCCGATTGGAGGTGCACTTCAGCTCGAGGCGGATAGAATTTTCTGAGAATGCATGACACTGATCTCTATATAAAACATAGTAGTGGATGCACATAATGTACGCCAGCCACGCAGTTCAAGCTGCATTTTAAACAGTTTGGCCTGCTGATCTTTCTCAATGATGGTCGCTGATATTTTAGTACAGCTCTGCGTGGTCCAGCTTTTCCACGTAAACAAACCCTTATTACCTATTTCCCTCAACAACTAGGTTTGAAATTTTTTATGGAAAAAAAATAGAAATCTTCTTACTTATAAAACATTTTCAAAATTCGTTCTTTGACAGTTACATTCACCCAAAGAATCCACTTGAAGCCTATTGTAATGTGACCACCACATACCACAGTACACATTAGTTCAAATTTACATGTAATTTCACGCGTATGCACACATCGTAGCGAAGGCGACACAATAAAATAAAATAAAATGACTCAACGACAGTGCCCGCATACGGGCCCATTCACCGATCAATGACTGTGCGCCATTTTACGGTCCCTCATAAACATGCAAAAATGAACATTAAGGAGCAAATTCGGCCAAGGGCCAGTAATTAACTTGTGTTTAGCACGTAGGCCTATGGTTCATTAACTGCACGAGTTCCATTTTAGGAACGCATACGTAGTAAGGGCCATGAGAATTCGTGCCAGGCAAGCAGCTGCTTTATTCCATGAAATTTACGTCTTATTTTACTCTTTGGAAGTAAAAATACGTACCCCAAAATATTTTCATGGTAAGTTAAGGCATTTTCCTTAAACGTATTTTGTGAAAATCGAGAAATTGTACTTGAGGGGTCAGGACTAGTAATTTATGTGTAAAGGCCTTTTTGGAGCAGTAGTTTGTTTACGTTTTGATATGATTCTTGAAAGCTTGAAACAAAGAATTCGAAGCCTCCCTGAAGTTTTCAAAAGTTGGCTGTGGTGGAGAAAGGTGTGAAGGTTAGATTTGCTGACAGTTTTTTGCTAGTTTTTTTCTCTTCCCAACCGGACGCTTTGCATATCTACCTAACTCAGCACCGATAGCACCGATTCCGTTCATCCTGTATAATCGTACGGCCTTGCGAGCGTAAGAATTCAGCGATTCGAAACGAAAGACAAACACAAAAGTGCAGTAATTTACCATGAAATTTATTATTGAAGCCGAGGTCTATCTGTCATTATAACATTGCTAGGAAATGTTGAAAATCACGGTATATATCCCAAGTTTTACATGTACGATACATGCATGAACCACATGAACATGTAAATCGGCTCGGACGCATAGTGTCCATGTACATGTACAAGCACGTCAGTTCGCGTTTAACAGGCTATTGGACACAGTATCCGCTCCGAGCGGAAAAGAGGGCGTGTTTTTTGGGTACTTGCCTTCAAACACATAGACGGGCAGCTCCTATTCAAATCAATGGCGGGGTACCGTAGCTGAGACGGCACCCGACTAAATCCAAAATTGTGGGCAAATTCGCCCCTTGGTATAGGGAACTTACGCATAGTTGAAGAATTCCAGCCAAAACATTCTATGAAGCCATGTTTTTTATTGTAAAAAACCTCTATTTACTTAATCTGGCCTGTAGGGATTCCAAACAATGCGGTTGCAACATTTGAAAAGAAGAGCAGTACAGAAGAGCAAAAAAGGTGAACGCATTTTGAGAGCACATGTAAACAAATACAGGCAATGTAAGTGCGTTGCGCGTAATGCGTACTGGACGCGCTGCCATCCGTCGCCCCGCCTATTGTTTGCCCATACTTTTCAAAATCACGGTTTTACGCACAAGATCGGCGGTCTTTGCGTTTACGTTTATATATCTGTGGGGCGGATGCCGAGCACGGTACGTGGCTGGATCGGTTTTGTACATGTAAAACACGTGGATTGCGCTGCTCAGAAGTGTTTAATTAAATAACTCATGAAAGTCGAACAAAAAAATCTAGCTATAGTTAAATTAATTGTATTTTGTGGTTTAGATTCTGGCCTGTCGTATGTAGTGTCTAATTTACCGGGGAAAAATCTGCACTTGAGAAAGTGAGTGGAGAAAAAGACCAAGAGATCGGCTGAAAATGGAAATCGATTGAAAAGGGAAATATAACCACTTTGAGGCTAAATTTCATATTTATGTAGCATTTCTTTTCATGATTCTGTGGTGATGTATTCAGTCAAGCCTTTTAGAGCACAAAGAAATTCAATGTGATCGTTTAGTTAATTTTGTGTAAACCAAGTTTTCAAAGCGAGAAGGCTCAACAGAGGATTGGCAAGTTGCTAAGGACAGTTCGGTATGGTTCACGAGGGTCTGGTCAAGCTTAACCGCCGCGCACAGACAAAGTCGTTAATTTCCCACACGTCGAATGGGATTGAAACATATGTGTTGGTTCGTTATCAGTCATGTTTTGTGATCGTTTAATGGCTGACAAGCTTTATTTAGAAGTATTATATTTGTTATAACCAGGCCAAAATACTAATTTGGGAGTTGAAACACTGTTTAATTTTTTATACGTGTCACACTAGACGATAGCCATTTTGGAACACACAACTCGGTTTTCTAAGTTCAGAGGGCGCTATGTTAGTTAAAGCCTTATTAAAGATTCTACAACTCCTCCCCATCAGTTAAACCTCATTTCCAGATTAAAAATTACTAGTGAAGGCATCATCTTTTCTAAACTAGGCATCAGCTTGGATGGATATTGAATACTTGCATATTACAGGTTCCGTTATATAAACAAATGGCACTCATCGAGCAATATCCAAGGAATTCATGCAAGGATAATCACAAAATGAGTCCAGCCTGACATTTCAATCATTTCCAAGCAGAATACAAAATCTTCACTTTGAACTAGACCTTTTTTCCCTTTGAGCAACAAATCGTAACAATGTCGAACAGTGTGAACGATGGAATTAAACAATCTTAATAGTCCTAACAATGTTAACCTGGAAAACTATTCAGGTTTCTTCAGCAAGTGAATCCAAACAAATTAACAATGGCAAACTTTAACGGTACACGAAAATCATGCATTCAGTCTTTGAGTTCTAGTCAGTTACATATATCCTAGAACCAATATCGACAAAGTTTGTTATGTTCGCGTGAGACCGTCGAAGTTCTGGTATTGGTGGATTGTTCTCGGTCTTTCCAAGCTCCACTGGTTTCACCGGTTCCTCCATCCTGCCGGGACTAAGCTTACTTTTGTTAATCTCCTCCATCCTTGGCGCAGACGGAGGTGTAACGGGATCAAAGACGTGTGTCACAGGCACCCAGCGACGTCGGATCTAGTCTACCCGTTGGCATAAGACACCGCCATCCTCAAGCTGGATAGCGTTTATGCAAATTACCAATTGCAGCAGTGATGACACCAGCAATCCAACGCGGATCGGCGGCAAAGTTTTCAGAGTGGACTGCCTCTTGAGAGTTGAAGGTGCGTTGTTTGGCATGCTTGTCATATTGTTCCTTCTGCTTCTGCTAACTACTCGTTGGCAATACGACGGGTGGATGTTGGGTCTCATTGCATCGGGTCCGGTATGTAGCTCGCGTTTCATCAACATCTCTGCTGGAGATAAGCCGGATGTGGTGTCACGCGGTATGTCATCAGAAGATGCGGCAGTTTGGTCTCCACCGTGCCCTCCGACATCCGGGTTTGAATGACTGCACCGCCCTTTCTGCCAGACCATTTGATGACGGGTGAAATGGACCAGACCTCACATGTTTGATGGCATCCATCTGCTGAACTTCTCGAGTTCAGCACTAGGTGAAGTTGGTGCCGTTATCAGTGACAATAATTTACGGCAGTACATTCTGTGTGTTGCGAAGGTCTGACGAAGCCGTTCTACTGTGCTTTGAGATGTCGTCGTGTGCATAGCATGGATATCTTGCCATTTACTATGCGCATCCACTATGACAAGAAACACCTGGCCCATAAATGGACCAGCATAGTCCAAGTGCAAGCACCACCATGGACGACTTGGCCACTCCCGTGGGTGGAGTAGAGCAACGGATGGCGATTTTCGCGAGGCTTTACAGAATGGGCATTGCTTGGTCTTGTCCTCAAGATCTTTGTTTATGCCTGGCCACAAAACGTTAACTACGAGCGAGTGATTTCATACGAGAGATATCAGGGTGGGATTCATATAGCTCTACAATGATCTGTGCTCGGCCTTTCGGAGGGATGACTACTCATGACCCCCACAACTTGCAGTCATCTTGCACGCTTAACTCCTATGAGCGTCAAGCATGTGGCTTCAGTCCGTGGTCCAGACAGTCTTGTAGCCAACCATTCATAACGTCAATACGTGTGCGTGCCAAGATTGGATCTCTACCGGTGCATGGAGAGGCAAATTTTATCTGGACTGACCGCGGTGGATTCAAGACGATCCATGATCATGACATAGTCTACTGGAACTGGGGTACAGTTGATGATAACCGGCAGTGGCAATCTGCTTAAGCCATCGGCATTGCTATTCAGGTGTCCTGGTTTGCACACCAATTGATGGTCGTAAGCTGCCAGCATAAGGGCCCAACGTTGAATTCTGGCCCCATGAGGGACACTGCTCACTCCTCACTGAACGACCTTAGCAGTGGTTTGTGATCAGTAGCAATCTCAAACGACGACCGTACACATACTGGTGAAATTTCTTCACTACTAGTCCCTCCTTATCCAGCTGTGAATGGTTTCACTCTGGCGGAGACAATGACCACGAGGCGTAAGCCACTGGGTGCTCGGAGGCATGCAATGGGTACTAGCACGGCGCCCACACCGTACGGGCTGGCATCATAGGATAATTCTGACGGTTTAATGCATGGGTCATAGTGCACGAGCACTCTGGCTGAAATCAGTTATTCCATCAAAGCTCGGGACGATCCTCATGTACCGGCTTCCATGACCAACTGATTTTTTTTCAGGGGTAGTGCGTGTAGTGACCCTAGAACTGATGAGAGATTTGGCAAGAAGCGGTCATAATAGTCCAAGAGTCCCAGGTAGGACTTCAACTCTGTCACATTACCTGCTACTAGTGCATACCGTACTACTCAAACCTTCTCTGCTGGAGGATGCAAGCCTGCTGCATTGATACAATAGCCAAACTATACCACCTCTGCGGCGAGGAATATGCATCCTGACGGAGTCCTGCACTCTAGAGGCGACCCAGGACCTTGTTGACATTTGCGACGTGCTCTGCATCAGTCCTGCCAGTTTACTAGCACGTCGTCAATGAATGCTGCTGCATAAGGTACGTCTGCCAAAAGACTTCCATTTGTCCGTTGGAAGATTGCAGGTGCAGCAGATACACTAAAGGGCATGCGCGTGTACTGAAATAGCCCCTTGTGTGTGTTGATAGTAGGAGTTCGCGTGACTTCCCATCGAGTTCAAGCTGAAGGCAGGCATGACTGAGATCTAGCTTTCTGAATGGCTTCCACCGGACATGGCTGTAACAGGTCCTCAACCTCAGGTCCGCGAGGTAACGGGTATCAGTCTTTGCTGACTGATTTACTGTGGTTTTTGTAGTCACCCCAGATCAGTGGTATACCGGACTCTTTCATCATGGGTCCAATGGGGGATGCCCAACGAGAGAATGTCACTGGTTCAAGTTCATCTTCGACCTATTGTTTCATGGCGAAGGGTACCAGTCTGGCTTTACTGATAGTTGACTTTGCATCACACTGATGTGTACCTGGTGACCTTTAGGTTTAGCAAGTTCATCTCGAAACAAGTTGTTGTACTGTCCAGTGATGTCAGTGGGGACTGTTATATGGTTCACCTGACGAATTGTGTGCCATGCTAACTGAAGACGGCGGAGCCAGTCCCGGCCGAGGAGATTTGGTCCCTTCTCTAGCACGATAAGAAGTGGGAATTGAGAATTTGGGTGGTTGTGCTCAACTCCAACAGTGCAACTACCAACTTCTGGTATTTTCTGCCCAGTGTATGTGCGCAATTCAATGTCTGTGTTCTTGCATTGGATCGGTTTGTTGTCGACAAATACTGACTAGAAGGCGTTTTCATTGAGGATGGAAACCAAAGCGCCAGGAGCGTCGATTTCCTCGATCACAGATTTGCCATTAATTGACAGAGTTACTAGTAACGGAGACTCTTTTGTCTGTGATGTCTTATGGATAGTGTAGTTTGAAGGCTGTTCACTCTCATCCACACCTTTCTTCTATGTATTGTGGTGCAACTGTTTTGATATCGATGTAGGGGGGGGGTTATTGCTCCAACACACCTTGGCCAAATGGCAGGTGTATGAGCGAGCTCGACAGTTCCGTGATGAGTAGTCCGTTCGCCCACAGCGATAGCATTTGCGAGATCCATTTGACTTCCCATGCGCTTGAGTTTAGCTTGTGGCCTCCCTCTTCCCTTCCTCTGGGCTTTTGCATTGCCGACTTTGTGCGCCTTATGTTGTTGGGGAAGTAGGGGACGCCCGGTACTTGAATGATGCTGAATATCCTTAGCATTCTTGGCAGACAGCTCCACAGCTTGAGCTATTTCCCAAGCTTTATCAAACTTGATGGTGGATTCAGACAACAGTCTACGTTGAATCTGATCATCATTGATAGCGCACACCAAGCAATCACGTAACATGTCACAGTGTTGCGCAAGGTGACGTGGTGCTGCAGTGAACTGAGAAATGGTTGCCTCACTTTCGAGTTAAACTTATTCTTTCCACTATGACAGATGGCTTTGGGCTGACATGATTCTTAGTGATTGAAATTAACTTTTCAAATGTCTTCTCACCTGGCTTGTCCGGCACCACTAAGCTAGCGATCAGCGTGAATGTTGTCGGCCCACAAACATTCAATAGCACAGCTTGCTTTTTACCATGTGTTTTCACATCATTAGTTTTGCTTCGAAAAACTGTCATATGGTCTACATAGACCCGCAGCCGCCACGTCTCCTACTCAGGCTGAAACTCTCCAATGTTACCGAAGGTATTCATTCCATTCTCGTCGCCAATTGTTGTAACCAGGCCAAAACATACACCTGGGAGTTAAAACACTGTTTAATTCTTACGTGTCACACTGGACGGTAGCCAAGTTCCAACACACAACTCGGCTCCTGAAGTTCCAACAAGAGAGGGCGCTATGACAGTTTAAGCGGTATCAAAGATACTACAATATTAAAGCCACCCTTGGAAGTAAATGCCAGTTATCGCCGCGTCTTATCCTTTTTTTGGATTAAAAAAAGGAAACAAAGCCAAACCATGGAAAGACACTTTACATAATCCATTCGGCATGGGTGAATCTGATATGTGTGAGATGGAAAAATTGTTTCGCAGGGAAAACAGATCGCATCTCGCATGAAAAATCAATTCAGGATATGCGCATATTCTGGGCTAGAATTGTGTATTCGTCTGCTCTTCAATATTTTTTTTTTGTAGATTTTCTCATTTTGTTTTCTTTTAATGGAGTCTGTATTTCAACGATTATCTCACTCAATCGATGTACAAGCCCTCTCAGGTGACTGTTAATAACTTGTGTGGGCCTCCTGAATTTTTTTTAACAGTGTTTGTTTTGCTCGTTCATCTGGCATCTTGCGTGTCCTATTTCTTCGCTGTTATTTCGTTTCTTTCTTCCAAAGCTTGTTCCGTGAATTGGCAGACAGGAAGTCGCTCGTACACGTTTTTCATCTTCGTCATGATCTTGGTGCTACCTCTGTCCATCATTGTCTTCTCGTACAGCCAAGTACTTGTGACTGTCAAGAAGGTAATGCAGTGGCGTAAATCTCTGCCGTTGACGGGGAATGGGGGATGACTTAATTAAAACAAAATTGTGTGGCTGTGTCAATTCGTGAAGCGAGGGATGGGGTGGAGGGGGGAATTGGTGCCGTTCATGACAGAATGTAGAGCTTCTGTGTAATTTTTCTCCGTTTTTTAGCACTGTTGAACGTATTTGGATGTTGTGAAGTTCCATTCCAGAAGTACCTCAAATCTTCCTGAAAGGGGGGGGGAATAGCCCAGCCCCCTGGTTAAATGTGTGTGGGCGGAGGAGTATACACTCTCCCCCCCAGGCTTTACTGCTCAGAGATAACACATTTGCTTACAGTCCAGTGCGTAAGTACTTGAGGTTGTTATTACTTGGCATTATTGACAAAAGTGTGTAATAACACAACCTTGTGGATGGAAATTGCTTTTGCCGGTAAGTGGTCCTTCAAAAACAAAACCAGGAAGTCCAGATTTAGAATATTTCTTGCTTTGATATGAGTTAAATTTCCAAATAAATCTGTGATCTTAAAGTGTTCCTGTCGATTTCACAAGTGCTGCACCATTGATATACATTGGCATACACTGATTTACCTAAAGGTTTTCAGCTATTTGATATAAAACATCGTTATGGAAATTACAAACATGGTTTATATAAGAAAAGGACAAATTTTGCTGATATAAGAAAAAGACAAAATTTGTTGATATAAGAAAAAGACAAATTTTATCGGAGGGGTAAAATTAGTGGTAATATTATCCAATGAAAATAAAGAATTTCTGATCTTGCGCCCCGCCCTAAAAAAATCCCCTTACACTGAATGATGTTGATGTCATGGCGTCACGTAAAGAACAACCTTGCCACGCGTCTCCATGCAACACGTTCAACTTTCGCCTTTTGTTGTGTAGACTTGAGTCGGCAATTGCAGATTTTGAAGTTTCTGAGGCGATTTTGTAGCCGATGCTTGGGATTGCTGTATATTTCAGCCGAGGTGCTTCCAGTATTCCAAACTCTTCGTGGAGCGTTTTCTCGTAATCATCGGCTGTAAAATGGTCACTGCTCGTTTGCCCTGGTCAAGCGCACTTTTTCTGTCCAGATTTTCTGTAATGCCATGTCTTTGGGGAACCTGTGCAGGCGTACACCGTCCTTTGGTGTATTGCTGCATCCTGCAATTATACATCTAGTCGGCATTGTTGCTTGCCATGGCCAAATTGCAAGGATTTTTTTTGGCACGATACCTCGGCAAGAATTCAGTCAGTCCACACGTAACGCCGGGTCAGTGACGCCTACTTTGAAAATCGGATTCTTTACGTGACGTCATTGTATGATGCATTACATCATTCTTTCAAGGTTTTCGATGGGGAAAGTGGGGGGCACGAAAAATGCTGAAAAAATCGTCAAAATCAGCCAAACCGATGGAAATAAACGAAAACGGACACAGTTCTTGTTTTTGTATTCAATACAGGTTTATTTAACACAGTAATGGTTCTGAATAGCAGAAAACCTTTACGTCTCCTCGCCTTATTATCGGATGCTGTTGGTTTATGCTACTCTTCAAAAATACATCGTTCCTATCAACGTCATTTGTTCTGAACACTATTTAGTTCCATGCTTCTTTTACGTGAAGATCAAATTAGACCAAACCAACAAAAATTGTTACTAATGACTATGAGGAAACTACTTCTCCCCGTGCCTGGCAAAAAATGATGTTGCATTTCTATGTACAAATGACTATTTCCTCGTTTTTTCCCTTGTTACTCCACAGATGGCCAAGTGCCAGGTTGGCAACCGGCGGTTCAGGCGAGCGGACAAGAAAGTTACCATCATGGTCGTGGTGATGATGATCACATTCATGGTATCCTGGAGTCCTTATGCTATCCTGGCGCTGTACTCTGCGTTTGGTAACAGTGCATACCTTCCGCCACTAGTCACCACTTTACCCGCCATGTTCGCCAAAGCATCAACTGCCTACAATCCGGTTATTTATTTTCTTCTCCACGACAAGGTACATCTACATCACGATTTTTACCGCACGACCCTCATCACATTGTCTCAGCACCATGTGTTTGCCGCTACTCCTAAAGAACGTATCTCTTTTCTTTTTACCACCGTCCTCAATGGGGAGCTGATGAGGGCTGGTGTCTTTCATAAAATTTTGTCCAAGTATTGATCTCAAGAAGCTTACGGGGAGCCTAAGATGCCATTTCAATTTATGCACGTCATCCTGAACGCGGTGCCATGTTTGTTCAGGAAAACGCTACGAGTGAAGATTATATACGCACCTCGCTTTTATCAGCGTGCTTCGGGATTTCTTCGAGGTCCTTTTTAAGTTTTGAAAACTCAACTTAGAACCGTTGGTTTTAAAGATACCTAATCTCAAGCTGCCTCTTGGCAGTGCGTTTATACCACACAGAACTATTTTTTAAAGGTTCCATGCGATAAGTTTTTCGTCGACATTGTTTTTCAACTTTATACTCTTTTCCAATTTTCAGTGTAATGGGGGTAAAATTGATTGAACACTGCATTTTTAACCGTTTACAAATTATTTACGTTTTACGGACAAATTGTTGCTATGATGTCATAGGGGAAGATACTGTTGAGTTTGAATGTTTGAAAGCATTTCCTGAGAAAGGGTTGTTCGTTTATTTTTTGGGAGGTACTTACACAACAGTGCATCACCAAAGAAAAGGAAGTTTAGGACAGCGAAGTATGAAAATCCAGCAATTCTTTTTTTCACAAATCAGCGAAATGTTGAGGTTTTCTCTGTGGAATGACATCACATTTATTTCACACATATGGGAAATCGCATCAGATAAACAAGCAAAGAGGCACCGCACTAACAGTAACTTTTTAAATAGCTAAAAAAATAAATTAATTGGACAAGGTGTATTTTCAAGAGGAGTGGTAAACAAAATTGTATTGCCTGGACTCGTAACGTAAACATCGCATATATCTTGAATAATGACATCAATACTGGCGTCGAAACATTAAACTCTCCTGTTACAAATTTTCACATCAATGTCATTTCGACTAGTTGAGTAGCGTATCCCTACCTATTTGTTACAGTTCAGGGAAGCTCTCTGCTACTTACTAACCTGCAGGAGGTTTGAAAGAAACCTTGCGATCGGCCCCACAACCAACCCGTGTAAGAACAATGCCATCCTACCGAGCACACTGAGGGCAAAACTGGGATTCCCTTTACGAGCCAAGTCTAAAGGCGGGGAAGAGAAGCTGCAAGCGGTAGGAAGCGTGCGTGCATCCCTTCATCCTCCTGGAGCAACGGTATAAGAGATTAGGACACAACAAGTCTCTGCAAGATTGGACACTGATATTGTTAGACTGCAGTGGCAAGAAACAAAATTACTGCAAATGCGAAGCTGGTTGTCAGGGCCCCAAAGGAGTTGCTGAGCAAAAAATATAGATTAAAAGAAAAAAAATGGTAATCAGTTACACGGAGCACACTCAGATCATTGCTCGAGCTCCGTGAAATTAACCCTACAGGCATTAGCCTTTTGGATCGAGTTCGGGGCCGCTCGTTCTTGACACGGGTTTCTTGTTCTCGCACTCGAACAGCGGGAACACGACCCAAGAACACTATTCTCGGAACAGGATCACACACCACCTGTAGGGCAATCTGCCGTCCTTTATAGTAAGCTAAATCACTCTCATGGTCATCAACTCTATCCACACAGGAATGAACTTGTGCCAAGTAACTAGCTTAGCTTAGTAGGTTGTAGTAGGTTTAATCTGAAACTAATGACATTATGGAACAATATTGTGTATAAACATATATGTCATCATGACAATTAACATCACGTGTTCAACATAAGCATATAACATACATGTACATGTAATTATGAACCAATCGAGGTCTGACATGTCCAACAGAAATAGTGATAATTATCAGAAATGTGATGCAATAATATCCCTCATTGTAAATGCAAGATACAGAATAACATAGACGTAATTATAGAGACCAACGCCCCAAGAAGTCATGAACCAAAGACACTCACGACACTGCTGAGCACAGGCTAAAACCAACAGCAAAATAGCATAAATGACGCTGATAAACTCCCAAAATCACCACTAAAAATGGCATTAAAAGAAGCAAACTTTAGTTCTTTTAGTCTCCAAACATTTCCAAACATGTCACAAATAGGCCTATCTTGCAAACGGCCCTACAATTTACAAAGTCTGCGAGCTGTGCAGTACCCGGGCCTCATATGTACGTACAAAACTAGTGTAAATATAGTGTGGCGACCAAACTTGGACCACGTGGGTGAGGCGAGGACTATTGATCTCTCACGTATTTTGGTATAGGTTCAACACAGAATAACGTCCAGCCTAATTTGGAGCGGAAAGGCCCGCTTTGCACCACCACTTCGTCAGGTTTTAGCACGAACACACGGAAAAACGCGCGGGATCTTGGTGATCAGCTGAAAAAATAACGAGATGGCCGACAAACTATTTTTGTATAAATTAACATTAATAATTTTTCACAACACACAAACGAATCCTCCCTTTTAAAGAGGAAAGAACGCAGCCTAGAATTACAAAGACTAATCCTTGAAACGTTACATAGACGCAGTTATGTTGCATGTTGCTTGTCACTCATAGCCCACGATAACCAATTGTATGTGTTCGGCGTTCAAGCGGTTGACCCACGAACAATAATTTGTGCAGTTCACGAACATACGAGAGCACGCTGCTCAGCCTTTGAAGCACAGCGGACACAATAGCAGGGCACTATTTGAAGTGGGTAAATTTGGAAGAAAGAGAAGATTTTACCAAAATAAAATAGCGCCCTCTTGTTGGGTCCACCACGCCTCAATTAGGCTAATTCTTAACTGTGCAGCGCCCTCTACACTGTCAAAGGTCGTTGTTAACCAGTTCGGTATTCCAACAGTGGGTGTCCAAAGTGAAAACCGACCGAGGTCATGGGACCAGCAATACACGATATCTACCCGATCAACACAGCCATACGCCGACTCACGCGTGCTTTTTCTCTAAAGACCCTCCCTTGTTGAAATACTGAACTGGCTGGAGGGGAGGGCGGGGGTGTTATTTATTTCTTATGTAGGCATAAAAGCATCTGCCATTGTTGTGTAACTTGGGTTGGCTATACCCCTATTGTAACACCTCACCCACAGAGTCTGTGTCTTGATTGGCCGAAAGTATGTCATGTGACACTTGCTACTTTTACCTTTTTTGTACCACCACTTCAAAAGGACTAACACATGCAGCCTCGCTTTGAAAAAGAACTATACCAGTAGCAACGAAGAACAGCATCTGTAGTAACAAAACCGTGAATAGTAACCAGGCGTGTATTTCGGCTCGTGGCGTAAACCTGTGAGTGAAGTGTTATAAAAGGAAAGAAAACTTCTCTGTCTCTTGATCTCATGGATCGGTGATCCATGAAGCATTCTAGTTTCCCTAAGTATGCTTCGCCTCGGAAAATATAATCCTCCATGGATCACCTCGGGAGGCAAGTTTACTACACCACTCGAAGCACTCAATATTTGTATATTATTAAAGGAGAGGTATTTCAAGATCCCTGCGTAATATGCTGCTTTTTTAATGAAAATTTAATGTCAGTCCGGTATAAATCGGGGCTGGTGAGTGGGGATGGGGCAGGGGAATGACCATAATCCTCACATTGCCCGATTGCGGACACTTTAGGGTCTGGACGCAATGCGCCTTATTACACTAAGAGATGTCAATGATAGCGATGTATATGACTGGATTCATATCCCTCAAAAATTACACTCAGCCGATACGTTTAAAGCTTTTGAAGTATTTGTTTTGCGACTAGAAATTTTCAAAATTGTCACAGAGTCGCCGGGGGGGTTGATTTAATTGCTATTCCCCCACCAGAAAGTTGGGGTGTATGTCGTTGCCGTTCTCCTGGGAATTATGCTTCTGTAATCATCAGCCTAATGCAGCTGGGATATGCGACTTCGGTGTGTCTCATCAGACTTGGTGAGGCCGTCCAAACGCGTAAGCGGCATATATCACGAGTGTAATTGTAGTTTGATTCCCAACATGACAATTACGTAATTTCCCCCCTTGACTTCTTCATCTCAACTCTTGCCGACAGCAGCACTGCTTTTGCCGACAAAACTATGGGAGGTGACCCCCGGCCCCCCTTACACATACACCCTGTAACGACGCCCGTGTTCAAAAGTATCACTATACACAATTTTGAAGGGTGTGCTGCCTACCCTAGTGATAGTCACGATCCAAAATATGTGTGCGCGTGAAACTGAGCCTCAGTTCCTGCAATATCCCTCGCTGTGCCCACTGGGGGCCTGCACCGTTGCAGATCTCGCCCAAAATAATGAGATGCAGGAGTTTGGATCACCGTCCAACAAGTAGCTCGAGGTAGGAAGTTTTCAACTCACAAAATGTATTTGTCGTCCGTAGTTTTTCATTCTTAAAAACCGCAGCTTGTGTAAATAATTATGTCAAAATGTTTCGAAAATACAGCCTGTAAACACGGGGGGAAAATAAATCAAAATTGAAGTAAAATGATATAATTCACACAGTCAAATTCAATCGTAGCTACGTGTCTAAATTCCAGGACTTTCATGTTGTGAAATTAGAGTTTCACTTCATCTAATACTGAGGTCAAAAACATGCATGCGAACATTAGTAAATGCTATTAACACGTAAACAGTGTCATTTTTAGGTACAAAAACGTCTCACCCCAAAAGGTGTGCATAGTATAGATATATTCAGTTCCGGGGACTTTTGTTTTTCTGCAGACTTGATGTAAAATTGTGTATGACTGAAGAAGATGCCCGGGTAACCGTAACGGAAGATATACCTGGGAATCGCAGTCGCAAGAAAGGTTGCTCAAAGCCTCACCAAAAGCTCCATATGAAAGTAGCGGAATTTGTTTTTCGAAGATTAAGAATACCTGAAGGAATGATCTATCACTCTTATCGCAGTGTAGAAACTCTACTCACTCACTTATCTAGTCACATTCTCCAACAAATGGACATCGGAAATGTAACAGCCACTGTATTGCTAGACCTATCTTCAGCATTTGATACAGTTGAGCACACGATACTGATAAGTCGCTTGTCATCACTTGGCATTAGTGGATCTACGCTGAAATGGTTCACGTCGTTCCTAAGTGACCTTTCACAATCAGTCGGCATTAAAGATGCTCAATCCGAATCAGTCCCAGTCGTCTGTGGTGTTCCGCAGGGGTCGGTTTATGGGCCACTACTCTTCTCCGAAAACACCAATCCACTTGGACAGATAATTCAGCAATATGGTATTAACTATCATTGTTAAGCAGATGATATTCAGCTATTCCTATCGTTCTGCCCAAGACCATCGATTGTAGCAGTTGCCATGGAAAAACGTGAGGCTTGTGTTGATCACATTAAAAGATGGATGAGCTTGAACTGTCTCCAGCTGACTGACGAAAAGTCAGCTAGCGTTCATGGTGTTTGGCAATAAATGTAACCTCGCTAGACTATATATTGCATCTGCAGTACAAGTTGGTTCTACTTCACATCCCTGCCTCTCCAACAGCTCGTATTCTGGGAGTCATTTTCGACATAAAACCTTCAATGCACACATTAAAGTCACTTCATTGGTTACCTGTACGGAATCGGACTACTTTCAAAGTCCACCTAACTTACCACATTCTTAATGGGACTGCACCTTCATACCTCACTGGTGCACTACCTCGATACAATCCAGCCCGGCATCACAGTTTGTCTCACTTGTCGTCCCTCGTGTGCAACGCTCATAGGGATCTCGGGCTATACGGCATTCTGCAGCAACACTATGGAACAGTTGGCCGGCACATTTGCGCTCGCCTTCTTCCTTGGACACTTCACAGAAACATCTGAAGACTCACTTATTTGTTAACTGATTGCTATAAGACCTTTGCATTGAATTTCTAATTGAATCATAATTCAGTCGGCAGCTTCCCTCCTGCTGGTGTTCTTTATTAAGGGGTGCAACAGTTGTTTTCAGTCACTTTTACTTGTACATTTAGTTGAGTTTGAGTCTTTTAATGAGATTGTTGACACCTTACAGTGGCTCAGTTAAAGTCAAACGGTGAAATTGTTAATGGGCGTAAAATATCCATTGTTTGAAGCCAGTTGATTGGAGAGGCTAGCTATAAGATATTGCTTAGCAAGTACTTGTGTTCAGCAGTATTTAGGCAAAAAGCAGTCACAGGCAGTGAACATTGCAGGATATTTAAGCCAGTAATCACTTTTGCAAGGCAAATGTTTTTTCTCTGCCTGGCAAGTTTCTTCAGTATCCAGTATCACTGGTGTAGCGATAGCAATCTCAATGACTTGATGACTCAAAGATAAATTTAAAAGTGAATATGTTGCATTTTCAGTGAACTTCGAGCATATTTTTAGCATAAGTGTTTTACCTTAAGTCCAGTTTGGTTGACTTTAGACACTGTAATTTGTGTTAGAAGCACCAATGTTATTAAATTCCTCGTGGAATAAGAATCTATTTGAAGTATGTGCAACACCAGTGTCTTAGTTCATGTTAGTTTTGTATAGGCGAATGCATAGATTTGTAGAAAGAATTTGAGATTTTTATAAGTTATTATTAGTATTTTTTAGTGTAAATGTGCCCTTTTTGATTCTTAAATGTTGTATCGGTTTTTTGATCTTTTTATATGCCATGAAATGGAGTATCTGCTTCATTGGTTTTGGTCTTAGGTTATCATGTTAATGTAATTGTTTTATTATTGGTATTAACTTAGTAACAAAATTATAGAAAGCTTTTTTATGTGATTACATTATTTTTGTTACTGGAAAGCGTCCTGAACATTTAGGATGGATTTGGCGCTATAAAGGATTATTTATTTATTGTTATTATTAATACCTCTCAGTTTTCAAGTCTACAGTTATGAACATCGAATCGTTTATATAAGGCTGAAGTTTTGAGTAATTCTGTTTTTAGTTAGGACATTAAATAAATGTCTCCCCATAGCTCATAGGCAAGCGACGAAGCCACCTCGAAGCCGTGTATTGAAAAATAGCCCTAGGCTTTCAACCACAAGGTGCAGCACCGTATCTCTATTAAAGTTGTACTTGTTTTAAAAAAAAAAAATTCGTGAATCATTTACAGGAGCCCGCGGAAAGTAACTCCCCTTAATGGATTTGGGATGAAGGCCAGCATCGGATAACCTGTCTTTGCCACAGATGTTTCATTAATATCAAAATGTTTTATGAAGATGGAAGCTTTATTGGAACAAAGCAACCAAAATATTAACGTGCTTGAGCGCAATTCCTTCGGATTGCATCAATTTATTATCATCCTCGTCGTTCTGTCGAAAACAGGTGCTCATTTGATTAGAGATGAAACGTGGGTTTATACGAATGCTAAAAGTCTCCAAGGCCCTGCACATGCATAATAAATTGCAAGTAAGATGCATACGGGAGAGATTTTACATATAATGCAACTTTCCTTTTAACACCGATGTTTATTGACGAAGTATTATCTTGGAAGTCGTTTCGAATGCATGAAAAGATTTCTGCTCGTCTCTGGCGACCCCCAATACTGTTGGATTGTAATCGTATGGCTTGTGAAGCATCATTGCATGTATTGTATTTATGGAGGACTTAACATTGTATTCACAACGAATTGTAAGGAAAATCTTTGGGAAAGAAACTGTTTGTGGTTCGAGGAAACTGTTGAACTTTATTGTTGGATGTTAGACAAACAGACGAGCCGGTGAAATTTTTGTCTGAACAAACTGCTTCTCTGGCCAAGTGCGACAGGTCGTATTAGTTTGTATACGCAAGTTCTAGTACAGAAGACCTTGAACAACGCACTGCAGTTGCAACTTTGAAATACTCTCTTTATTGTGTGTCATTTCTGCCAATGATATATGCTAAGTACTAAGTATTTTTCTGTACTTGGGTCATAAATACGACAGTTTAATTAAAGTGAAAGTTTCATTTTATTTTCATTTTACTCATTTTTTACATTGCGTAACTCTTCTGGCCTTATCAGAAGTGATAGCAATTCGATTTTTGCAAGTCCAAGTCAAGTCACAAGTGAATTTTCGCAAGTTTAAGTCAAGTCACAAGTCACTTGGTCCACTCACAAGTCAAGTCACAAGTCACTTGATCACAGGTCAATTCAAGTCAAGTCACAAGTCAATTTGGTCCAAGCACGCAAGTCCTTTTGTCCAAGTACAAATCAAGTTACGTTATGTGTGATTTTAAGCCACAGCCAAGTGATTCAGACGTGACCTTGGAGAGACAAGACCGAAGTAGAAGTCGCGAGCCGAAGTCTTAAGCGCCTTTCCATATGTCCGTCAATACTTGCGCCAAGCGTAGCGAATCCGTCAAAATCGCCGCCGGAGCGATTTTGACGGCCGAACGCAACGCACACGTTTGTTATGTTAATGAAGTCGATTTCTGCGTCCGTGAAAGTGAAATGCGTAAACGCATCGTGTACATACTTAAGGAAAGGCGCCTTTACGCTGATTATTTTAAGAACCCAAAGCTTGAGTTGATAAGCTTAATTTAAAACTTCTATGGGTTCGATGAAGTAATTTTACGACTTATGATGGTAACAAGTCATAATGTGCAAGTTCAACAGTAGCGATTCGAGTTCGACTCAAGCCCCAGTCAAGTGACTCTAGTCTACACCTCTGGGCCTTATCTACAAGGTGGGCTTACAGTATAATCCACGCTGAGAGTTTATAACCGAGCGTTTTAAATCGAGCGGCATGTACTAACATGAAAAATCAGATACATGAATAGTTAATGACATCCCTTGGGGATGAGCTTTTTAAAAGGAGCTATTCTGTGGCTTCTACTGTTACAAAACGTTACATTTACATGTAACTCGAAGATTTCGATGTCTGTATTTTTTAAAACTTGGAACGGAGAGTTAAACACGTTGATGGCGTCCGGGCAAGGGCAGGGTGTTACAACCTCGACTCCCCTCCCAGGTGACTCTGAATAGGACACTACATTGTAACATTTTGACTCTTTAATCTAATTTTAATAAATCGGAACATTAAATGCAGAGATGATGCCAAATATAGGACAGAGTTTCAATCGAAATTATGTATTTGGTATGAAACAAACGGCCTCAAAGGCTTGCTTTAATCGCATAATTTCCAATCTTCACCTATAGGACTGAGGAAAATTAATCTGCCAATCCGCGGAAAGAAGTGCAACAAAATACAAAGCAAAGTAAGGCCGTGTCCGAAACGGGCTTCCAGAGCTACGGCTAGGTCTATGTCTACGCGTCTCCACGCATTTCTAATGGAGTGAAGACCTAGACCTAGTTCTAGACAAGAGATTCGGATGCAGCCTTAGTCCTGTTAGGGTCACATGTTGTGCCAAACTATTTGGGGAAATCGTCTGGTGATGTTTGATTTAAAATTTAAAAATGGAACACTCTCCCAAAATCTTGAATGGGCTTAGTCAAATTTGATTGGCAGACAAGCCAATGAGGTCACACGATATAATCTTATCCATTCCAGAATATGTCTCCAGCACTGGACTACTTGAGTTCAAAATTCCATCAGCTCCAGTTTCTTCTGGAGGCAAAATGTATTCATTCAGTTCCGGCTGAAGTAGCAAAATTTATTCATGAGCTGAGATCTGAAACGCTTCTGTGTGGGCTCCAGCGCTTTTTGGTAATACTAAAATATAATGCTGACTACATAAAAGAGGAGAATGGAAGTGAAAATGAAATAATCCAAATCAACCACACGCTAAAATGGGCTACAATTTACAATACATATTAAGTTGGTTCTGAAGTGATAAACAATGAAAAGTGCACACGATGTGGATGCAAGCCAAGGTACTAATGATTCTCTACGCAGCTGACAGGAAGAAGAGGCATTTTTAGCAGAAGCTGCAATGGATTGTTAAATTCAAAGTAATAATGTTTTGAATGCATAACGTCAGTTCGCATGCCAGTCTTTGTTTCGTTGCTTTGGTGGTGTCCAAATTACTTGGCAACAGCTTTAAATAAGACGTATACCACTGGGAAATGTAAAAAGCCGTTCGTTGACGGTTTCCACATAGGTACACGTGCGATTTATATGTGGGCCATATGCTGAACAAAGAAAATGTTTGCTGCCACCATGAGTCGAACTTCATCCTTGGTCCATTGATAGTAGCATATTGCAGGAAACACAAACTGTAAGAACGAGGTATTGGACTGCAGAGAAGCACTTGCACATATGAAGCACCACTTAATAAAATTTATGGTTAAAAATTTGTATTCAAGAAGGCAGAACTGCGGCGGCTACCTAACGATTCCGCGTTGTTCCTACGCCGGCAATTAAAATGGAAATGATTGTAATTCAGCAATTTGTATGCGCTCGTAGGGACCACAACCCACAACTAGTACTGGTGGTCATTCTTGGCATCTTGCATTGGATCAGGTTTAATATTTTGTGATTTCGTACTCTAGCAATACAAACACAATTTGTAAGCCATCAGATGTAGATTTTATACGGTTTTCAAGTTTATTGCACAAAGAGCCGCACGCACTTTGCAATCTAGGCCTATTTACTGATGAGAAAAATCAAATAAAACAAAACCTTAAATTTAAATGTTACCAAACCAATGAATGAAACGTTCAAATAAAACGAGGAGAGAGGCTACGACAGATTGCATTTAAGATGAAAATAATACTTTAAATTCTGAATTGTTTACATGCAGTTCGTTTGCCGCAATGCTCAACCCTTCAAAATAGAGTCATTGGCAAACAAAAATTCATTATAAACTGCGGTTTACAATATCTGTATTGCGTGTACTATCATCAAAAGTTCTAGATCTGCAATAGACAAGAACTGTTTTCCACCAGTAGGGAAAGAGTTTGGAGTCAACTTTAGACCACCGAAATGATAACATTCACAAAGTGGCATCAACAAAACCTATGGAAAACGCGTTCTTGTGCTCGCTTGATATTCAGGGGATGATCGGTGAACATGTCGCCTTGAGACAAAAGGCCGTGCCTGCCTTCGAAGGAAAGCTTTGAAATCCAATCATAGAATGGATTCCCTGTCGGTATGATGACGGCATGTCATGCTGTGTTCAACAGGATTGTACTCAAAAGATCCGTGGAGACATTCGTCAAAACAAAGCAGTGTTTAACATAATCCAGTTTTTATCCTCTTCATGGCCGACGCGTCGGCCATCGCAACGGTGCTCACGCTCCTCCCTGGAGCGACACATTTGTATGACATTTGGCATGTATGGAGAACACACTCATTAGTTTTGGTGAAATTGACGCGAGGTGTTACTAAATCACACATTTCTTCACTGTGAGTAAGCATTTCTCCCTTGCGCGTGATCGTGGTAAAAGTTAACATGCTATATAATGCACCCAATCAGAATTTTTACAGTTTTTAAGACAAGGTTTTTAAAGATCTGTGTTCAGATTTTATAAAAATGTGTTCGTATCGACATAGGGGGGGGGTTGAAGAGAAGGAATTTTGTATGGGATTGTAATACTGGGGAATATAACAGGTCCCACCCTCCGCGCGCTTCAGCGACTCAGTGGGAAACTAAAGAACCAATCAGGCCCAAAAGGATTAGAATTCTGTCTCATTTTACAAAGTTGTATTCGCATACTTGTCTCAAGTAAATGAAAAAAAGTTTATGAAAAACCTGGGGTACCCAGCACGTGATAACATTCCTAGAAGCGGTGCCCGGGAATATAATGACGCCTCTGACTCGATGGTGGCTCTACGTTATTTTTCTTGCACCTGACTACTATCACTCACTTTGTCGAGCCATCATTCAAATCTAATCTAACAATTGTCAATGGAGATTAATCACAATGGCTGCCAGGACCTGAATTGTGACGCCATTCTCCGTTTAGGTTCTTCGGTACCTAAACGGCATTTTTTTTCTGGCTATTCCAGCATTAGACATCAGGAATTTTACTATATGTTTCGAGCATGTTTGAGGAAAAGTGTGCAAGGTAAGTTGAAATCCCAAACACCAGAAAGAAGAAAATTAGGCCTATACATATTCCCATTAAAAGCACTGCGCTAAAGTATGGTGCGATATGCGTTCTATTATGGAAGAAACAATCATAAGAAATCGTTTAACGTAGTTCGAAAAAGGATTGTCTTAGTTCTATTAAACTGTGTAAAGAATAATGCTTGGACTGAGATTGCAAATAATGATTATTTTGCCTCTTTTGCCCTGTATAAGGCTACTGCTGGCCGCAAATCTCTCTAAAATTGACACACGTCAAGGGCAAGTGAAAGTGTATCCGGTAAGAGCCCAAAACACTAACTTCTTGACGCTTTCCGAAGAATTTAAAAATTCCTTATGGCTTGGGATTGAACGATGAACACGTGACCCTATGAATTTACATCTATATATACGAATAAGAGTGTAATATGAAAAAATCCCAAACCGCCCTCTACCGGTTACCTGTGCACAATCCAATGATGTCATGTACCTAGTCAAGCATTATCCCGCCTAATTAAGAACTGCCGAATACAACTATCATAGGGGAGACGGATACACACCTCTTCAGATAACATCAAAATACACATTCAAAAGTAATGTTGAACAGAAATTCACGAGTCAAATAAGCCTGATTTGGGAGGGCTTTATTATTTTGGAGGGGTGTTGTTAACAGCTGAGGTGCAGCGTGCCCGTCCCGGGCAAGTGGTCGATAAACCGTCAAAGGTGAACGAACAGACGTACAATATACATTTAAATCATGAAGGATCTACCGCGCGCCCGCTGAATCTGATGCAAATCTATAAATGAGAATCCTCAGGTCAAACAAGCAGACACTTTTTCCTTGTCGCCGATTGAAACAGTTATTTGCACTGCTGCGCCTTTAGCCGACCATTCTGGGCGGGTTGCCTGTTTCAAGTTGGTTATCTGTCCGTGACACGCACCGGTCATGAATACCACATTGCAAAGTGGTGTCTTGAGCCCGACTGAGCCCAGCGGCACCTACGACGGAATTCCCCAGGCTGTCTTCGATGTCACCTCGGTCTACCTGGGTCTTCTCACCTTCTTTGGTATCTTTAACAACGGGCTGGTTCTCGTCTTGTATACCCGGTACAAGACCCTGCGGAATCCTGTCAATCTCTTCTTGATAAATATCAGCGTCGGCGACCTGAGCGTGTCGGTGCTCGGAAGTCCCTTCACGTTCGCCGCTAATGTTGCCCGGAGGTGGATATTTAGCGCCGGGGGCTGTACCTGGTACGCCTTCATCGTCACGGTTTGTGGTAAGTTTAATGATAATTTTGATTTCCACTTGACACCATCTACCCTCTTTCTGCCCCTTTGTTTAGCATGTCTATAACAAAAAGACCACTAGAGTGCCTATCAGGTTGGTCACTCCATCATATCTCAGCAACCGACCGAGTTAGTGATTATCAATGGAAATACAATTCAGTGGACATCATCTTTTGATCTTGGTCATCGTGGTTAGTCTACCAGGTGAACGTAGAAACTGAAGTGTCAGTTTCTATCACTATTTTGCAGGTAGTCTTGAATCATTTATTATTTATTCTTATATTGAATGAAGGTGTAAAAAAATCAATTATCTTATGTCAAGTGAATGAATGAGTTTCCAGCAATTGAAATTTTGTTCTATTTGGTTCTTTTTTCGCTTAGGCTGAAAGTAAATTTCCACTGTGTAAAACGAGGAAGTTGGTCAATTTAGTCGATACAGAGAGATAAATGGGTAACAAGACGGATGAAATCGGCGGGAAAGACAGTGCCAGAATTGTATCCAACCATCGTATTTGATTTAGGAAACCCGGAATATATCTTTCTTGTATAATTCCTATAAATATATTTGCGAGTGCGATTATACATATATTTTTGACCAGCTAGTGTTTGGGTGATTCTCTCTTCCTGCGACATACGTTACCAAAAATAATCTTTCGCAGGTTATTAAGGAGAGCTTGCATTGACGTCACAGTTAGGAACTTGAAGCGCAAACGAATTACTGAGCGCGACTCTTACTTCGTTTTATTAGTCTAGATTTGTTCGGATGGGTAAGCTTTTTTGAAATTTTTCTAACAACGGCGCTTCGTGGTTTAATAATGGGTTACTTTGTCGATGTTATTTTGCGTGCAAATGACCAAGACGTTGCTGTGACCTGCAACGTCCGGTTGTTGACAGGCGGACCATACACGGTGTTTCCCATTTGGCAGTATAATGCATCGGCTTCGTACACACTGACTAATCAAACGGCAAGAGCAAAAACTGCAGTTCAGCCACGAGCTTCTCTTACGATTGGAACAGCGGCGGATTGGGTCTGTCTCGTTTCCCATCAGTGAGCGTTCATTACGAGGCTTGCCTCTCGGTAGGGAAGACGCTAGTGGCGGACAGCTCAGCATGAACGTTACGAGCACGACCGTCGGAAACTACCCGCCGGTGCCCCTCGCCGCCTTCGATGTTACCGGGGTCTATCTGGGTTTTCTCACCTTGTTCGGTGTCTTCAACAACGCCCTCGTGCTTGTGCTGTACGCTCGGTATACGACGTTACGAAATCCCATCAACGTGTTTCTTGTGAACATCTGTGTGGCCGATTTGAGTGTGGCGGTGTTCGGTACGCCTCTGACGTTCGTAGCCAATATTGCAAGGCGATGGATTTTTGGTGCAGGTGGCTGTACGTGGTATGCATTCATCGTAACAACATGCGGTGAGTTTGAACAGAACGTTGGTATTCTCACAAAGTGGCAAAAACCTGGAAGAGAAATGATTTCCCGATCTGCAGTTTTTTCTACCACTATGGTACATTTGATTCAAAGACCAAGTGGACACAGTTTCAAGGTAAAATGATGTTTACTTTGAAATTCATCGTAAAAAACACACATTTTACGAAAGCTCGGTGTCTGTGTTCCTCTGTTTTAACAAAAGGACACTTAGTCACCTCGTCAGCCCTGTTGACGAGGTGACTGTTCGTCAAAAGAGAGGCATTATATTCCGCAGGAATCAGGATGCAAGTGGGACTGGCGAACGATGTTGGACATAAATACGTGGTCGAATGTTCTCACAAAGTGACAAAAAGAGTGTACTATGTAACAACAAAACTGACGACCTCCAGGTTTTGTTCTGACGATGTTATAAAGGTTTTTAGTGAATATCTTTTCAATGAAAATACTATATCTGGAGCTAAGCGTGGATTAGCTTTTTAAAAACCTTGTATTTCATGACTGTGCATGACATTTCTCTATCCGCAACAACCAATTAAGTCGACAATGCGTAGTAAAATGAGGATTATCATCCACAGTGTTCTCTTGGAATATCTAGTTTGCAATATTTGATCATAGACGAATCCCTGGAAAGGGCTGTTAGTAAATACATGACAACGGGTGCTATGTTTTATAGGGCACAGATGCACAACAGGATTGTTACATTTCAGTTGTTTGACAAGGGCCTGTTGTGTTCAGAAAGCTGTTAGTTTTTGTATATTGCAAGGTTATTACTGCCATAAAGTACCTATGACGAGTAGAATAGACTTGGCCACAACTTAATACCTTGGTCGTATTGATTGGGTCTGTTTTTTTACGGTACAGTCGTGTGTTTCCTACAAGTGGCTGCTAAGACTATAATTGCACACCAGTGAAAATAAAAAGAATAATTCGCAAAACGTTAATAAAAATCCCACGAAGCTATCGGGACACCAGAAAACAACTACTAAATACCCGTGTTAGAGTTGTACCCCAGAGTATACTCGGTCGGTACTCGATCATCAGTGCTCGAAAATTAATTGTACTTGGCTCGTACTCGATTCTTTGTTCTCGGCTTTTGGGCGTACTCGACCTTAGGTACTCGGTTCTCGACCCTTGTACTCAAGAAACATTCTTGTACTTCACGTTTTTGTTAATTTTCGTTTCGGGCGCTGGGTGACGAGTGAAGATTGTATTGCTCAACCTTGAACATAACGCCACCTGACACAGCGGTTTCACAATATATGAGTCTTTAACACATACAGAATGCTTACCGTTCCCCGGGTACAACTACAAGGAGCCTTTGAGCTAGTCTAGTTTCCGCCTCAGCAGATTTTACTCTAGGAAATGGTAGCGCTGTTATGATCCGAGCTCATGCTCCTTGAGCGTAGCAGCACGTGGACTGACACTGACAGAGGGTTTCTTGCACTTTTTTGTAGATTTTTCATAGTTGACGTTTTCGGCGACTTATGATATGCAATTTTTTAGGCCAAAAAAGAGTTCTGGTTCTGGTTTTCCAACCGACCCTAATTATTCGGCGCAACCCTAAAATCTTTATCGGCAAGTTAGAAAAAATAATTTTAGTTTCAAATGAAAAAAACCCTGTTGTCTTTTCGGTCTTCCTTACACTACACAGTTCACGCACGCAGCTCTACAGCTGTATACGTCGTTAAAACATCGATGCTGCAGTAAGATTTCCAGAGCTCGATCTCTTGTCTATTTTTTCAGTGTTCATGACTTTAATATGAGGTTGTATTGCTCGTAGGCCGTAATTCGAAATGCTTTTGCAGACATTGGATGTTTGTCAAAGCAGTCTTCCAAAAGTCCTTGGCATATTAATTATCTGCGACAACCGGGAAGGTTTAAAATCTACCCTTAATGCGTTGTCCGGAAACGAGCGATTCAACGCGTTATTGCACGGAAACGTAGCGACCAAGTCTCATTGTAAGAGATTCCTGTACGAAACTACAAACTACGGACGCATAAATGCCCATCCTTGGTACCGCGTTATTGAGTTAATTTATCGTTGAAACAGGGAAGCATACACTGGATAACACTAATTTCAAAAATAAAATTATCCCCCAAACACAACGATAACGCTTTGTGGAAACACTGATTTCAATGATAATATATCTCTGAAATGCACACTTCAAAGATAAGGTATCTCTAAAACACGGAATTCAACGATAATGTATTTCGGAAAACCGGAACCAACTGCACAACACCAGGGTATCTTTTATTTTATCACAAAAATACAACAAATCATACAATTAAACTTGATGTATGGAACAATCAACAGTCAACATTGCGTGTAAAGATGCACCTTTTTATAACCGTATTTCCCCGTGACGTTTTGGGGTCACCGGTATGTAATACACAATGAGTGTTTCTGGAATCGGCGAAAAAGCTGCTCGCAGAAACCCATTTTGGGGACATGTTTTCGATGATGAATGAGAAAACTGTGCTATTTATTCGTGTTAATTTTGGAGGATAGTCTTGTCATCTGTTGTTTATAGGTTATAGTTGGGGGAAGTGGATTCTTTACCCTGCCTCGTTGCTATTATTGCTTGACTGAAGTGCTTGAATGATGTGAATTCAATATATTTGTATTGCTATAGCCAATACGCTGAGTAAATATCACAGTAATGTAATGTACCGATGTACCGATGTTGGTAACATATTTAAATTTAATTTTATTCATGTTTGAATCAACATAGCATTCGCTTATGTATATATAGCTCAATTCAGCATCACCTATTTATGTTTAAAACTCGCTCATTCAGTACATTTGATATTTTTAAACATCATAGTAACAGCATCATGTTGATAGTTTCAAGTTAAAATGATGGAGCTAACATGATACATCATACAAATATTATACCAAAACATTTGACATGTTCTTCAAACATTTTATGGATGTTTGAGTTGGCACAACTATTGTTGAATGTCAAATATTGAAATGGGGCCTCATGTTGTCGGTCGGATTGGGCACAAAGAGTTCAGTATTTAGGGGACTGCATATTTCATAGCATTATGGAACCTTACTTTGAGCTTTTTGAGTATTATGGGAATATGACTTCATAAAAACATGGCTCTAAAGTTTCGAAAAAATCATAAAGATGTCATAAAAATGTTTGTAAAACCATGCCACTACAGTATAAAGAAAACATCATTTAAAAATATGACAACACTGCCATTGAAACATCTTTTCACGCTATTTAAACATTAGAAAGACGTTGTGCCAAAATTATCCCTTAAATGTCATGAAAACGTTTCTATGACTATGTCACCATAAAAATTTTTGTAGTCTATACGTTATTAAAACGTCAATGTGTTTGCTGGGTAGAGATTCAAAATCAATGATGTGTTTTTGCGACAGCAAGACGCGAGAATGCGCTGTTGACGGCGTAAGTGGCTATATACGGACCCAGTGCGGGCGTTTCACAATAGTCCAACTCCAAGATGCAACATGTTGGCCAGTCACAATGAGCGAAAGGTTTCGACCTTTTCCATTCGCGCCTTGCCGGTCGACACGTCCGTTGTAGACGGTAAATCCGTCCTCCAGTAAAACTGTCGGGGGGAGGGACAGAATTACCGACAGGTAAAAGCGCCCCACTGGCCAAATCAGTCCCCCTTAAGGTAATTTTGCCCCCCCCCCCTCTTTTGCCACACAGAAGTTGTAATTTTCGTGTTGGGTTTACGAATTCAGTCGACATGAAATGCAGTTAGGTCTTTTTGGCCCTTCATCAAGTTGTCAAAATCGGAGGAATGTGAGATGTAAAATCAACTGAGCTATGTTTCAAATGGGAAAAGGTAGCAATCCGTGTTCTGCAGACCTCTTACACGCGTAGTAATTCTCAGTTTTGCAGCAGCGCCGCATGGGGATTACACGTACAACGACGGCTCAAATTTCTCATCTGGCATCTTGCCATCTCGTCGAGCCGCAACGCACGAATCATGGTCGAAGGATTGTCCAGGATAGCACTCCTCATCCAATGGCCGTGCTTTGACTTAACGAGCATTCAAGAAAAAGCACGCTGTCTGTCCAAACGCTGCGCGGGAAAGCAGTTGAAATAAACTGATTTACAGTCTGGGTCAGACTTGTGGCATCTCACGGGAGACACATTTCCCGGGGGGGGGACAAGTTTACCGTTTAGTAAGGGGGACAAATTTACCTGGAGGGGGACAAATTTACCCAGGTAAAACACTTTTACTGGGATGCAATTCGTTAAAAGTGTCCGGGGACATTTACTGGGGGGAACAGTTTTAACGTTTTCTCTTGGCGGCAGACTACATGCATTGTGAAACACCCATATTAACAATGGCACACATGCGACACGTTAGTAATGGCATTCCGCACCGTTTACATGCGCGCTTTCCCATGAGCGTCGAGCTGGATCAAGAGAGGGCGTGATTTTCCTATCAACGGAGGCTCATTTAGTCGGAACTGAACTTAGCTTGTGCACGAACGAGTATGAATGCAAGCGTTACGGTCGCCTCGCACCAACACAATAGGACACTCTCCACCGATATGGCTCTTTTCAACCAATGAGGGGGTGCTTCTGCTCGAGGCGGATAGGCTTTGATATACCCGTGTCCCACCTCACTGCTATGGGAACGCGCGCGTTGTCGATTTTGTATGGATTTGAGGTAAAATCGAAAACCAAACCAAAAGGTGATATTTCTGCAAACTTTGGCCGCCCACATAAATTGCATGCAAAGGGACAGTGGTCTATAGTGTTTGGTCCCAATCATCGGGTTCGTTCAACCGACAGTATCCTGAGTGTCTACTAGAAGTGAAGTGGCCGCAATCGCTGGCTAAGGGTTGCAGGCAAGTAATTAAGCTCCAAATTGCCTGCGCGACCAAATCACAATTCGCATGTCCTCAAAGACTAAAATGGTGTGGAAGCCACCATCAGCAGGACTGCAAGTTACTTATGAGAAACCTTAACAAAACAGAAATCTCCCCATGGCTCTATTTAGGTGTCAGTTTTCAAAATAGCTATGGGCTTCCAGACTATAGTGTAGGGACGGCCTTATGCTTGTGGGATGGGAATATCTTCAAAGTCAGTGGTTAATCAAGCAAAAAAGAACAGGAAAAAGAGAGACCAGGAAATCAGCTTAAATAAGTGTGACTCTTGAACGCCCGAGAAACCAAGGCAGCTTATTTACTAATCTGCAACCATTTGAACGAGTGATGTTACATGCAGCCGCCCCATAACTCTTGGACACTGCCCGAGAAGGCTCGGTGGTCGCACAGCTCTCTCGTGGTTGCTCCTTCAAAATCCGGGATTATATTCACAGGCAGTGTGATGACTATATTGTCACCTTGGGTTCAGCGCTAAATTTACGCGCCAAGGAAAGGAGCCACTTTTCGATTTCACTTGATTCTTTGAGTATAGGGTTCTTATCTCCTCTAATGCCATTGCAATTTCCTGTCCACCTTTGTAATCGATTGAGGGAAAATGGACCCCTCAAACACGATTTCACCTTGCACTGAGACGGGCCAGCTGCATCAGGCCTTTTCTTGTAGATAAGATCGGTAATGCCAGTAGGACGAAATTAACGAAAGGATCCATCTGGTTTGTCTGTACTGGACCCAGGGAGTCCACAATAGCAGAAGACAGCCTTCAAATCATCCCCATTATTGGCAGCGAAAACTCTCTTGACAGTGGTAATTGGAGTATACCGCTTCCAGATTCTGATCAAGCTTTGAAGGATGTGAGATTTAAAGTTCATTTTACCATTGAATTCAGGAACAGCTGATTTCGGCGTGTTATTGACGGAGAGCTGTCCTCGTGTCGAACAGGGGCAGCCTCCGTAATAGATGGAGAATGAATATGCAAATCCCCCAGGACGCCTTGAATGAAGAATTTAATTTATAACAGAGTGTCTGTTGTATGCGGCTTACCATTCCTACGGGAATTATGAATGATAGTACCGATATGAACGGTGTTGGGTTACGGTAAGAAATGAAGGAAAGAAATATAGCTACACTACAGTAATTTATGTCATGGAGCTTTGATTAGTCCCGGCTAGTTCTACACCCACACAATAATAAAATGCACACTGAAGTCAATCCATCGGTCCTGTATACGGACCTCTCCAGTGGTAAAAATAACAGTGTCCCTCAGCCGATATTGCGTCGATTGCCAGAAGGTTCAGTTGCCAACGCAATTTGCTGTAGCAAACAAGCAATCGGAAGCAGACAGTTTTCTTTTCTTAGGAAATTTGAAACTCAGTTGTGGGGACGAAAACTGTCCTTGCGACGAATTTGTCACCACAGCTACGGCGCCAGTATGGGGAGGGTGTTTTCTCACGCTGCATGTTGGTCAGCAATCTCCTAACGGTTTCCTGGTAACGGTCTCATTCTCCTCAAATCACGTTCAACAAAACGGCGGAATTTACGCGTCTACATTTCTCATTAGAACAACTAGTGATTTTTCACTTGTTAGACTTTGATACGTTGGTGTTTCCCCAAGTCGTTCTCGGTAACACTGTGAAGGATAGGGAATCATCCCGTCAATGGTGAACGTTCAAGAAATTGGCCATTAGTTTGTAGTTAATAACTCGTCTGTTTTGTGTTATCTCAAGCTTTCATTTGAAGGCAGTGTATATAGGATTTGCAAGGTCTCAAAAACGGGACTGTCGAATTATCTTGAAATATCTTACTGTAAAGTAATTACATAATAGTGTCAGACAATCTGTGAAATCTTAACGCCAGGAATGCTGTCATTTTCAAGAAAAGAGAAATGTTCTGTTATTTTCCAAAGCGCGTCCGTTGGGAAATACAATTCGTGCAAATATCGCAACCGATAACGGGCGCAACAAAAATGTGTGAAGCATTGACCTGCTGGAAGAGTCTATATCAACGGGTAATACAGTAACTGTCAACGCCTTCGGTAAGCCTAAATTAATTAACTAAAGAAATAATACATAATCGTGACTGACAGTCTGAAGGATAATTTCGACTGGCTTAAGATTTAAGTTTGGTAGTTTACCTTAAGTAAATATATCATCTCGCTACCACTCTTTAAGATAATGGTATGGTCCACTGGCCGTTCCTTCGGAGCTCAGAACCGAAGCGTGGCTTCCTCGAACAAAACCTCCAATTTCGAGACATTTAGCTTTCTGTTTTCCAATAACCGTAACTCTCATGCCCAAAATACAAGGAGTTTTACCACATTTGTTTAGTAAGTGTTTTAAATGGGCACTGACGGTGTGTGGACAGTTTTTGACCTACGTATGTACGTGTGGAGAGCGAATAGTGACTGTGTGGTCGATCGTGCACGTGTACATATTCACATGTACATGTACATGGTTGCGCAGTGACTGAGGTGACTGCAGTCACTTTACTGCCCGATGAAACAACGTTTATTCGACAGATTCTCGGCGTTGTATTGTTGAAGAGGAAAACAAACTTGAAGGTAAATTTGCTAACAACTAGTACTACGCGAAGCCATGGAAAAGTGCATTTTTGAAGGCCGTAATCGGTCTGCAGATCGACCTCGCCTGTGCATTAAGGGACGTCCTGTGGCCCATGGATTTTTGCGAAACAAATTACACGGGCTGCGCTTCGAGGGTTAATTAATGTCGATAACAAACCAAAACGCAAGGATTCTATTTCACTAGAGGCAGTGTACAGTATTAGCATTTTCAGCAATTTGTCAAAATTGGCCGATTTGGGGGCCTGTGATTTACTTTGCGTATCATTTCACGAACTGTTTTAATTTGTTGAGATCACGTGTGCTTTGTGAAACATCGATTAAAACGCTGTTCATTTTTAACCCTGATGGTCGTCTTGTTATATTTTGAGTACGTGAAACAGAGACTTAGCCACCGCTATTCTCATGAAGCCCACTACCGCTAACACCTTCACCAGCACGTTTTCGAGGCCTATGCTTCTGTAATAAGTGGACGCAAAATATTACGACATGCAAATTTCTTTTGACCATCACACGCAGGCCCCAACAGGCTGCCTTGCATGGGATTGCATGTACACTGTGTTGGGAATGTTAACATTTAAGACTTAAAGGTTTTCATGGTGAAAGGAACTAGATTTATAGTAAAGATTGCGGTAACACCATGTATTTATCTCTTCTTTGAGTATGTGTGGTTCTGAGAAGAACCGGGGAATAACTCAACGTTTCGAACAGTGTACTCTGTCCGTCTTCAGGAGACTTCCTGAAGACGGACAGAGTACACTGTTCGAAACGTCGAAATGTAGAAAAAAAATTAGGGGACGTAGGGAGCAGAACTAAAGAAAAATAGCAAACCCCGGTGAATTGCCAGTTGTAAAAGGAGATCGTTTACGGCCGACGAAGAATTGCATTGCGCGCTAGTCTTCACTCGTATACTTAAATTATCGTAGTTATCGCCTTGACTAAAGGCTAATAACCGCATATTTCGCACGTGAAGGCTTCGAATGTGTAAGATAGGGTAATTGAACTAATTTTACTCACGTTCGTCTGAGCTGATCATACATTATTGGATTCATTTCCCCCAGGAACCGAGCAGATTGTGTCGCTGGCTGCGGTGTCAGTCCACCGGTGCTGCCTCGTAGTGCGACCCTTCACAGCTCAGAAGATGACACTGCGTTGGGCCCTGATCTTCATTTCTATGACATGGGCCTACTCCTTGATCGTATCCCTTCCTCCAGCCATGGGATGGAACTCTTATGTCTTGGAAGGAACTGGGACAGGTTGGTGTTTTTTCCTGTGCTATTGCTGCCTTGGCGTTAACTTAACAACACATCAATAACGCTTGAATTATGTGAAATGTTAACCAAGAACGTATTCTGCAGTGTCTACTCCTTTTAAATTTAATTTCACGTCTCTTTTTGTATACTCTTCACCCGAGGACGCTGCAGCTGTTAGTCATTCCAGAAAGACACTGTTCATGGGGAGGGGGTCATTTCAACTTGTGAAGAGAAAATTTGGTCAATGGAGATAATCTGAGAAAACGTTGTTCTCTTGATTACATTCATGGAGTGAACCAGTCCATTGGGGCGCATAGATATGCACTAGTGAGCCAATGGCCAGTCCACTTGCGCATATTACCTGCCTGTTTGTTTCGCGAAGATCGGGTTCGCTATCAGCAATCCGAGGTTGGTTCACTGATACCAAAACCCGTCTAATGGACGGCGCGAACCAGCCTTGAGGCTACTGATCGAGATTGCTGGTTCATAATTCTGATTGGCTAAAACACGGTCACGCGGGGTTAACTAACAGGCTAAGTTCAATGATGACCTAGCCACAAATGAAGAATGCTAATCCTACCTCGATTAAAACTGGCATTTAAAGTAATCTCACTCTTTTTTGGACGATCCATCTAAATATCGAAATCAACTTCCAATTTGCATTTTAAAAATAAATTACCGAACTAAAAGACCCTGAAAAAAAAAACGCTAAAAGATTTTAACCGAGGGATGTTTTGTCGAAGTCAAACTTCATCGCATCGGCATAGTTCAGGTTTTTGTTGTCTGTAGTGCCCATCAAGTTGAGGTCATTTAGAATGTCAAGACCCTTGGAGCAAGCCTCACTGTCTGAGTGATGGCCATAGGCAGTTGTTCTGAGACTTCGCCTAGATTGTCCATCGGTTGGAGAAAAGATCTGTCCCCAGCGGGCTTTGATTAGACCCTACTCTTGTGCCCGTCCAAGCAACATTAAGCCAGTGCTAACGCACGCCACTGGCACTTTCCGGAATGTCATTTGCTCAGCAGACTTGGCAATTACGTCGTGGATCTTTGCTCTTTTTTTGGAGAGGAATCTGAAATTTGCGCGCTCAGATGCCATTACGTCTGTCTAATGGAACAACCCACCGTACCAAACCCTACAAGCTTAGCGCAACAACCTCAAGCGTCGAATAAGATGCCAAACCGAATAGTATCCCATAAACAAACAACGAAAGTTTACTTTCGAAAAAATTCGTGTATTTGTGTTTCTTTTTGCAAAATGACAGGAAAAAAATGCAATAAACTATGACACACACAAAATGAAGTATTTTCGGCTTGTAGAAGTTTACCACCCAGAACTAACAAAAAAGAGAGGCTTCACAAAGAGACTTTGCTTAATGGTCATCATGAATATTTTAAATTTCTTACTTCTCTCAAAGTCATTCAGTATAATGAATGTTTATGAATACAGTGGTAAGAATCTCATGGAGGTTATAGATTGTTATATTCCATGGAGCGAAGTGCAATAGAACATCCAGTCCAATTATACAACTCTAGAAACTTCTGGATATTTTCCTTGTGTTTATATAAATCGCTATTTTCCTTTCTCAGACCGACATAAAATTGTGACACGTAGTTATCATGTTTTGAATCCTTTCAAAGGCGGATCTAGAGGCCTATCTTCCCCCCCCAAAAAAAAGAGGGGAGGCGATATTTTGGTATATTTCATCCTTCTCCCTCGGAAAAGGGTCTGAAAAGCCTCCAAAGGTAGCCTCAGCCCTCAGAAAGGCCGGTTCAAAAATTTGTGACTCCCCACTGAAAGAAAAAAAAAAAGATTCCCCAGAAAATTTAGTTTTGAACCCGCCCCTGAATCACTTGATGTTTTAAGAGATCATATCTAATTGGTCTCTTTATTTGAGAAGCATACACTTTGCTTACGAGTGCAGAAATCTCTCAGTGCGCTGTGCTGGCGTGCGCGTTGGTTTGACTAAAATGAGCCCCTTCACTGTTACATTTACACAATTTGTGTGGTATTCTCCATGAAGTTGAATTATTTGATGTCACATGATCTGCAGTTCGCCAGTCATAATTACGACAGAGAATCAGGTTCAGTATAAACACACCTAGTAGCTTTATTCTTGTGACAGCTATGAAAATTCACCAGCTTCGTCCCAACGGGCTCCGTGAACGTCCCTTCACTAGCGCCGGGTCGCGTCATACCGGTCATCTGGAAAAACAACACCGACTGGCCATTCATTTTAATGTAAATCGCTCTGCGCTCGCATGTGGTGAATATATGGTGCGCGCAGTTGACTGTAGACTACACATTGATATCCAACCTTGTTACCATTGTTACAAGCTTAGTTTGCTTCCAAGCAACCTCGTCTCCCTGGTGCCGAGCAGTGTGCCCCAATGGCTACCAGCTCTCACCCTTGGATTGAATCGTTTGCATATCCAACAATCTTGGATACGTATGTAAATGAATAGTCTGGTGCCTGGCCATGCGTTCGTTTCAGAGTGCACTCTCTGGTACTAACACATCACAGAGTAAATTCTCCGTGGCCTGTTAAATGGAGGAACGTGATTTTTTTTCAACGATAAAGAAACAAAATCTCATTCGACTAATTTACCAAATTTATGATTTTAATCAAAATGAAGAAGAGAGGATGGTTTAGAAGGAGAAACTGGATGTAATAACTGCAGCGAACAGGACACGAGATAAATCGTTTTCTCGCTAATTGTCCATCGAATCAGAATACGGGAAGAAAGTTTGTTTTAAAGGGGTTATTTTTGGAAGCAAAACTGGAAATAAACTTAAATATTAAGGAAGCAGTGGAGATGAGGTTGGGTTCTCACACCAGCAATACTGACTAATGTTGAGAGATCTGTGGTCTGGTTGCAGCCTCGGTAACGTGACTAAAAAGGGAGGAATTCCTTTCGGTTACAAAACTTTCCGAAATTGGCCGACCCATTTCTAATGCGAATCTATTTCTTTGATAATTCAATAATATCTGCAAATATTGGGCTTGGATGCTTTTCTTTGCCGAATTCCTGCATGCATCATTTTAAAACAGTCACCCAAATGTATATATTTTTGTGCATATTGGTCTCAACTTTTGCATCAACTCTGATTATGCCGACTATAAAAAAACCGGAATTTAATTTGTTTGCTGCATCAGAAGATGGAAGGGACATCCTAGGCATGTAGCCACTTGAATTTGCCCCCTTTCTCCCCTAACACGTGACTCTTTGCACATCCATTCCACAAGGAACCGTAAAAATGGCACCCAATCCATCGAGTTATTAAACTTGCCGTAGCTCTGTCATTGTGCCACAATTATTGGAAAGTCATCGTAGCACAGCATAATTGCTGGTGCGTCGAACATGCAGCCGATCAAGTCGTTTGTTCTTGTAATATCTATGGGCTCTATTGTCGAGGACTCTTTTAAAGATTCAAATGCCTTTAATGTCATAAAACCTTTTTTGGTTTTTAACACCAGGCCTTCAATTTCCGTTATAAAGAGGACGACCGAGGCACGCATATCGAAGCAGCACAGGTCCACGCAGTTCAGCGAGAGAAGAAAATAGCACGGAGTCGATTCGGCTATAATTGAATTCGATTGGGTGTTCGATTTATCAATTGGCTGTAACAAATGCCCTACCTGAAAAGCCGAAACACAATATGCATGTTTGTGTGGTAAACTATTGGTTGAAAAAGGAAGTTTAGGATACAACTGATGCTTGGGCGAACTGGTAATTTCTTCTCCCAGTGAAAAATATCACTACAAAAATTGAGAAGAAAATCCTAAAAGGAACATTTTTCATGGCCTTGTTGATAGGCAGCAACGTCAGCTGCCGCTTGATTTATTTTGAATCTAAAATGAGTCCATCCCTTGATTTGATTTCAAACTTCGAATATTAAATTAATCGGAGCAGCTCTGTCAAAGAGCCGGATACAGACGAGTTTAATTTAAGCAAGGCGACGTATACCTGACCCCAAGCTCCCTAGAAAGAGCATTAGATCGGTTGAATTAAATGTCAACAAGAAAGGTAGAGCCTACGTTTAAGCCACCGTAAGCTGTCAATTCCGTCACCGTTTTCCCAGACCGAAGCGCGAGTAGGCTTACTGTGTAAGGCTACAATTTTTTAAACTCTCCTGTGTAGAGACACTTTGCGAAATCGGCGTAACAAACAATTTGGGTAACAAGAACTGACATCTGGGTGTGTAAACTGACAAACAAGTCCGATGTAGCGGCTGTTACCTAAAGGAGAAAAACAGGTGAAAGGATTTTCCACAATTTAGTGTATCCATTGAGGGTTTGAGAAAAAGTGTATGCCTCGAAATATTTTACCTTGGAAAATTCCAAATACTTGTGTGGATGCAGTGCTGGTTACAGGTCGTGAAAACAATATTACTCAGTTCCTTAACCTTCAAAGAGCCAGGAGCGGAATTTGCCCTCTCCCCGACATATTTTTTTCAGGAGTTAAGCCTTTAGGAGTTTTTAGAGTAACTCTTTCCAGTCATTTTCAGTCAAAATTGGCAAAAAGAATTAGGCCTATCCTCACTGTATATAAGTAATGATTTATTTCTATTTGAGATCAAGTTGAAAAACCGAAATTCAGAAAAACTGTTCCAATATTGAGACTGAGCAAAATGGGAAAATGACACAATCGTGGAACTTATTAAATGAAGGAACATAAAAAATGGATAGATGAAAAAGTACAAGCTGGCTTAGACTGATTTTGACCAGTAAAAAATAAGCATTATATAGTGATATTTGGTCTAGAAATTACATACAAAGTGCAAAATGTTCATGGACCATGGCCACTGACAAAATTGTAAAATATAGGTGGGGAATAAATTATACGGTGTGGGTAAAACGGATAAAAGCTAAAAGATATAGGCACGGTGCAACCTGCTCTCTCTACAGAGTTCACCTGTTTGAAGAATACACAGTGAAGTAATTCACAGATATGTAATAGTCGTTAAGCCTAATATGAAATAGTCAATGTGCTTCGTGTACAAATCACATGGCAAACGTTTTCTACAAACTTTCACGACAAAATCACTCCAAATGACGAGTTTTTGACATGAGGTGGAGCTCTACTACGAACTGAATCTGTCAATATAAACAGGCAAAAGTTGTGCATAATAATGTTTGAAAGATGAAAATGCAACAAGTTTGGGACAAAAGTGAACTTACGTTCTGATAGAGCAAACTCCTGCTAGAGAGAGGCATATTGTCACGTACGCCATGGCGAAGTACACGTACGTCACGTTCCTGGTGTCTGGCACAAAAAAATAGTCTAAAGCCCGTTGTTTCAGACTCACGTAATGAGAATAGGCCTACTGTTAACTTATGATCAAGTCCATGAACAACCACTAGGGCAACTTAATAGACTGCTCATAAATAATTTTGCAAATAAAAAAAAAAACTTTTGTGCAAAACAATCGCCCCCGACCCCAAGTACTACTAAGAAAGCGTGCTCTCCCGATACGAATCCAACTTTGATATGGACTCGACCTTGAATCACATTTGATAGGACTGAGCATGGGGCAGTGGGATTGGATTCGATTCGGATTCGAACTGTGAAATTTTTAATCGGATTGACCTTTTTTTTCCGTATTTCAACAAAATCTGACTTGTTTCCGACTTGAATAAAGGAACTTACAGTGAAATAAGATTTACATTCGGAATTATTCTTATATAAAACGATAAATTACGAACTAAAGAATATAGTTTGTGTGACTTTGATTGGTTTCAAAGAAAAGTAGGAGAAAAAAAATGAAAATGTTTTGGTAGGCCACTCTGCCCCTGAAATTCTACCTTCATTATCATAAATCTTGGCGAGGGATATGAGGTAAATTGAGGCAACGGTTTGCCACGCTGCAGGGGTTGTGACCTGGCAGACGCTCTATCATGTAATGTTTAAGTGCATGTGATATTCCAGTCACTGTACCATGATCACTTGCTAACCGTCGTGCTTCGAATCTGGATTTTACAGCTCCGTTGACACGACAAAAATAATGCTGCAGATTGATGCCACCCCTTCCTTACTCCAGCCTGAAAAGGAAAGGAGCCGGTCAGGCCAACCAAATCCAAAAGAAGCCTTCACCAAACGCGAACAAACTCCGGGATAAAATGCCAGTCGATCAAGCAAATGGGACCTTTCGAGATCGATTCTAGACGTCAGTGGTGCAAACTCAGTCGTCTACAAGCGCAATGTCGTTGCGACCTACACGCGGATTACTTGCTGCGATCTACACGTTATGAATGTATTTCTTCCTTTACGGGGGGGGACGTTGGTTGCCTCGTCACCAACTTAGAGAATTCGTTTTCAGTTTTGCACACAACATATGGAAATTGCTCCTGAATTCCAGGGGAGCAATCTGATTAGTTTAGATCCCAGAAGCATACATTATTTATGAGCAGTCTTATAAAGCACGTGTTGCGGGCCGCTTCTCGAGGCACATTAATCGATCTTTGTACCATGAACAGAAAAGATTCGAAATGGAGTCAGAGAAGTTACAGCTATTGGTCGAACCTCCATTGCACTGAGATACTGGAGATAAGTGTCGTATAAACTGTGCAACTTAAATAAAGAGACAATCAGGTTGAAGTAGATTGGAATGTGTCAGCATGTGTGCCGTTCAATAAGCACTGACCAATACTGAAAATGGTATGACTTTAGGCGACTTTGTGCGCGTCAACGCTTGCCCCAAGCGTTGCGTATCCGTCAAATTCGCTCCCGGGACGATTTTGACGGCCTGACGCAACGCGCACGTGTGTTACATTAATGTTGATCATTTTTGTGTCCGTGAGAGTGAAATGCATGGATGCATCATGTACGCACATCACCCAAAAACGTACTTAATGGAAAGGCGCTTTTAGTTCGAGGGATTGTACTCGATTTTTGTTAACATTAAAATTAATTATATGGCATAATTATGTAAAATCAAAACTTACGACACCTAAGTAGATCCTTGTCATTTAATTGGAGGATTGTAGGTCCCTTGATATTTATAATAAATTTCATGGCTTACGTCATAAATGTTGAAATTTGTTATATACACCGTGCATTTTTGGTTAAATGCAGGTTGATCTATTACACGCAAAAGAACTTCAATAAGTAAGTGATCAACAGAGGGCGCAGAGGGCGCGTGTTTGTTCATTATCACTAAAATGGCGGCGGGTTCAAGCAATTTCGTGTTGCTGAATGACGATGAAATTGCTGAATTACTTGACGGAGCGGACGCAAAGAATACGAAGAAACAAATTCAGTATGCTGTACATGGACTAGAATCGTACGCTAGGTGCGCTGGTATGAGTTTAGACGAGGTAGTACAGCGATCCATAGCAGAACTTGACCAGTTCCTGTCGCGTTTTTACGGTGGTTTACGAAGAGACAACGACACATTGTACACTAAAAAGTCAATGCATGCAATTCGGTATGGGCTGCATCGTCAATTTCTAACATCCGGGGATGTGGATAAAACCAGCTAGTGGTACCTTCAAGGAGAGCAACAAGGTCTACAAAGCCTCGAGGGTTAAGCTGAAGAATGAAGGAAAGTGAGTTGTCCGGCATAAGAAAGCAGTGAGTGAAGAAGATGTAGCAAAGATCTTAGATCCAATGGATATTACAACACCGGATATAACAACAGCCTTCAGAATAAGGTGTTTATTGACATCATGTTATATTTCGCAGAGGCAGAGAAAATGAACGCGTTATGAAGGCTTCTGACTTTGTTGTGGAAGTTGATGAGCAAAATCTCCGTTACATTGTTCATCGTGATACCCTCACCAAGTCTAGACGTGAAAATGAAGATGAAGGCGCCAGTGGTCATAATTATGTATGAGATACCAGGGTCTAGCAGATGTCAAGTTACAACATTTCTGGCTTTCAAAGATGTCCTCAACCCTGCATAAGAATGTATGTTGGCGAGGTCCTAAACCCACTGCACCTTTAGGAGTCAGTACCTTTGAAAATAAGATAAAAAAAGATCTCCGAGAATGCTGGTTCCTCCAAGAAGTACACTAATCACAGTTTGAGAGCGACAACTTGCACCTTGCTCGATGCGTTTGTACATGGTGCCTTGTGGGGTACCGGAACAATAGAAGGTACCCCACAAGGCCCGTTTTGATCCTTGTGGGGTACTAAAGTGGTACCCCACAAGAATTTCACAAAATAGATATTTCAAATTTACTTAAAAAGGAGGAATTTTCAAGTGTCATTCATCCTTTTATATAAGGGACATACGGTTGAAATTTCAACCCAGGAAACTGAATTTGGTTAAAATGGCAGTGATTTGAAATTTTGTCCATGTTGTGTGGGAGCTTTGTACATGAGAACAAAGGAAATACCCTACAAGTATGCATATGTACGAGTATGTGAAGCTAGGTTCCCCAACCGTCACACCGTGTCTGTCACTGGACACCGATCCGAGTCATCATTGAAGCACTACTCAAGGACCAGCGATAAGAAGAAAAGGCTGACGGCTGCAGCAATTGCCAATCAAGAGAATGTTCAAGAGCCAGAGGTAGGCCTACAACCCAACGAAGAGCATAAAGAGGAACAACCCAATTATGATGACCACGTCTTGGATAATCTCCCAGACAGTCTTCCGACCAATTCTCAAGAGCAACTCATCTTGAAAGAATCCCTCTTCAACATCCAAAATGACATGTCAACCTCTTCTGTTCAGCATTTTCACTTTCATGGCACTGTCAACTTTTTCAACAAGTAGAATAATAAGCCTACGTATACATATCGTGGGTTTTTCTGAAATATTGTCCAGTTACGAACTTGTGATGTTACAACGGATATTGTGAACACCGTTAATTTTGGAACTTTGACTTGGAGGTGAGCAGTGTATTTTGCGTCGTGTCTGAGAACTTTTGAATTATTTGGATTTGGCTTGAACAAGCTACCGTTTTAAACTTTCAACCATTGCTTTGTTGTCTTTTCGTGTTCTTGAACTTTTCAATTGGACACCAAGTTTGAAGAGGTCTATATAGGCCTAATGGACTAGGAAAAAAGCAGATGACAGAAGGTAAGTGCCTTATTTATATTCATATATTTTATAAATGTTATCCTCCAATCAAATAACAAAGATCTACTTAGATGCTAAACATGTAAAACAAATAATGAATGTTTTTCATTCGTACAACGGAAAGAATATTTTCATGAGTTGAAAGATGAAATGTTCCATTCAACGAGCCTGCTGTTACCATTGCACTCATTAACATTCATAATTTGTATATCATTTCAATTTCCAATTAACCTAGTTTAGTGTATTGATTGTTACACGCCACCAGATTTGCCCATAAGGTCCAACGTATTGAGAAAAAATTCTTCCCACTTGCTTGGCTTTGTGCTATTGGATCTCACCGCAGAAAGTGCTGCACGCACACATGAAAGCAATGCAATCATACGTTAATAACACTGAAAGAACGTATTTGTCAAGTCAAGGTAAGTTGGAGCAATTTATGCTATTATGCTGAAACTTGAGTACCAATGGATTTCGACTGATTGGGAAGTTCACAGACAAAACGCGGCAATCTAGGACTAACGACTTGTCAGCAAGTCTAGATCGATTGGGGATGTGTCTGAAGCTTTGTAATCGTGGTTTTGTGAATGGTTTGGTAAATCTTTAGACCATTCCTTGAAGATAGATTTTAGCTTTTTTTCCAGTCTTAACTCGTCAATCAGGGCGTGTGAATTGCAACCGCGCAACCAGATAGTACACGGACACGCAATCAATACACGGCACCACGACATGTGTAGTGTATACAGTGGGTTAGGTAAAAAAAAATGTCTCCGGTTTCTGGTTAGTGCACGCGTCGCCGTGGACCTGCCCGCTGGCGGAAAAAAATGTTTATTTGGTATGATATGATGTCCAAAAGCTGCCAAACTAGCTTGATCGGCGGAAATACTGCTACTGCGTAATTCTAACATGCTTGCTTTAGATGGGGTAGCCCCTGACCAGAAACCAGTGACCTTTTTTGGCCTAATAGACACTGTACACTGACGCGGTGGCCACGCCGCTGGCTTCGTGCAGTGCCGATCTACTCGCACCCAGAGGTAATTTCACGGGTCTAAACCATCGAGTCGCTTTGTAAATTTCGGTGCCTCATCAGCCTACATCACGGAATGAAAAGGTAACGAAATCGAAAAAGGGGGTCCAATTTCGGGGCAGCAAATAAACACATTAACACAAAACACGAGTTATGACAATTTTTGACTTCCCTGTTCCTTACAAATTCATGAACCTGTTTGCCATCGCGAGCAAATTGTTATTAAAAGTGACAGAAGTAAGGTTGGTTTCTAATACAGAGTGCCCCATACGGTAATACCCGACCCTCGTTAACATGATCCCTTTGTTTTTTATGCATTTATCTTTGCGGGAAGATCACAACGGGCAAGACGAAAACACAATCCCGTCTTTTTGTAGGCCACTTCTCCCGCGTATATATTCAGCGGTGTCCCATCATTTTATGTCCTGTTACAACACGTGAGCTCATGTGAATATTGTAGGGTAAATAGTACAAAGCTTTGTTTGTGTTTTGGCCTAAGGAACCCTGAGATTGAACCAAAAAGTATAAAGCCCAATGACGTCTCATTACGTCATAAATTTCGACATGTCTGTCAAGTTTTTATTCATGTAAGTCAATCAATGTCTGAGTGGACTTCATTCTGAACCTGACCTTTATTTACATTTTGACCCAAATGGGTAAAGGGCTTATCTTTGTCAAAAAAATCTGCCACATTTCATTCTCGAACTAAGCTTTCGCGTTGTTGTCATGGCTTTTTGTGCTCTCTTTGGTACCACTGCGTCTTATTTTAGATCTCCAACAGTCTCCCCCCCCCAAAAAAAAACAATATCAAACTTCAAACGTGTTTCATGAACCAACTTTGACTACAGTCAAGGGGCAAACCGATGCATATCATGAAGTTATGGCAGTGAAGAACGACGGTGGATAAGTCCTCCGGCTACTCATTTCACAGTGCAGGATGTTGATGGATATACAATGTTCATGTATATTCTGTTGTCATCTTACTTGACGCTTTTTAAGTACTGCTTATGAACCTTGGTTTCATAATCGAAGCGATTTTGACGTCGTCCCCATTCAACATTGCCGGGAAATTCACTTTATTTGGTATGTGTTCAACTTTTGCGAATTCGCAACGCGAAAGTATTTGATCTGACGTCACAGGTTTCGCACTGTATGTATACCTACCTTTTAGAAAACTCGCAGAACACCAGATAAAAAGGGAACTTCTGGTGACTGCTTCAGTTGTTAATTTTTTTATCTGTATTTAGAGTACCCGGCAACGTGGCACATAAATTTCAAGGGCTTGCTGAGAATTCCACACCAGACAACAATCATACAAACCAACCAACCAACCAACCAACAGTATTTTAATTTTGATCTTTGGCAGCATGCTCGGTAGACTGGACGTCGAGCGATCCTGGAGATTCCTCTTACATCATTTTCATTTTCGTCATGGTTCTGGTCATCCCTTTATCTCTGATTGTAGGCTCGTACACCCTACTCCTTTATGCCGTCAAAAAGGTGAGAATTCATCCTGGGGACACCCTTTTGAACATAAACCTTGTAAAAAAAATGCCTTGTTAACTTGAAATTATGTGGAGTAACGGTTATTATGCATTTGCTCATTCTCAGGTGGCGAATATAAGTAATCCATCGCCATATACAGCAATATGTTTAGATGTAAGGGTAACCCGAGGTGAACTCTGGGGCCAAGTTCTCTCGGAGTGCAGATATGTTGAAAGCATGCGGCTGAATTGATGAAGCCGCGCCTCATGGATACCATCGCTGCACAGGAATTTCAATTTACTTGAAAATGTGTGCTGATCTCTCGAAATATCCTTAAACAACGCTGACCATCTTGTAGTCAAGGGAACCTTCGATCAATTAATTTCTTGTTCAAACCTTTTTATTCGCTACAAATCTTAATTAATTGTTGATATGTGCTGTCACCTGAAGGTTCTTTTGCTGTCAAATAAATTCCATACACAGTGTGCACGGTGTGCTTCATCGCTCACCAAAAAAAATCCGGAAGCGATCCCAAGATTTGACACACGAGTGTATATAAAAGTTCCATTACATGGACGTCTTTACTGGTTAAAAAAGATTCTCTCCAAAGATAATTGTATCGTCTGAAATGAAATGAAGCGAAACGCACGTCTTTGCCTTCAGACAATATAACACTAGTTGTGGAACATCGTGAAGCGCAAATCTTCTCAAATTTCGCGCAAACACTAGGCGTCGTTGTTGTCGCGACTCACACGATATTAAAGCTGCCCGTTGGAAGAAATGAAACTGTTTCGTGTTACCCACGCTTGCCCAGGCATGTAGATGTGCGTGATTATCAATGTGACTATCAATGAAACATCGCCATCTTCGGGCCTACCAATTACTCAGCTATCTGTCTGAGATCACTCGGCCTGAAACCCGATCAGGTAAAAACAAGACAGAGCAGGGACTAATACACTACCGCATACTCTTGCCGACCGGTCCGATTTGAGCGGCCGAGGGAAGAGATCATGGAAAAACTAAGGCCAACTGTTGCCCATACAGAAATAATTATGCATGTAATCGAGTACCATTGGACTTGAGCGCTTAAGCTCAAGTCCCCTTCAGCGTGCTGACTGCTGAGCCAGCCTGGGAGAACAACCGGGCTTCGTTTTTGACTTTTTTATTTCAGAAGATGGTCTTGTAAGCTATTGTAAAAGGGTCATTTTGAAAAAAAAGGTTTCTTTATAGTTCCTCTTTAAATTTTGACGTGTAGCTTACATTACATCAAATTATCTAAATTGTTTTGTTGTTGAAGAGTCCAGTCAATCTGTCTTACTTTTGGCTATTTACCGCTCACTTTGCAATAATTTACAGAGTGCCAAATGTAATCACTGTCGCTTCATCGCGCAATTCGACTAGCCACCATAGAACATTTGAACGAGGCTTCAAAAATAGAACGCCAATGTATGTATATATATGCTAAAAGTGGCGATAATGTATTATCGTATTACATGTACATGCGATACGTGCACCGCGTTAATAAGCAGGCAAACCAACGCCAATAGCACGAATTGAAATGAGCGTGCTGGAATAAAAAAAAACTAAATGTATGCCACATCTGTCGGCAGAAATTTTCAAATATCTTTTAAAAACTGCGGTGTTTCCAAAAGGAAATAAACTTAGATAAAATGAGAAGAAGGGGTGCCATGGAAATCGCAAATCACTACTGTTACAATTCAAAAATCTCCCAACTGTCAATGATTGAATGATTGTGAATTATTAAAAAGCCAGAATTTTTTGGATGCAACAAAAACTTTAAAAAAGTCACTGATATAAAGGGCAAAGAAACGACAAATGAGAATGCTTCAAGTGTCGGCAGCGTTTGACAAAATTAAAAGATCTTACGGGCGAGGGCTTAGGTAAGGACGACGTACTCCACAGATGGCGAAAACAGTTCCTTGACGGTATAAACGTATACGCTGAGACGCAGGGCGAATTCACCTCCAACAAACAGCTGGTAAAAGGACAAAACAGCGAGAAACGCAAGCAGACTCCCATTGCGAAATAAAGGGGAATGACAACCTAAAGAGACTAAAATGTACACTCAGTTCACAAAATGTCTCTTCTAGAATAAGTTCAGCTGTCAAGCACCTCCTCGGTTAAGGCAAACTTTCTCCAAACGCTTCACAGACGAGTCGCCATCAGATCACGGGTCCTGATACAGAAAACTTGACGAAATTCCCTTCTTTTGAGCTATTACATAGAAACAATTTCAATCCTTTCATAGTCCCATAATCCTGCCCCCTTATAGGTCTTCTATATCTTCCACAAACTAATGCACTATAGAAACATCTTGCTTTCCAGAAACTTCCTGCAATTAGTTTCCAAAATATAAACTAAGAGAACGCAAGAAAATTCAGGAATACACAAGAAAGTCTAGTCATTCATAGCACCCGCCTCTCCGGGTCAGAAATGGGTCACGCACAAAAAAAAATCTCGCAGTAGGTACATGTCCCGTGCGCTGTGCGTGTGGTAAATATAAGAAAATGCCCCTTGATTTGAGCCCTATTCTCTCCACACAAGTCAGCTTGAGTGATCTCCTTTTCCACCTTAGTTTGTGCAAATGAAGGTTATCAAGCTTTTAGGTGTCGCATTACCGGCATGGTAGTACAGTGGCCTTTTGTCAACTGCGGTAGACAGATCGGGTGCCTTCGTATAAAGAGGCGAGGAAAAGCAAGGCTAAATACTACGAGTTTTACAGCCGGTTCATTCTACAGGCTGGCACGGACACCAAGCGAATTTAAATTCGTAAAAGATTTCCAGCGATATTTGCTGGAGTTGAGTAAAGCAAATTTCCAGCGAAAATATTTGATCTGACATCATGTTTCGTGTATTCTTGCGCACTGCCACACAGTGTCAGTGTAGTTTTAGCTTACCAGGGTTTTCCGTATTGGAAAAAGTTTCCCTTGTCATTTTTCCTTTGTAGGCCTATATTATAAGTTATCACAGTATTACCGAATATTTTTGCCCTTTTCAGATCGCATCCAGCGAGGCAGCGCGATCTTCCCAGCACAAAGCCGACAAGAAAGTCACCATTATGGTTGTCGTCATGATCACGTGCTTTCTGGTAGCCTGGACGCCATACAGTGCGTTTTCTCTCTACGTAACTGCCAGCAAGGATAACACTATCTCGCCAGTCGCAGCCTCGGTGCCGGCCATGTTTGCCAAAGCCTGCACCGTGTATAATCCGATCATCTACTTTCTGTTAAATCAACAGGTGCGTATGCCATTCTGTGCTATTAATGGAGGAAACTTGTGTGAAGAATCGAAGATGATTTTGTTACTCAGTGATGACGTTACAGTGTCGACGTGCCATGTAATCGTTCCCGCCTGCACAGGCGCAGTTTTTGTAAGCGTTCCACAGAAATTACGTTTCCTATTGTTCGTACAATGTAACACTCTGGCATAAATTAAGCACAGACACTTGCCACCGAGGAGAGTACACTGACCACCGAGTACAGGAAAACTTCCTTGGTTTATCTTTTGGGTTATGTATACTCCGTGGCCGGCTCTGTGATAAAGCATAACCAGTGTAAGTGCACGGCGGGCATTGTGCACAATCTGAGGCCCACGGGATCCAATGGAGTTCTTTATGGCTACGGCTTCTATCTCTGCTACAGGGCGCATAATCGAACTGCTGAAGCCGTAGAGCACTTTGACCCTTTCCGAAAGAGCCTGAAATTGTCTGAAAACCCAAGGACGTCTTCTCGTGACCGCCGTGCACATGACGCGGTTCAGGACTGGTAACAACTATGATAGTGTAAACTCTGGTCTTGCGTTTCTCTGTGCATCTTGGGGTGCTTACAAAGTCAAGCCCAAACGTTGAGGTCAGGGGCGTAAGGGGTCACGTTCTCGCGACAGCCTGTTTGTTTGTTCCATTCTTTTAAAAAGTGTGGAAAATTGTAGACAATTTTGGTTAAAATCTCCACATTTGCCGATATCTACAAATTTATATGTACACCACGTATGTTTCACTCCCATTCGACGTGTGGAAATTAAACTCTAAACGCACATTGGATCGACAGATTTCGCGCATTGCGATTGGCCAACGCGTTGCACAGTCATGGGGGCGCACTTTTGAGAATCGCCCGTATTGTATGCACACAATTCAAAGCCATCTGTAGGTCGCAGCGCTTGCATACGCGCGGTCTTGCCTTGAGGGTCACGTGCTGGAGGGAAAGAGTCAGTTAGCTTTTAAGACCATTTTTCCGCGTCTATGAGGGACCAACCTCGACTCCTTCCACTTATGTGAAGACTGGATAACAGATGCCCATGCACCAGCTAATCATTTAAAATTGTATTTTGACCATTTCACTCGCGATCTTTCCAAGATGGCCGCCGATATTTATTTTAGCTTTCTTTGTTTTTTTTCCCAAATAAACCCTTATGGCAGTTTTTTCTCAATTTTGAATTGTAAATTCATTATAAACACCTTTTTCTTAAATTAAAAACAGAGATATTCTTAACTACGAAACGTTGTCAAAAATTGGGGGTTTTGGTGAAACAGATCACACAAGGAATTTACTTGAAGACCATTGTGATGTTATGACCGCATAGGCTACTCATAGCACATGTGCACGCATCAATTCAAAAGTGCCACGCTGGTGTAAGATGACGACCGTATACGCACAGTGAGAGCTACACTTGTACTTCCGGGCATGAATTCAAAAGTGCTGCGCTCACAAACGGTCTTTCCAGTATGGCTTCAACTGGATTCTATATATGGCTCTCCATCCTCTATCCAGTCTTTATGTGGAGTTCAGTAGATGCTTCACTAAGCCCACTGGTCTTGTAGAATATGAAAACGACGCCGACTGGGCATTCAGAGAGAATGTTAACTAGAGGGTTTGTCCATCTTCAGGACAGAGCAAAGGGTTTTTTCGCAGTTTTGTTTATTCTTAAGAAAAGGACATTCCTTTATTTGAGATACTACCACATTTGGATTTCTCACTTCTTACTCAAACATCTATCCTACAGCTACAAATAATTCCCAAAGTTTCAAATGATATTTTTGGTGACCTCATTATGACGAAATATTCAAACCCTTTCGAACATTAGAAGATATAACAAATTAAAATGTCCACCCTTTACATCATGCCACCTTGTCTATAATACTTCCCATTCTAGTTATCTACCAAATTTCAACCATATCAGACATGTAGTTTAATATATAGGGCTCTAAAGAATCTAAAGACCCTTACTACATGGGGACTAACAGTGCATAGTCAGTCAGATCGAGAAGATTGCCAGGAACTGGCTGTTGAAATAATGTTCAAAAACTATGGGGGAAATAAAATATTCAATAATCAATAAAATCAGAAGGTGATGTCACCATGACGTCATAAAATTGGCTTATTTTTGTATCAGGATGTTTGTGTGCTGTAGCTTAAATGACAATTAAAGATCGCCAAATAACTGAAATGGTGCCTTGAAAACATGCACAAAGTCAACGGGCTAAATACACCTATGAAGAAAAACTGCTCCTTTAAACTCATTTCACGTGATTTGCGTTTAAACTGAAAAAAATTTCTGAAATATTACTTGATATTTTGACTCCAGGGTATATTTGTAATCGAATGGAAGGGAAAATTAGTCTGACTCTCTTTTGTTCTGGTAGTAATTCTTGATCGAAGCCGAGGACTGCTCACTCATTAAGCTCGATAAAAGTGTGGTAGAAAATGTGCACAAAGCCTATGGAGGAAAACTGCAGCTTTAATCTCATGTCACGTGATCCCTAATGATGTCATTATGACCATTGTGTCCTAGGGCCCTCTCTACATAATGGACTACAAGTGTACACAATTATGAAATCAATTAGATTGACCCAATTAGATTAGAGTCCCGAAGTCTGGCTTTTGCCAAACGTGTACAAAACCTAAGGGGAAAGTTAAATATTCAAAAATAAATTAAAAAAATTAACAAAAACAAAAATTAATTCAAATTGAGGTCGTCATGATGAAGTCGTCAATTTGAATTGATTTTTGTACCAGGGTCTTTGCTGGCTGTAACTTTGATGACAATTGAAGAACGCCATATTACCAAAATAGTGCCACGAAAACGTGTACAAAGTCAATGGGCTGAGATAAATATTTAAACTTTTCCAGATAGTACCCCACTTGAGTGCACCTTAAACTTGATGTTGCTGTTGATCTTCATTTTGTTCCTGTTAATATGGGGCCTGGGCCAGCGGAAGAGGGGCCAGTGGGTGCTTGAACGAGAGCTTGCGCCAGATCCAAACTTAGTGGTTTTAGCTGTAGCTGTTGAAGCAGTTGAGGTTGTGCCATGGTCTGCCTAGTCGCCGACGTCCGGCAGGGTTACTTGGAGCAGCGAAGCGCATATCAGTCTGTCTTTGGTCGCGAAATCTGTAAGATACAATGGCATACGTACGCGTGACTTTATATCATAAATCATACGTTGTCCCAATATTAAGCGGATGTTACAGGTTTTAAGCGAAAGATTTGTCTACTGTTATTTTTTTCTGTCAAGGTCTATAAAGGACTAACCTTTGAATATCTCTCACAATTAGGCCTACCTCTCGGACACGTTTTTTCAACTGCGTGTTGTTTCTCTGGAGGTAATATCTTGCAAGATTACTGTTTGGATCCATATTTTGTATGACATGGTCAACTACACGCTCCCAATGGTTTCCGTGCATCTCATAACCTTGTAAACTCAGGCGCCGTTCGACCCCATTGATGTTAAGTCTAGCATTGGCTGTCAATTTGGAAACGTTTGCAGCAGCATTCGAAAATCAAAAACGACATTTAAAAGGTTAAGGCTGTTGCCATTTATAATAGAAACACAGCTGCCTTATATACAAATCCCCTAAAGGACACAAAGTTAAGTAAGTATTCCCCAAGGACGCAAAGTTACGTAAGTATCCCCCAAAGATGCAAAGATACATACATTACTTTTGTCAGGACTCAGTCATCGTCTTTTCAAAAGACGTAAGTTTAGGTCTGTGGGACCTCAGTTGCCTAGTTTAGAAATGTCAACAAAAACCACATCATAATCGCTCGTTACTTTTATCTGAACTTATTCCTACGTCTTTTCAAATTCACTAAAGTGCTTGGGAATAGATATGCTACCTTTGCCACATTATTAGCATGCAAATTTTTATAGCCTATACATGTAAACGGCCACCTTAAAAGTCTGTAATGCCCCTTCATAATAATTGTTGAAAAAGGATACCTCACTACACCCTCAGAATCGTGAGTTTGCCATACATTACTCGGGCACTCTCGATAAAGTGACATTTTGTTAATTGTACACAAACCATCGCTACTGATGGTTCGTGCACAAACCGGATTGAGCCAATAAGAAAATGGTGCCGACCAATAAGAGAGCACATAATCCCCGGGCGGGCTCACCCGCCACCTTCGAAAATGACCACGCTCAGCGAGCTCGGTTACACAATGTTACATAATCAGTCACTTCACTCTACTTTCCATGTAATACAAAAAGATAGCAATGGTACATATTTAGTTGATGGTTGAAGACCCCTAAGAAGCATTGCTTGTCGAGTGGAGGACCCATAGACACTTATGACAACACTACACGAACTAGATAATATATTACATTACGAAACAGCCTGCTCATAGCGCTTGCAAAACCTTACAGTCAGCCGAGCACCTGCTCTTTATATGTAACGTTACGTAAGCCCCATCTTGAAGGCCGGTGTAACGGTCTCATATATTCACCGTTGTCGGTTTTCCGGAAGAACGCGTCGGATGAATGGGCACGTTGCCGAAACGTGCTCATTTATCCGGCGTGCTGATTTTTCCGGTTATCGTGCGCTGTGGTCCCGCATTTAGAGGGCGCGGTGGCTTCACGCATACGAAGAAATAATTATGCAGATAAGGCTGGGAGATTGGGGAATTACTCTTTTGACTTTGCCGCTTTCGCACGAGCCTCGGAGCGGTGCATCGTTATACATGCATGGCGAACCATAAGTGCGGACTTAGCAGAAGCACCCACGGTCAACTTACGGTACATGCACATACGCAATCTCGTTCTCATTGGAACGATATTGCAGCACCATACGCTGCTTCCCAACATGCCTTGAGCGATCTTAATTCAAACGCACACGCGGCCAATGTGGTCGAGGTTGTTTGGAACTCAGCACACCCATAAAATTGAACAAAACGGGATTTACTGCGCACACGTTCAGGTGGCTCGGCAGTGCTCGGTTAATGCCCGGAAGTCCGAGCAGGCTAAATGAGACTGTTAAACCGGCATGGCAGGGACCGAAGCTGATCGTGCAACTCTCTGATTGGCTACGTCCTATCAGTGCACAAAACCATGGGCGCCGTTTCCTTGTTGGCTCAGCTCGGTTTGTGCACGAACCATCGATACCGATGGTTTGTGTATGTAACGGGGGAAAATGGCACACTTCAAATAAGAATAAAAATAAAGAAGAAACTTGAAGAAAATAAAACACTTGGGGAACTTGCTAAAAATACTTTCAAAAGGATCGGAAGGGGACGAGTCGCAAGAAGTCAAAAAGAATAGGGATGCAGAAGCAGAAACTTGATTCTAACAACAACAAAATCTTTTATTTCTTCTAAAAATATCCAAAAAAGGAAAGTAACTGGGGAACTAAAAAAAGCCTGGACAGGACTATCAAAAATCAGATTTAAAAATATTCATCCAAAGACTTGAAAATCTAGCCAAATGAATTGCAGAAGCAAAACTTAAAATGTTGGAGAAATATGACCAAGCTAGACCAAAATTAATTTTAGAAATTAGACCAATCCTAGACCAAAATAAACACGCCACAAAATCAAGGTAAGGCTTAACCAATCTAAAACAAGACCAACCAAATTAAAAGAAAAAATGAAGAACCAATAAAACCAACACAGCGCCAAAGAAAAGTCAACTCAAGCGTTAACTGCCTGTTAGTCAAAATAAAAGTAATTAAAAAATATCAATACAAGTTGAGGACAAAGAAATAATCCAATGCACAAAGTATTACACTGCACATCCACAGTTGCTCAATCTGCATCATAAACTTTCTAGCTTTAGTAACAAACATGTGCAGTAAGGCTGAGACCAGCCAAAACTCGTGAATATCAATGAGGTAATAAACAAAAGGTCTGTGCCACTTCCAAGAAGGCAGGCCACACTAATCCTTAATCCCCACCTTAATCCTAAGCCTCCTGCTGAAACATATGCACAAGCATATAAGAGTCCATGAATAAAGAAAACTGACTTGCACGGGATGCATGTACTGGCCACATGGTTGTACAAAATATATACAAGTACAAGCACAAAAAAATTAATAATGGAATATACGCACTCGAGTTCGAGAATACATAATGGAGAAAAGTAAGGCGAATCTATCCGTGTTCTGTCATATGTAATAATTTAATCAGCAGAAATATACTTCAACTCAAATGATTCTGCTTCAATCCTCATCCTCATAACAAACTTTAACTTAAAACGTTCATAAGCACGGACTTAAGAATCAAATCCAAAAAATTCGTTATTAAAAAAAAGAAATACATATACTCCAACGTCGATCATCCTAGTGAAGAACTTCCAAAGAAAAACTTGTGCGAATACAAACAACGCTATCTTCATATTTAAACAGGCTAAACAACCAGAACAAAAAATATCCGAGTAGCCCAAAAGTTTTCAGCAATGATCAAAACACCTTGTAAAAGTTACAGTCATCTGGCTAGAATTTGGTTCGAATGTTCCAAATCTTACAAAAGAACACTTGGCCAATAATGTGAGTAAAGATGGAACAATATCTCAAACAATGAAAGTGACATCTATTATCAAAAGCAGTCAGCTGACAAAAATACAAAAAAACTTTCTCTTTAACAATACAGAAATAAAAATAAACTCACCAAGTCCACCGCAGGTCTGAGCTTTGAAGGCTGAACTTGACTTGTATGAAATCGGTGTGTTTCTTCACCGACTGCCAACCTGCTTACTGAGACTGGGGCTCAAAGCATGCCCACAGTGCCTGTCTAGTTGCATCATCAAGTAAACAATTATGAGGGGCACAATGCAACTTTAGGATGGGTAGACTAGGGGGTGCTACTCCTATTCAGTGCGTGGACTTTTGCATTGAGTACAAAGAAAAAAACTAAGTTTAATCTGCCCCTGCTACATGTACAGTCAATAAAAATGCACCTTTTATTGAGGCTGGTGTCCGAGTAATGATACGGCTCTGAATAAGCAAACTTTTCGGCGTGCACAGAGCTCATTTGAATTTCAAATTCCTGCCGTAGAGGAATTTCTGTAATACACCTCTAGGCTTATTTGACAGCAAACTGTTCATGTACCCGATGCTTTATGTTACGGGTGAGGAACCCTCATAGCCGGTACATAAAACTAGCTGTCTCCCAGGAATTAGCGTCTCTGGAAATCAGATGTCCATTTCAGATTGTGATCACGGGATGGATCCGGAAGTCGCTTTGAAGCTTTTTTCGGACAGATCATATTTTTTTTCTATTACTGTATTTTCCACAATATGAATATGTCACCTTTTATTGACCTCTTCCTTAGTGACTTTACCAGCACCAATTTCGCGGTATATATCTGTGTTTGTTCCCTCACTTCAAAGGACCGAGATTATACAGCCAAGGGACCTGTTTCAGGACACTCTTCGTGATCCGAAAAGACTCTACAGATATTAACCGGGAAACTCCTTAATCATTCATGACTATCCTGCATAAACTGCAACCCTTTCTTGAAGCTACTGGTGCCGGAAGAGGACATCGGCATATTTGCAGAAACAGGAAAATGATGTTTTTCATTTGGCTAAGACATTACCTTACATATGACATTATACCCTCGTTCAACATTGGGGCAGCAATTTGCATTTCAGTGTATACCCTGATTCTCAGAGAATATAGACAGGGTGTAATTTCCTATTTGGTCGATTTTAAGGCTCAATATGTAGTTTGAACGTTACAGTGTTTGATTAAGACATTTCAGGGGTGCTGAATTAATTGGTGAATAGTGGCGAGCGATCAGATGACCCCAAGAGTCCCAGTTGGTTCAAAGTTCAAGGGTTACTAAAATTGTCCGGAATGACATTAATTGAAGTTTAATAACGGGGGTTGTTTTGCACCATTTGTTTAACTTTTGTATGTGTCAACCATTTCTGCAAATGCGTTACAAAAATAGCCTCTGTAGACAGCCTCTTGGTAGCGCAAAGAGTTGTGAATTTCTCTTATTACGGGTGCATTCCACCAAATCGTATTTCTGCGCGCGAGCTCATTAATATTTTATGATCCCACTGGATTCTTACAATAAGACATGCTATAACCAGGAGGGATCATCGAAAAATTTCTATAAATCCCGAATTTGGGACGGATAATTTCCATTTCGGGATCTTTCTTTCACAAAAACCCCAAATTGCAGGCCTATATTTTGGAAATGTTCCACGGTATGAAAGTTGTAGCAAATCTTGTGACAACGCTCTATATACAGTATGCAACTTTAGATCGGATTCCCGGAAACGTTTCAGGTAATATATGTAGGTATCAATATTCAATAGATAGGCCTAAGCATATTGTAAGTTTGGGTTCATATACATTTAATTCACAGCTTTCCTATTACAGACGACACATTACATGTGCTAAAAGCAGTTTGAGGTGTACAACAGTTGAATAGTTGTTTTGAGGTTGGGTCAACTTTCGACAAAGGTTATCACTCCTAGCTGTCTACTGGTACATGTCATTTTCAACTGAAACTTTGTGTAGTTTGTGTTTCATAAAAAGGCTCAACGAAAATAATAACGAGATGATTTGGTACACTATAATACTTGGATGCACATGCACGCTTTCATTTCTTGTTTTACAATTTTACAATTTTTACAGGTGAGAAAGATAACATGGCTGAGTCGAAATTGGGTATTAAAACGGGTAGCGCCAATTGACCGGAGCCTTTGTTTTGTATACCAGAAGACTATCCCTGTTAGCTGAGGTCACAAGCTTGTGGGAGTTACGCCATGTACGCTTGAGCAGGTCAAGATTATATTGGAAGAATTGGCTAATAAGATAAGTTGTCCAAGAGAGGTAGCTCAGGGGCTGCTCGATCTTGATGATGCATTTGTATCGGCTGCAATACCAAAGCTGATGTGGCACTATGGAAAGTGTTGGCTAAATTTCATGAGTCGTCGGAATGTTCATCGTTATGAAAACAGAGTGGAAGTTGGGAGCTACCAATGTGATACTTAGCTTTGAAAGTTTGAAATTTTGATCCAGACCAGTTTTTTTTTATTTGAGTCATTCCAGTCCTCGATTAAAGATGGTTGTACTGTACAAGTTTTACAGTGAGGTAAATTTATTGTGTTTCAGATGGTTGCGACGAAGTTGGCATTACAGTACCAACCACTAGTACTGCCACACAAGATTCAGTTTTTCTGCGGAGCAAAGCTCAACCTTTTAAATTAACAAGGACATCCACTACGTCCTTTGCTGTTCTGGAGCTGACCCAGGGGAACTTAGAAGATGTGAAACTTACAATATCCATTCAAAATTTGAGAAACTGCCTGAGGCTGATTTTAGGCTCCTAGCACGTCTACAGCACACATTTGATGCGATGGCCAGTGACCTTCTCTTCCGTACCAAGTGTGTAGTTGAACGTGAGCGCAAGGGAGCATTGAGTGGCAATGAGTGCCAGACAAAGCTGAACATATTGAGGTAATCTTCAGCCGTCAGCAGTATGAAATCAGAGCTCTGACTGCTACTCTCGTTTCACACAGTTTTGCAAGAAGACATTAAGCGTCATCCCGCAGTATTTTACCACAAGGCCAGCTTTCTTCCAAGAGAAACTGAAGAGTCTGCTTCCAGATGTCGAGATCATCAAAAGAAGAGATTGTGGTCTAGAAGATTATACATGATTATCCGGCGCACTATTCTCCCGATGAGTGAAAAGGTCGAACAACCGCTAGCAGAAGCACATGAGAATTGTCTCAAGTTTCCAGCATTCAACGACGTGCAGCACATGAAGATTGTGAATATGGCGTTGTTTCTACGGGGTGAAATTTTCAACCAACTATCCAACATGAAAACTGCATATACTGAGGAAAATGCCTTTAGTTCAGTCCCACAGTCACTCTACATATTTGTGGCAATGATGCTTGGTGGCGGTAGTGCCCTTGAGGTAGAAGAGGCGGGACCTATAGTAGTTGAATATGAAAAGGCGAGTAAGATCAGGCGAAGATCCTCGACCTCTGTCAGGACACACTATACCAAATGTCTGGGGTGGAAATATACCACCAAAACACCATAGTATAGGGCTCACTGTTCACCAGATGTCTGGACGAAGCAAAAAAACTGGTGCAACCCCTCAGTTACAGTGGCCATAAATACACTAATTAAGACAAGATTTTTGTGCAACAGATACCGCTATAGCAGAAGAGATGTTGAACACGATTAACAATGACACAAGAGCTGTCGTTCCAAACAATTTGGTCCACGGCCGCTCTGTCACTTTTGAAGATGACAACTTTGATGAAGACAAGGAGTCAAGCAAGTTTGGTCATACTGGCTTTCACGGCACACAGCTTGCAGCTTACCAACGAGGGCCTAAACTAGAAGTCACTGATCCTGAGATTACTTGCTCTGTTTGCGCAACCTTGAAGTGCCAAACAAAGTCCATGAAGTCAGGGTTCTCAGTGTAATCATAAAAGAGCAACCCTACACAATCACGAATGAGCTCCTGAAGAGGATATGCAGTTGGTTATGATGACAAACCCAGAGGCTGCAGATACGGCATTTATTTTGAGAAGACAGGTTACTGATATAAGTCAGACAGGCTTTCAAACTGGACAAAGTTTAACATGTCCCTCTCCATGCGACATGGTGCAGCAACATCCGTGGGACAAATGCCTCTTCTCAATGCCAAAGCAAATGGGTATGACACCATTAATACCTGCAAGGGCAGGTGGAGATCCCATTACGTGGTTTGTGACCAAACAAGCAATCAATGCCCCAGCAATGGAGGCTAAATGGTCAAAGGGGGCAGCTTGGGACGATGTACACTTCCGCATGGGTGGTCTTTATACTGCCAATGCTTTCATGGCAACCATTGATGACCATATTGAGGACTCAGATCTGCCACAAATCTGGGTTGAGGTCGGTATTATCTCCTCTGGTAAGGCAGACAAGATCCTACAAGGACGAGACTACAAGGCAGGCATGCGCCTTCACAAGATGACATGGCAGGCCATGTGGCTAATACTCGTCCCTCAATACCTCAGCTTCCTCAAAAACTCCAGCCCAAACCTGTTTTAGTGATCTTGTGCTGCTCGGTAAGGCTGACGCTCCTCAGCCTCTGCTCTCTCGTCTGAACACAACAGAGACTTAGGGATGCTCTTAATCAGTTTCTGCAGCAAAAACTGCAGGACAAGAACTTCAACTTCCTCCACTCCTACATGCAAATGACCCAGCTTCTGCTCACCTTTACCCATGCGCAGCGAGATGACCGGTGGAACCTTTATCTTTTTTCCTTGACCCAAATGCTTGACTACTTCATGCGGTAAGTATCAGTTTCTAATATAAAAACAAATAAAAACCAGTACTACAATGCTTAAATTGAATACTAAGTTAAGAAGTATGACTTTAATTAATGCTGCAAAGCCAATTTTGTCAGGCAGGTATGACCATCGGAGGTATGCAAAATGGGGAATTATCTTCACGGTAGAGATGAGCCGTCTTCCTGAGGAAGCCCTCGAGCGCTTCCGGAGTGGTGGTAGCTTTGATGTTCAGTGGTGCGACGACAGCAAGTTCTCCTATGTGTGTGTCAACCATGCCACTGAATGGGTAAACGGCATTGGCAAATCTGCAGGTGGCCTTTCAAATATCATGCAGACAGACTCTGCCACACTCAGGTATGAGCAACGAAAGCTCAATTTGATTAATCTTATAAAATACTACATGGCTGCCCACGTTCTTCTGTACTATGGCTAGGGCAAAAGTCCATAGCCCAGGACCATAGTTCGCTCCTAAGTGCAATTGGAAGCTAAGTATGAAGATAGTCTTTTCCATGCATTTACAAGCTTTTTAATGGCCAGCACCCAGACCACCTCATTAGCAAGGACGTGGCACCTTTGCATATTGAGGAGTCGTTGCTCAATGCTTCTTCTTGGCCACTCCATGCGCAAGACCTTTTTGCTGCAACGTCTAGTGAAGGCTGAGAACAGTGACAAACCAGCCCTGAAATTCTCATCAACGACGACCAAAGGTAATCCACTAACATTCAAGAACATATTTGACGTGGAGAAGGTTTCAGGTGGTAACCAGCAAATTGTAACTGCCAGCAGAAAGGCCATGCAGTGTCTACCAAGCTGGTCGTCCAGTCAACATCAAAGATGTTGCTCAGCATAAGCTCATCGCTGTTCCCGTGTCCTAATTCACCACTGACAAGAAGATGCAAAAGGGGGACAAATCACAGCTTCTGGATTTGGTTCTTGAGACCACAAAGATCAAGTGCCAGCCCGAGATTCCAGTAGTCCCAGCTGAAAAATCACAGCATGCAGAAGATGTCCTGAGCAACCTGTACCAGACTTCATGTGAGGGAGAAGTCATGGGGGACTTCGTAGCTTTCTTCTGCCACTCCATTTTCTCCTTTGCCAAGCAGTCAAATTGGTGTAATCTTTGACAGATTTGACTTTAGGAGAGATGAGTATGAAAGGTCAGACAAGAAAGGCAAGAGCAGGAAAGAGCTAAGAAGCCCATAAAGAGTAAGATTTTAAAAAGGCAACGGCAAAAGTCATTAAACCTGACACTTCATTGCCCTAAGGACAAGAATAGTAGTTGTTCCTCACTCAAAACAAGAATAAAATTGGGCTGCAAAAACTGCAAGGAAAACAGCTAATCGAAAGGGCACCCGTGCTGCGTTTGAAAATCTCACAGACGTGATGTGTTCTGGCAGCCTGCAATACACGGAAAAGCTGGAGTTGGATCATGAGGTGGCGGACACTCGCCTCCTGCTTCATGTCCTGCATTCCTATGCATCTCGTGTAGTAGTGGTTGCTCGAGACACTGATATTTTCATCATCCTGCTCACGCATCACGAGCTCTTTAGAGACAAGGAGGTGTTCTTTTCCAGTGACTCCAAGCAAGGACAAGAAATTCATCAGCATCAATGCAGTAGCACGGCAGCTACTGGAGAATGAAATCAATCCAAGACACTAGCACTCTTCCACAGTCTAGCAGGCTGCGACACTACGAGCTTCTGTTATGAGATAGGGAAGCATACAACATGGAAATTATTCCTTAAGTGAAAGGGAGGTGAATGGGTTCTGCTACGAATGAATAGTTTTCTTATATTGCAATTGAAACACAGTTTATCTGAAAAATTAATTTAAAAATATGATTCATTTTATCATTGGGATCTGCTGGATGATGTGAACGTCAGGACTCCATGTGATCAGGATTTTCAGAGGACCCAAGCCTTCATGACCTGCTGCTGGGAGGAGAAGGCTCAAACACTGAATGAGGTTATGGAGAAGATGACCTTAACCGTTCAAAAGCCAGAGAAGAGCCCACCGACGTCTGATGCTGGGAAGCTGCATATCAGGTTGATGCTTCATTCAAGCAGACAAGTGGCTTGCTGCCTCACTTGCCATACACAAGGGCATCCTTCAAGATCCTGCGTCCACTGATTTCTACTCAGTCATTAATGGCAAGCTTGTTCCCGTCATAATGACCCTCGATCCAGTCCCCAAAGCCATCACTGAGATCATTTCATGCAACTGTAGGGGCGAATGCAGCACTAGATGTTTTTGCTTTAATGAATGCTTTTACTGCCTTGCACTGTTCCTGCCATAAGTCCCAAGTTCGTAATAATGTGAAATGACTCATACAGTATTACTCGTATTTACTTCAGCTTTACTTTCGGTATCTGAAACGGCGGAACCTCTCTTATTCTACGTGACTGCAGCACTTTTTCCTGGTCAGGCTCTTTATTGATATGTTACTTATGAGTTATTTTGTACATATATACACATATTACACATATAAAAACCAACCTCAAAGCAGAAAATGACCAATAAAACCCAAACACTTGTTGGCAGAGACAATAACGAGTTATCATCACTGTGTTTTGTATTGCGTAAGGATGTAGTGACCCCTGCTCAATGTATTTTGTATTTGCCCCAAACTACGAAAGAGTCCATTGAAGGTGGTTGTGTATTGTGAAATTGGCTGTGACAGGTGTGCAGTGGCATGGCTGAGGTGATTTCTTGGGGTTGCCCATACCCTAGGTGATATCAAATGGAAGCCAAATAGCTTGGATCTATTTATTACAATTAGAAACTGATAGAAATGATGCAAATGCATCTATGGTTTCAAAAATTCCATGAAGCGCTACTTGTAGACACATTCGATAACCTTTGACCTTTGATCCTTGATTTGGGACACCTAAGATCATCTGATCGCTTGCCACTGTTCACTAATTGATTTTGGGTGTCAGAAATGTATTATCCTGAAATTTCAGATTTTCAGTAGTAGAAAAACGTGTACGAAACCTATGGAGAAAAACTTCAGCTCTAATATCATGTCATGTGACCCGTGATGATTTCATTTTGACGATTTTGTTCTGGGATCCTCTTTATGTGGAGTAAGAGTGTGCACAAATATGAAATAAGTTAGACTGACCAGAGTCCAGAAGTCTGTCTGCTAAAACGTTTGTACAAAAACTATGGAAAAATATTAAATAGTCAAAATCAATAAAATATCCGGTGATGACGTCATCATGACATCATAAATTGTGTACAATTTTTGTATAAGGGTATTTGTTGCCTGTAACTTTGATGACGATTACCAAAATGGTGCCTTGAAAAAGTGTACAAAGTCAATGGGCTGAAATAAAAGTACATCAGGAAAATTTTCATCTAGAACACTTCCTTTTCTTGTTATCTGCAAAGTTTCCACTCGATGGGATATGTATATAGGGCTTTAAAACAGTTCACACTTAATGTAATTTAATTTAATTTTTATCTTTAAGCAAAATCTCTTAAAAACCTTTCTTTTCAGCTCAATCTGCAAATTTTCAACCCAATCAGAGAAATAAGGATTTAAGTTATGCACCTTTAATTTCACGTAACTAGTCACGTGATGACATCGTCATCACATTATTAAATAGATGCAATCTTTAGTTAACCATCTTCTTTTGGTATGAGTTCCACGAAAATGCAATATTTAAGGGGCCAAAATTACCTTGAAATCTGTGTACAAAGTCAATGGGCAAAACCAAATATTCAAAAATCCATAATAAATCGCTTGATGACGTCATCAGGGTGTCGTCAATTTGTTATCATGTGTGTTCAAGGGTCTCCACTTCGTGTAACTTTGGTGATGATTACAAATTGCCGAAGGACCAAGACACTGCCTTGAAATCTGTGTAAAAAGTCAATAGGAAAAGATAAATGTTTAAAATTCCATAATTAATCACAGGTGACGTCATCATGACGTTATTATTTTTGTGCAATCTTTCCCTGTGTTTCTTTGCTTGGTATACCTTTGGAAAGAATACAAGATCATTAAATGACAGAAATATTACTTTAAATCTATGTACAAAGTCAATGGGCAAAAATAATTACTTAAAAATCTATTTAAATTACCTGATGACATCATCATGACGTAATTGCTTTAGGACCATCTATACACAAGGATCTTTAATTTGTATAGGTTTTATGAAGATCCAAAGTTGCTTAGGCACTTAAGTCGTTGGTGGAAGAAACGTGCACAAATGAAATGGGCTTTTTGGAAAAGAAGAAGAAACTGAAATTTTTCTGTTGTCAACAGAACAGATGGTTTTTGCCTTTTAAAATTTCACCAATATTTCACCAATTTCACAGCATCAACCTTACGGGGGAACGATTTGCACATGTCCACTTAGGTTCAAGTTTGGAACCCAATCAGACATGCACTTCAAGAGACGTAGCGCCTGGGAGAGTGCCCCTTTAATGTCAAGTGACATGATTATCTGAGGTCTGTCACACATCCCCTTCTAGATATCTGCAAAGTTTCAACCTGCTGGTAGATATACTTCAAGAGATACCAAGCTTTAAATGATGTACCTTTAATGTCACGTGACTTTTCAACTGACTACGTCATCATTTAATGAGGCCAATTTTCGTCTGTCACACATCCCCTTACAGATGTCTGCAAAAATTCAACCCCCTGAGACATGTACTTCAAGAGATATAGAACTTTAAATGATGCACCTTTAATGTCACGTGACTTTTCAACTGATGAAGTCATCATCCCATGAAGTCAGTTTTCGATAGATGAATCTGTAACGTTTCAACCCGATGAGACATGTACTTCAGGAGATATAGCACTTCACATTATGCAATATTAATGTCGCGTGAATTGTCAGCTGATGATCATGAGATCATCACGATCGAGGCCAATTTTCGTCTGTAACATTTCGCTTTTCTAATTATCTGCGGAAGTTCATCCCAATGGAATATGTGCATTTGTAGTTCAGGAGATACGTGTTTAGGGCTACTGACAACAGACTTCACAAACTTTTCATTAAACTAGACTTTCAGTTCAGTTTAATTTGTATGGGAGACCAAAACTCAACATCCCTTCAATATCTCTTTAGAATAAGATGACCTTGATTGGGATTATAGAGACAAACACAACGTTAGCTTTGCTTCTGTAAAGAAAAATGGGGAACGGACAATGAATAGTTATTTCAAATGCCAATACTTAATTTAATTCACTGCGTACTTTTTTGCCTGATCCATGGCGAAAACATGGTTGAACGTAGGGAAATTATCAGTCTGGAAGTACAAAACGTGGAATACCATCAAATGAGTGTGCACTTCAGTTTTTTCGCCGTAACCATGTAAAACCCTCTTAAAACCAGAAGATATTGGGCTCTAATAGGGCCATCGGTATACACAAACTAAGAGACGTGATTTCAAAGACGGGAAGAAATATATTGCAAACATCACTTTCACACGATTCTTCCAAAAGTACATCTTATCTCCTATCGACAGTAACTGGACAAATGATTACATCTAACAACTGTACCTGTGAATGGACAGCACCATAAAATCAGAATAGATACTTAAGAAACATGGGAATACTTTTAAAATATCAGAAGTTGTGACCGTTACGAACTTTGCACAAGGCTCCGAAACTTGTGTTCACATTTTCTACAGAAATCTTGAACAAAACATGCCGGGACATTTGCACATACATCTTTCATACATCGTACATACATACATCATACGTCATGGTATTTTGATGAAGTCCTTCTGTAGAACAGTCGTGGTATGAATTGCATTTCAATCGACAACACCTACATGTTGGAAGAATTCCTTCGTGTATGTGCTGGTAAACATTCTTCGGTGTCTTCTAAGAAAAGGAATATATTAATTCATTGTGTGTCAGTTACATGTATATGCAGGGGAAAAAGGTGTAGGAACTGTCAACACTTTTGATATCACTTGGCTACATGCCAGTAGGAACATGTTCATAGTCCTCCATGGTAACCTTGGGGGACTGGACACATGGATGTTGATCAATGAGTGCTTTGCATTAGTACATGATTGGGCGTCCCTCCTGTCTTTGCTTCGTGACCGCATTAATCAGAACTGGCAATCTGTTTGTATGTCAACGCAACAGTAGGCCTTTTCACCATTACCTGTTAATTTCCTTGCTTCGTTGTACAGCAGCTTCCTTTATCATGGATATCTGTGCATCTGATCTACATGTAACTGCAGTGAAGTTGAATTCCTAACATCTGTGACTTTCACTTCAACAGCAGCATAAGGATTCCTATAAACAAGAAACAAATAAGAAAAATGAAACATCCAGCTTATACAAGTAAATAATAAAAAAATATGAATTAGTAATAATGTGGTTTGTTTTGGGGGGATTACAATGAAATATACACATTGAATGTTTTGAAAAAATGATTGAAAAATCTTCATTCATATTTTAGGACATACATTTTTCTGAAGTGTATCATATAAAAACCGCCAACTCCTTTCTGTTCTGAAGATTTGCAGAGACTTCAAATGACATGGGGATCAACTAAAATCTTTGGGATCGTTTAAAGGCTGATAACTTTGCACTATTTTTCCGAAACCAGTTTGAACGATTTCTGCAGTTGTTTTTCGATAAATTTTAGCGGTTACATGTATACATGCAAGTAAACCTCACTTCCTGTCAGTTGCGGTCTTGCTACAAGTAGTTTGATGAAGCTGTTTTCATCCTCACGATCAGTCCTGCTTCGGCTGCTCTTATCCATCAATAATACCGAGACTATTGTAAGAAGACTGTCCTCAAGTCTGTGCCGATGAACATTTCTATCATCGTAAAAGAAAAACATACAAGTGTGTTTTTGCCTGCAACTGGGGACCCCCTATTGTTCCTCTTTGTTTGTACTTAAACTTTTTTAGAAGACCACCCATATGTTTGTACACAGTTGTCAATCGGGGACGCTCTGTCAATCGGGGACCTTCTTGTCCTCTATTGTTCAGGGTCCCCAACTGAATGCAGAAACAAACTCATATACATTGTACACACGGATTAATCAGAACAGGCAATCTGTCTGTGTGTCAATGCAACAGTAGGCCTTTTCACCTGTTACTTTCCTTGTTTTGTTGTATAGCAACTTCATTTGTCGTTGCTACCCGGGCCTCTGATATCTACATGTAACTGCGGTTACTTTGAAAGCCAATGCTCAGAACTAACATGGAAAACAGATTCATCTCTAGCTTTCACTCCAGTACAAACGATACCTACAGTATACACACAAAGCAAAAGAATGAAATTCAAATACTCCGTGTAATATCAGCTTACGGTACATCGACATGTGTCAATAACCATAGCTCTACATTCAAATTTCATACCTTTTTGGATATTTACACATGTACCGTGAACCCGACTTGGTTTGTCCTCGGGGGGCATGGTTGTGAAATACGGTATTCACGGTGACGCGTTAGGTACTTTATTCGATGCCAATGCTGAGCACAATCGTAAAACTTAACTGTAAATATACAGTGCGCACATGTGCGTTCTGTGCTCCCTCCTGATTTTATTGAATTAAATCCTTAATTCATACTTAAACCATTGAATAATGTACACAGGACGGAGTTAATGAATATGTGCAAGTTGATCCTGGATTTGCTGAACACGTAGGACTTACATAATCACTGTTTATCGCTTTTTTCATCATTTGAACATAAGGTGACCATATCGAAATGTAAAAAAGGCCATTTGTACTGTAGAGTTCAAGTTTCTCGGGATATGTTGGTGCAAATTCAGAGCTAATTTGAGTGAGCTCTCTTCCACTGACATCACTGTCCAGACTTAGCACAAAAAGTGGAGACAAAAAACATGCAATTGAGAATGTTTTGTAATATACTTTTGCCTACCAGAACCAGTTCCATGACTTCATCCATCAAGCTTCCAAACCCAGCTGCCCGCCGCACTTACGTGTATTGTATGCTTGTTGGGCTCGGTGCAACCTGGCCTTGCTCAAGATCATTGTGATCATGCCTATTCGGTGTCAACTCCTTGTGCAGTTTCTTGAGCCGACGCATGAATTTGGTTTCAGTTCAGCTTTTATGGGATTACCTTGGAATCTTCTGAGCAAGCAAAATCCATTAAGAACTCAGTTGGTGTAATTTCAGGTCCGGGAAGTCCCGAGAGGTCCTGAGAAAACACATGGGCCCGTCGAAAATGTCGTCCCGATCGAATGCATGTGCTGACGCGAGACGCACAAATGGTCAATACATGCATGAACAATTCGTGTTGAGCATAAAAATTGGTTAATGCTTGATGACATGAAATCTCAGAGTTCATGCCCCTTGATATTTTGCACAATTTTTTCACAATCTACTTGCCAAATTATCTAGAAATTATGCCAGAAGACTGTGCAACGACGCTAATGTCGACTGATGTCGCACATGTCGACTGATCGCACAATGGACATGTGTAATAAGCCCTATATAAAATCTTTATGTAAAGTCACAATTGGGTATTAGGTTTCACAATGTGTACAAAGTCAAAGAGAGAAATGAAATCTTCAAAATTATATAATAAATCTAATTATGATGCCAAAGTGACGTCATGCTTCTACATTAATCTATGCTGATGGTCTTTGCTTGTACCAAGTTTAATTTTCTGAAGCGGTCAAAGTATTCGCCATTCTGAATGTTGGAAACGTGTACAAAACCTATGGGGAAAAATAAATACTCAAAACTCAATAAAAAAATCAGGTGATGACGTCATCGTGACGCCATGCTTCCCGGCACATCTTTGAGGCAACTTTGATGATGATTGACTCTTGCAAAAGTTCTAAAGTGCTGCACACAAACACTGTGTACAAAAGAATGGGAACAAGAAGTAGAAGAAGAAAAAACGAGAGCTTATCTGTCTGTTAGACAACAGAACAGAGGGCTTTCTCGCATTCTACTGTACATTTGAACAATTCAGGCATCAGCACACTCAGTCATTTTTCGTATATAACACCTCTCTTTCAAGTTATTTGTAAAGTTTCAACCAGATAGAACATGTAGTTCTGGAGATATAGGGCCTTAAAGAGTGCATCTTTAATGTCACGTCACTTGTCTCTCGATGACGTCATCATCACATGAGGTCAATACTCCTCTAAAGCGCTCCCTGTTCAAGATACCTGCGAGATTTGAACCCAATCGGATATCTACGTCAGAAGATATAGGGCCTTAAAGACTGCACAATTAATGTCACCTGACTTGCCTCCTGATGACGACATCATCACATGACGTCAACATTCGTCTGCAGCACTTGCCTTTCTAGTTATCTGCAAAATTACAACCAGATAGGACTTGCCCTTCAGGAGATATAAGGCTTTGAAGTTTACACATTTAATGCCACGTCACGTTGCTCGTGATGACATCATTATGACGATTTTCTTCTTGGACCTTCTCTAGCTTTTGGTTTAAAGCAAGAACATAAAATGTATCACCAGTCAGATTTATATGAGTGTCAAAGTCTGGCCGTTGAAAAAAACGTGTACAAAACCTAGGGGAAAAATTACATATTCAGAAATAAATATAAAATTAGGCGATAGCGTCATCGTGACGTCATAAATTAGGTATTTATTTTGCATCATGGTTTTTGCCGGCTTTAACATTGATGACGAATGAAGATCGCCAAGTAACCAAAATTGTGTCTTGTAAACATGTACAAAGTTAATGGGCTTCACTTAATCACTTGATGACGTCATCAGGACGTCATTCTTCTAAACTGCATTGCACTGTGCAATGTCTTTGTTACAGGCAGATGTAACCTGTTCACCCACGTAGAAGCTAATACACAGTGTACATGCAAGAATGGATTCTCGAGTGCGCAATTATCTTAAGGTGTGCTTTTGTTGTCGGCGTTTGGTCTGTGTAATACAAGTTGATCAGTTACGCACTTGATAAAACGCACTTTGATGCTTAAGCTACCATATTGTAGACGATTCGTGTCTTTTCCTGTCAGGGTTTATTTTGGGGGGGAATTTTTAAGAATTAAAAGACTTTTATTATAACTTCTGATCTGATGACGTCATTGGCCTAAAATTTCACGCGTGTTAACTGGGAAAAGAACATCCAGATCAATTTTCAAATGATTCAGACAAACTTCACCCCCGCCATCCATTCAAAATTTATTTTTCAGAATTCTTAACCTGTCGCTAGAGGGTGCTCGTCACCGAGAGTTGGCAAATTTTCAAGCACTTGTGCTGAGAGCAGATCGCATTGTATGGAACACCCAAAGAAATAAAATGTGTTTAATCTTTAACTGTGCTCTTTCCACGAAACAAGTAATGTTTTGCATTGTATTTGGTATTGTACATGTCTGATTGGGTTGAAACCTGGCAGATATCTTGAAAGGGAAGTGATTAAGACGAATATTGACCTCATGTGATGATGGCGTAACCAGGTGAGAAGTCACGTGACATTAAAGGGGCATCCTTTAAATTACTATATCTCCTGAATCACATTTCGAATTGATTGAAACCTTGCAGATATCTTGGAAAGGGAGTGCTTCAGTCAGATATTGACCTCATGTGATGATGACGTCATTCGGTGACAAATCACGTGAAATTAAAGGTGCATCTTTTAAATTACTATATCTCCTGAAGTGCATGTTCGATTTGGTTGAGACTTGCCAGGTATTTAGAAAGGGAAGTGTTATAGACAAAATTGACCTGATGATGGTGACGTCATTACATAATCATGTCACTTGACATTAAAGGGGTACCCTCCAAAGCGCTATGTCTCTTGAAGTGCATGTCTGATTGGGTTCCAGACTTAAACCTATATGGACATGAGCAAATCATTCCACCATCAGGTCTATGCTGTAGATTAATTGATGAAATTTCAAAAGGCGAAAAAGCCATCTATTCTGTTGGCAACAGACAGATAAGCTCTAGTCATTATAACTTCTGATCAGATTTCGTCATGGGCGCCAAATTCCACACGTGTCAACTGGGTAAAGATCATCATCCACATCAATTTCAAGGCGGCTCGGACAAACTTTGCCGTAGACATCATTCAAAATTCATACCCCCAAGTGACTAACACTGTTAAAAACAAGTCAGCATCTATTGCCAATTTTAAGCAATAAGCCTATATCTGGTTTCGACCGGAAGGAAGGATCACGGGATTTGACCAACATGACGTGAATTGAAGACCAAATTTTACTCTGCCACTTGACACAAACACAATGTTGCGGGAGGCCACGGTTGATTTTTATAGGGATTTTGAAAAATTTAATATGATATTTTAAAATTTAATAACAAATCACTTGATGACGTCATCATGACGTTATTATTTTAATACTTTGTTTGCCTCAAGGTCTGTGCTTGATGTAGCTTTTGTGATGATCAAAGTTACCTAAATGGTGTCTCATAAACGTGTACAAAGTCAATGGGCTGAAATAAGTATTTTAAAAATCAGTAAAAAATCACTTGATGACGTCATCATGACGTCATTGTTCCAGAACCCTCTATACACCGGGGTCCTTCATTGATGAAAGTTTGATGAAGATCCAAAGTTGCTAAGGGATTAAAGTCGATGGTGGCAGAAACGTGTACAAAACAAAGAGGATTTAGGCAGAAGAAGTCGGAAGAGAAAAAAACTAGGGGTTTGTCTGGACAGAGCAAAGGGCTTTTTCGCAGTTTTCTTTAGAAAAAGGCATTCCTACATCGCGGAAAGAGCACAGACTAGAGATTTTATATAGTTATCTCCTTTGGCGTTCCATACAATGCGATCCGCTCTCAGCGCCACGTGCTTGGAAATATGCCAACTCTTGAGTATAATGCCCTATGCACATTGCAATGCCCGTGTCACAGGCAGATAATGTGTGTCCATACACACAGTAGCCAATGCATGGTATGCGAATGGGAATTTGAAGTACGCAGATATTTAAAGGGGTTTTGTTGTCGATGCGTCCTCTGTGTAAAGAATTACACAGCTCATGCACTTCATGCAGTTGACTCCCATGTTTTATCTATCATCTAATGGACAACTCACGCTTTTATCTCCTGAGTTTGATTTTTTACGAATTTTTAAAAATAAAAGTACATGTATTTTTTATTATAACTTCTGATCTGATGACGTCATCAGCCCAAAATTTCACATGTGTTAACTGGGTCAAGATCATCATCAATATCAATTTTCAGCCGATTCCGAAAAACTTCGCCAGAGACATCTATTCAAAAGTCATTTTGCGTAAATTTTAACCTGTTGTCAGAGGGCGCTCGACAATTACATGATGTCATCAGTAGATGATTTGGAGAATAATATACCCAAACAGACTAACAACGTTGAAAACAAGTTGACATCTAATACCCCTTTTAAACAATAAGCCCACTTCCGATTTCAACTGGAAGGAAGGGTCACGTGATTTGACCCACACAAGATGAATTGAAGAACAATTTTTCACTCTGCTGCCACTTGCTGCAAACGGGAGGCCACGGTTGATTTATATGGATTTTTACAACTTTAACATAAAATTTAAATGTTTAAAATGGGACAATAAATCACTCTATGATATCATTATGACGTAATTATTTAGGTGCTTTCTTTATTTTAAGGTCTGTCCTTGGTGTAATTTTGATGACAATCGAACATCGGTAGATTACCATAATGGTGCCTCGAAAACGTGTACAAAAACAATGGGCTAAAATAAATATTTGAAATTAAATAATAAGTCTATTCATGGTGTCATCGTGACGTCATTCTTCTAGGATATCTATGCATAAGGGTTGTTCATTGATGTAAGTTTGATGACGTCATCATGACGCAATTATTTTAGTATCGTCTTTGCCTCGAGGTCTTTCCTGGGTGTAACTTTGATGACGATCGAAGACAGCTGAGTAACCAAAATGATGCCTCAAAAACGTGTTCAAAGTCAACTTGCTGAAATGGATATTGAAAAGTCAGTAATAAATCAGCTGATGACGTCATCGTGACGTCATTGTTCTAGAACCATTTATGCATAAGGGTTGTTCATTGACGTAACTTTGATGAAGATCCATAGTTGCTTATGCACCAAAGTCGATGGTAGAAAAACGTGCACAAATGGAATGGGCTTTTTGGAGAAGAACAAGAAGAGGGAGAAGAAACAACGAGAAGTTCGAGAACAGAGCATAAGGCTCCGCATTTTGAATGTTTCTTATGAAAGGGAATAGGGCTTTAAGGAATGACCATTAAATGTCACATTATTTTTGGTCCAGCTACCTGAAAAGTTCAAACGCACATGGACTCCGGGAGATGTGAACCTTTAAACATTGCACCTCAAATGTCACTTTGCTTGCCACTTGAAGAAGTCATCATCACATGAGGACAATTTTCGTCTTTAACCTTTCTTCCCATGTAACAAGCAAGTAGATGAATACAACAGGCAAACACTCTTTGAAAAATGCACTGATTGTGTGTCTATTTCTGCCAAGGATTTTCAAAAAGATGGAAGTAAAGGTAATGGGAAACGAAGTGTGAATGTGGTGAAGAAATCAACGTACACAAATTTGGCAGAGTGTCTGTGGTTAGGTATCAGTGCAAATTTAAAAAATAATACAAAATGACACCATTTCAGATTTTGTGTACTGGTACTGTTATCTACCTACCTACCTACCTACCTACCAATTTCCATGACAATTGGATCTTCCTTTATGTGTGTTTCAAAAACCCTTTTTTAAGACGTCATCATGACGTCACACATTTTTCCAAATTTTGAACATTTATGTATTGCGCAACGAACCTAATGCAAAACATTAATTTATCATATTGCGTTAGTGAGATATTGCAAAAGTTGGAAAATATATTCAAAAGTTTAAAATTATATATAAAATCGCAAGATGATATCACGATGACGTCATCTTAAATTTCATCTAGAACACATCCCGGTCTAATAATATACCAAGTTTCAACCCAATCGATCATACCGTTCTGTAAATATAGGGCTCTGAAATAATGGACTTTGTGATAACGTCATATGAGCGATGATGATCCACCAGAGGGCTCAAGGCGCTAGTACAAAGATACTAATTAAACGTCTCATTGAAGAGATGAGTCTTCAGATCCTTCTTAAACGTCGGGAGAGAAGGGGAAGATCGTAACCATGCCGGCAAATTGTTCCAAAGACGAAGTGCAGCACATGAGAAAGTGCCATTCCCCCATGAATGAAATGACCTGGGTTCTTTAAGAAAATTCATATTATTGATCGAAGTCTACGTGTGGGATTGTATGGTTGTAATTAGGCATCAATATATGCCGGAGCAAGACTGTGGAGTGACTTATAGACAAATAAGAGCATCTTGTAAATGATTCTGAACTTAACAGGCAACCAGTGCAGTTCTTGTAGAATTACCAAGATATGCAGCATGTGTGGAAAAATTGGAGAACAATTTGAAATTTTGATTTTAAAGTGCCCTCTTTTACGTTCAGAAATGTAATGTACATGGACATATTTCACCCTTTTTTTTCTCCGAAATTTAACTTATGCCACGCCCTAACAAGAAACACATCACGAAATGAAATCTGCAGCTTAATTATATTTCTCTTTAGTAAAGTTTTACACAATGCGGAAGATCTCCGCAGATGGATTTTGGTATGGTCGTTTGCTGGCTGGCGTCGTCATCTTAACAACAATAGAAACTGATCACGACTTTGCATTATTTTAGCGCATGCGCACAAACTAAGTGGAAGGAATGAACATACGTGCCTACAAGTGGTTGCTAAAACTATGACTGGCCGTCAGAGCAAAAGCACAATTGATAACGTAATAAAAATCACACCATTTATTAAAACACCAGTAATAGGCCTTGTACTTGTTCTACTAACTGAAAACATTAAATGAAATACAACCCTTTCTAAAATGAACGAGACAAAAGTACATTTTGGACGAATTTGAGGTTTAAAAAAATCGAAAACTAACAAAAAGGTGATTTTTCTGCAAAATTTGGCAGCCCATACAAACTGTAGGCAAAATGGGAGTGGTCTATACATCGTGCCCGAACGTGGCCCTCTCTATTGTTTGCTGGGAAGCGGAACCTTGGGTCCTTGCCCTGTGCTTCTCGTCCGAGCGGATGTGTTTACAACTTACTAAGTACGCCCATCTCAAGAAAAAACTGAAATTTCAAAAATATTAATCAATTTCTACAAATGATCGCGCACCAGACGGAAGAATGTCGCTTGAATCCACTTCATTGCCATTACTACCTTGAAACCAAGCACACAATGAGGGAGTATAGTTTGATTAGAAATTTATTTTTGTCAAATAACAGCAGGGTTGCGTGGGCCCTTCCTCGCCACTTGGGATGTCATTAGCATATACCTTTAGCCCTTTTCCTCCCACTCTAAAAAAGATCAATTTTTTGCAGCTTCCTCTTTCTCGAAATACACGGAAAGCAACTATATTTATCCCCAACTTTGTCTCTTCAGAGGCAACCTAACCCCACATAACTATCTGCATTTGCTTATCTGCTTTCATGTTACATGTATGAATCAATGGATCTGACATGGGCCTTGCGATGCATCATTCAAACGTTATTGGAAATATGATGAATCCCTTCTAACATCATGTGAATCTATAGCTACTTCTATGATGAGGGCTTGCCATCACAGCCCAAAGTTCTGAGACCTACTGCGGCAATTTTCTTTTGCCTTAGTTTCCATATTTGAATTTCGCTCTTTGGTGTTTGAAATGGGATTTGAATGCTATCCATTTGCACTAATATCTCTGCATGATGGACTGCTTTGCCGGATGCCCGATAGCAGTACGCAGTAAATTGTTTTTTGTATATCTCCGATGCTCGATAGTGCTTTATTGCACCGCAGGCAACTGAACCATTATGCGACTTCTGAAGAGAAGGAAAGAAGGGCCTTCACGTTGCATTTCCAACTCGACTAATCAACCTCTCATTGGGTTTTGGTTTGGGGGAAAAATATTGTACGCCGCGAGTGTTGAAGTGCACTGTGATGCAATCCAAACCTATGTATTGGTTTTATATTCAATAATGTAAAAAGATAATTTTGACCTGCTTTAAATAATTTTGCACGCACGCACCAAATAACCTCAATATTAGTGTACGCTATGGGCGTATTCCAAACCCCGTTCTCGTGTTAGACGAACACGAGAACGGGGTTTCGAACGGGAAGAATCAAAACGCGAACATTGTCCGCGAACAAGATTCTCACTCCTCACTCTCTGAGGAGTGGATGGAGAACATCAAGAACAAAGATGGCGGATACAGGCACATACCGTAACTTAATGATGGTTCTGTTACATCAATAGAAAACACTCACATTAAAGAAAATAAACCCGGGGAAAATACTCATGGCGATAGGAAAGAATTTACCCTGACCATTTAATATGGATATTTGGGGTTTTTATTTAATGTGAGATGGTAAATGTCATACCATCTTTTCATTTGGTGTCAAAATGGCGACTGCTATCTTGACCTTCAGCGCAGCTGCACTCCTTTTGCACATCGACGTTCGTTCGTAATCAACGACCCAAGAACACTGTTCGTGAGTCCCATGAGCATGGGGTTTCGAGTCCCTTGAATTAATGACGGATTAACACAGTGATTGCGCTCCTCTCAGAGTAAACTTTTTAATAGCAACCTCAAGCCCTTCAGGAATGAGAGAAACTCCAGCAGTGAGGAGCTTCCTTGCCTGCGGGAAATCTTGCTGCGTGCTTCTGCTCCCAGACGAAATCAAATTGCAGTGTATTGTCACTAGAAATAGACAACCAACCTGTCATGGCGAGATGAAAGCTTTTAATGGATCGAGAACAAATGTTATTCCTTTGCATTTCAACTGAAAAGATAGCGAATTTGCTCGTTACAATGGGTACTAGTCTGACAGCTGTCTGTGGTAATGAGCGCTCCGATGTTGCTGCCTTTGCTGGTACTCTTTTGCTGAAGCTGTTGTCGCCATGATGTGTTGCTGTTGCCGTTGGTTTCCAGGATGAATAAATACAAATCAGACATTTCAGCCGTTGCAGTTGTACATTAAACGTGTATGCAATGCTGCGATTAGAACATTTTCACTGAGCAGTATAGGCCCCTATAGGGTAAAAAAAAAGAGTGACTCGTTTAATTAACATTTCAAGATATGGGCATCGGCCATCATGGCACCTGCATACAGCGAAATTTATCTCACAGTCCATCTGAGGTTCAACGCCAATTTACTTTTTAATTTCCCAAAACAAATAGTGCTCCATAACGCAAATAACATGAATGGTCAGGAAACCCTACGACAACCCATAAAAGGCAATCACAATTGCATCACGATGTACTGGCAGGTATACCAATGCAACATCGCTCTAGTCACAAGAGCTTGTTACTGTTTTGTTTTAATGCGCTTTCAGCTACTCAAGCTATTTGCGTAAATAACTATACGTTTATTCATAACCCTTATTAATCAGCATCACATTACAGAGTTAGGAAGAAGGTCTAGTTTTAGGAAACCGAAGTACCCAGAATGCACTTCAAACCAGGGTCAAGCCGGGACTCGAACCCAGGCCTCGTTAGTACAAAGCGAGGAAAGAACCAGTACGCTAACCCCTCACAAGAGCTTTAAGAAGCTCTAGAAGCAGTCCCTTTCCCAACGTTAATAGTAAAATGTTGAAGCTGTAAGTAACCTGATTTTGAGGTATTTGAATTAAACTGAGAGTACCAGCTTGTCGGTATAAGCTTTCAAATTACGAGAATGTTTCACTGTTACTAGTAAATAACGTGTTACTTTTACTTTATAGAGGGAGCTTTTTTTAAATCACCCTGTATAAATGTAATTTCAAGAAGGATTTTCTGTCGGTTGACTTGAGGCCCTTGCTGGATTCTGACAAGCTGCTCTCTGCAATGTATACACAGTCAAAGAGCCGTGACAGGTGGTTTGTTATCGATGGGACTTCGCGCGTTTCAATGTCAGATAAAGGCTGTCGAATAGGCGCTAGTGTGACTTCCAGCCATGCATGCCTGTAGTCTTCGTGATGTTGATTTTGTCACTCACTCCTGAATAGGTAACTCCGCCGGAGAGATGAGTGTTGCCTGTAGGGAAGAGGAAAAACGACAATTTTCACACGTTGTAGAGCATTAAAGCTTTGCACCGTTTTCCCATGGATGAAACGGTGCTTGCAACTCCTGTAGGCAATTAATGTGGACTGACTTCTTATGGTCGACAAAGAAGAAAGGCTTGTTTCCATGTTTTGTTCCTCGTTATATTCCACGTCCCGTTGGGTGTGTGGCTGCTTTTCGTTTTTTGTTATTCTTTTTTTTTTTAATGGCCTAATCAACGTTTGAGTTAAAGTCAACAAGGTATTACTGAGTGAGGTGAATAGGCCTTTTCACTTATAAATTCATAATTATGCACGTATCCGCAGAAATGGCCATGGCGGCAAGAAGTGTGAGCGGGTGGCTGAAAACGTACAGGGGTACGATTTTGATCATTTTTTCTCAGGTTTTTTTCCTTTGTTCATTTTTTTCTTCAGAATATCCCATTATATCGATTTGCTATTAGTTTCTAATCTAAGCGGGATTTTTAGTGCTCCGTAAAAAGGCCTTAACAATCGTGATTTTCCTGTGCGCATGAAATTACCATATCAAAGCCATGAACAGAGCCAGAAAACTTGAGAAAAATGGTCAAAATCGCTCCCCTGTAGGGTTCCAAAGCCATCTGTGCGCATGCGTGCATAACTATGAATTCATTAGTGAAAAGGTCTATACAGGCGGTTCACAATATAGCACGCCACACAATACAGGCTGCCATAAAGAGGCCATTTATATTTTATTTTTGGGTGTACTTTACTTGATACATAGTGGCACGAAATACACAAGTATTTTTTACACTTGAGATATACAAAATATTAAACTAAACATTAATGTAGCGTGAACTAGTGATATCTTGTCCCCCAGCCTGGTGAGGCCAAAAAGGCCGTCGTATCACTTGTTTTGACAAATTTGCGGTGCGATGGTTATCTCTGAATACAAAACGAGACAGCGAGAGCTTCGATTTAAGCGTAAACTTATGAATTCAAAGATCAGCCGCCATTAATACAACCTGTATGGCTAACTGAATACATCTGGAGACGTGCTTTCATAAACACATCCGTTCAATACGTATAAACGGCCGAAAATTTCCCACAATCAACGATACTATTTGTTGACGACGATGAGCTTAGAATTTTTCGGATGTTTACAGAAAATGGGGAATTCCTGCGCTGTGCACAGGGAAATTGAATTACATGTATTCCATTTTAGGTTAAAAGTTCGGATGTGCTTATAGAGATCGGTACAAATTAGTATACAGTGGTGTTTTGTGAATTACAGCAGAATGCCCTGGTTTATCATGCAGTTCCTTAAGTCGTCTAATGAAATTTGTTCAAATACAAATTGCAGTAAGTCGGCCATTTTTGTCGACTTCTCATGGTCTCTCCGTGATAATCTCTTGGTGGCTCACTGTATTTTGAATTGTCTGTATCGACCAGTGCCTTTCATTCTCTTTCTGCGGTCATTTTTTTTTCAAATTCAGTTCAAGGATGCTCTTATTGATATGATGTGCTGTGGACGCAATCCATTCGCAAATGATGACAACCAAGACAACACACCACGAACGCAAGCGGCCAGGCGAGAGGCATCGAGGACCGGAGGTGTGACAGGTGCCACGGTTAGACGCGGACGTCAGGAGATCTCGGCCAGCATGGACACGCAGATGTCCGAGGTCGGGGTAACTCCGGCCATGCAGCGGCGCCACATCAAGATAGCAGACTGGGGCGCCAAGGGCTCCATGGAGGATCAGCCCGGCGAAGAGAAGAAAGAAGAGGGCGCAGCTACGGCAGGCGTGACGGAGACGCCCGTAGAGGCCTTTCGGGTGGACGAAAAGGCTTCCGACGAGCTCCCAGCCAAGAAAGAAGTAGTCAAAAAGCACAGCCGGGGTTTTCATAAAAGCAGCAAGATTTGTCCGGTTGAACAACCCGATGTTGAGGAGGTATGAAAGGGTGGTTGTGTCTATAGTTTCGCCCGTGACAGACACTTTGAGACGTCTGAAAATTCGTGCAGTGCTGCTGAAGGTCTGAAACCTTCAGTTTAAATACGTGAGTTTGCACCTGTTTCTTGTCAAATTCACTATTCCGTACCAGAAATCGTGCAAAGTTGATACAGTGCTCAAAGAAATTAACAGTTTTGTTCGACTGCACAACGGAACCATTTTCAATAAATGCATGTCTTGATCTTGGTATAAGAGTTTGATAAATTGGCATAAACGCGTGTGTATTAAATAACCAATACGTTCCAGAGTCTAAAGTCTGTATCACGCACGTTCATGGTATTTATAGCCAAAGTGCAAATGCGTAAGATTTTGGCTCACTAGCATAGCATTAAAAGGCGGTGTTTGATATCGCGCGCTTGGGTTGTAAAATCGTCTTTGTCGATGAATTTTTCAGGAAAGAGGGCAAAAACAATAGGATGTTTTATAATAAAGCCAAAATTCATGAAGCGTATTTTTTTTAGTGGGATTGCTGTCATGCCTGCCTCAGACAGTGTTTTCCCTTTTTCACTTTAGAAAGAAATGAGTGGTGCCAGTTTTAATAATTTTCTACTCTTAAATATTAAGGTTTCCCGGTGAAAAAGCAGACATCTTGAAAGCTGGAAGAGTTTCTGAATCGATAAAAATTGTGCAAAATAAGTTCAAATTTTACCTAAATTAGAATGCAAAAATCAATCACCAATCTCATTCATTTCAATTTACTGTCTCGAGACATTTTCCAGTGTTAATGCTTAGCCGAGGTTGTAATTAAAATGAATGTCCTTCTATCAAGTGTGTGCAATTTTTAGGCTCACTCACTGGTAGCAAATCGTGTGTCAAGAACCCACTTCGTGGCACTGGGTGTAGGCCCACTACATTTTGTAATGCTGGACTCGTCGATGACGACGTCGGGGTACCCGTACTGGTCAGTATCTGTAGTTCATAAATACGGTTATGAAAGGTAACGATGCCAAACAAAATAAAGGAGATCATCAGCTCGGTATTTGTTTATCCTATTTTGGTGTTAAGAATCGATACCAACTGCTTTTAAATTCACGTTTAACCAGTCGGATACAATTTTGGGGTAATTGGATAGGACGTAATTTATAAACTACCGGTATTTCTTCATTTATGAAATAAAACCGTGCAGAATTTTTGTGATTTTGATTTATTTCGAGTGAAAAGGTCAATTGTTAATTTGTTTGTACGACTTCTCAAATTCAGTAACTATAAACAGATCTTAAGAATCAACGAAAATATGCGGTTTTTGTTGTGTCGAGCGATGGTTGTTTGAAAATTCATTTCCTGATTGTAGATTTTGTTTTTCGGGAGCTTAGGGCGCATGCGCTTGCGACAAACGTTGTCTCAACGAGGCGGGGGCACACGAGGTATAGAGTATCCAACAGCGGAGAACCGTCAAGACCTGCGGAGTATTTTCACGTTTTGAGAGGCACTTGTAGTTTGCTTGCTTGCTATGTCTAATTCCGAGTGAGTGGCCCGGCGCCCCACAGAGAGGAAGTTCCCAGGGGGTAGCGGTAAATTTGTCCCTTCATTCGTAAGGAGAGCGGCACTATTCAGCCGGCGCCTTTCGTCTTTTTCTTGGATGGGGGGGGACCATGAATCTGCACAGAATCCATGTGAAAGGCATTTTCACTGGCTTTTTTTTTTTTTTTTTTTTTTCCGATTGACACAAAAGGAATCCCACTGGCGCCGGCCCAAGATTCTGCCAGTAGTTTTTACCCAAAGGACTTTATTTTTCACCATTGACTTTGTCAGGGCTTGATCAAAAAAAAATAGCGCAGGGCATAACGTCCTGGGACGGTGGACTTCCATCCTATTCCTGACACAATTTCACACATTCCTCCCTCTTATGAGTTTTTTCACCTTTCAGGCATAAAAATTCTTTGTTGAAGTTAGTGTAGCCTATAATAGATGCACTTGATCTTCTTTCTTCTCGCAAACACAGGGTGAAGAGATGCAACGTGCTGTCATAGTTTTCAGTTCATGACGTCGTGAAAAGTAGGGACGGAGGAAACTTCGTCTGAAATTCTCTTGCTGTCACCCCCCCCCCTTCATCAATTTACGAACGACTATTAATTTCAGCCTTGGAATTCCAATTCTCAAGGGGCCCGAGCCATGCAAAAAGGCGGGCATTGGGCTGCATGAGTAGGTGATCTCATTCCTCGGGAGGAATGTTCATCCGAGCGAGTCGCAGAGGTGCATAATATGCAGTCTTTTGAAGGCCTCAGTGGACCGCGTATTGTTCACCTCTGTGACCAGCTCGGATGAACACTGCTGTTTTTCAATCTTGGCAAGTGAGCTTTGGGGACTAGGTCGAGAATGAACACAGGCCTTTAGGTTTGTAGGAAGGAGACAAGAAAATGGACACAAGTCACGTTCCGCTGGGGGGGGGTTGACTTGAAAATATTTTAAAAAACTGAGTACGTGTCTTGTAACTTCGAGGTGCATAGTTGCTAGAACCGTATACTGGATGGCGTTCTCAGGTAGAATTCAATTCCTCTATTCTTTAGTTTGTTTCTTTCTAAATTTCCAAATGAAGGTAAAACAGGTGACCTGACTGTATTATGCAAACTTATATCGTGAAACCGTGTACGACATGGGGCAGATTGGTACCCCCCATGTCCAATCCCTACATACACACTCTAGACTAATGTTACCTAAAAACACATCCCCCCCTAGAAGTCTGTAAAGAATTCCTGAGATACCGGTCAAACCATGACCAACACAAAAGCGGGGGGGGGGTTCTCTCCGCCCCATATCTTGCATCATATGTATATCGTTGATCGCAAAGGAAAGGTAGCCGGGCTCTGTTAATCACTATTCGGAGAACAAAAAAGAAAGGCGTTAGGCAATGACGTCACTCTCTTCTATTATTGCAGGATTTAACAAGATCATGAATAGGACGCAGGCATAGGATCTCATGACTTAGGTTTTAATCGTGTATAATCCAACTTTGGGGGCTGGGGAGGGGGTATTTGTTCTTCGTACACAGGGTTATACATGCAACAAACTTCAAACAATTCAAGAGACATTCGAGAGCCTATATATAACGATAAAACTTACACAGGAACCTATATAAATAAAATTTCTTTACCAGGCCCAGGGAAGCGTTCGCACAAATAGGGAATACCTTGTACTATTGACGAAACTTTTGGGTAGGATTTTATTCCCGGAGGACATGCCCTATAACTGGATTTTGCCTCATCTGTACAATGTCTTCCCACCTCTCGAATGTCCTCTGCGGCGCTTTGCGAGGTTAATCTTGCCCCTGCACGCTCCTGGGAAATTGAAAGAAGACCTGTGATATGCTATTCATGCCCTTACCTATATTAAAACGTGCCTATACAGATTTCCATCGATCGTCGAGGATGGATGAGGCCGCCACGCAGTTGTAGAAAACATCTGCCGTTATTAGGGCACATTCTTTTTCGAAACGTGTACTCGTTATGAATCCTAGAAAGAGCGGACTCGTTGATACCTGTATACATGAGTATTCTCGTAAATAACGACATCCAGTCTCCCTACGTCTTGAAATCAGAGAGCAAAATGACCGCTTTTAGACTCAGTATAGTACAGATGCACGCGTGTCTTGGATTTTGAAAAGCAGGGAAGTAAAACAACTTGTTCGATCGGTTTTTTTGCCTCTCTGAAAGCAAAAAGTGCATTTCCACTTTTCGGGAGTCCGAAAAAGATCTGCTTTACATTAGCCCAGGCAGTACGGAATTTAAAACCTTCAACGTTCCTTCTCCGACGAAAGACAAAGATGCAGTTGACTTTACGTACCCCTGTAGAAAATCTAGCTTTGTGGCAGTTGGATACGGGTAATCAAATCAGTGAAATTCTCCGAATGGATGCCTCGCCCAGCGCGAATGTCAAAGTTTAGAGTTTTATGTTTTTCCTTACGCATGCAAATCGGGTTTACTGCAAATATTAGTTTAGTCAGTTGGTAACAAAAAAAATCTTCAAATGGATTCTGCCAAGATGATAATTTCTTTGGTTTAATTGGTGTAATATTTGATACTTTGCAGAGTTGAACTCTTCCTCTCAATAAAAAGTGAAACCCAGGTTTATCCTTGTAATTTGCAATCGCTTGATTTAAAATTACCAACAAACCGCCGGCAGAGTAATTTTATGCATGGACGGTCTGTGTTGACGATTCATTTCAAAATACTTTTAACGTACCTGACTAAAATTTGACCCCCTTAGTCTTATGTACCCTACCAAATAAAAAATGAGCCTTGCAGGAAAAACAATCAAAACGTTCGGCGGTATTGAACAAGTATTCAGGCATACGGACCCCAACTACCGGCTTCCATGGTTCCCAGCAAGTCACACTTGCTTTCCTGCCCATGACCCAAAGGGTCCAGCACCACATTAGGGAGGAAAACAAGATGGTTTCCAGGTTATAAACTTGTGTACGGAGGTGCTCACCACGGGCATATTCAATAGCACAATACGTACGCCGGTACAGACCTTTCTCTTGTGATGTCACGATCATGCTGGACCTATGATGTGTTGCGATGGTTATGAGTGCATAGTGTTGTGATGGTAGTATACCTATTCATAATAAACTAGTCAAGCAGGCAGCGTTCGTACGTGCGCTTGTACGTGGTTGAAGCTGCCCGTAGGAATATATGCGATCACCGTGGCCAAGCGGTCCACACGTAGTGGTATTGTTTACATTTAGCGCAATCCAGTCACGTGGGTGAAAAGGTCTATTGACATACGCTGTATACCTTTGTTGTTTATAGACCTTTTTCACCCACGTGACTCGACTGAACTTATCAGTTAAGCTACGGTATCATTGGTAGTTTAGGATGGATAATTAAATATTTTTTTTACTCAGAGTGGGCACTAAAAAGCAAAGACGCAGCTCTTGGATTCGAATGATCCTTCAACGGTCGTGTCTCTCAACGACCAAATTAACCACAAGACCATTTTTTGTGTCTATAGGAAACTTATTTACGTAACTCTACAAATACATCTTCTTATGGTTGGGCACAGTTGTGTGCATGTGAGTTTCGCGTTGCGATGCTAACAGCTCAAGGCTGGCCTAGCATGGGCTGTGGTGTATCCAGCTTGCCATGTCGGGGGGGGGGTTGTTGAATTGTAAAAGCGAATTGGGCTTCGGGCTCGTACAGCATGATGTTGGAGATAAAAAAAAATATCTGAAGCCTTCCCGAAATTCTTGCTTTTATTTCGTGGTGATTTTTTAATAGGGTTTTGGTGCTTATATTTGATAAATAAATATACTGATTGTACTAAAAAAGGGAAAAAAGTGGGAAAAAAATCTGTCAGGGGACAAGTCACCCCTCCCGCTGGATACGCCACTGCTGTAGCGGTTTTGCATGGTATAGCCATTTTGCTGGGCAGTTGTTTTGTTTCACAGGGAAACCTCCTTTGTGGATACCCTGTGTAACTAAAGCACTGCTCCGTACTGCATGCAACACTTTGTCTTTATCGTGTGTGGTGAGCATTGCAATTTATCAAATAAAAAAGTAGATTTTAAGTCAATGCACTTTCAGAGCATTGTAATTCACGAAAAAAACCAGCAACATTTATTCGTCCTACTTATCGTCATTTTCGTCTCACTCCGGGAATGGCGTTAAATTGGAAAAGCAAATTCCTTTTTTTCCATCCATTTTACTTATTTAACCATTCAATTTCGTCAATGATATAAACTTGTATACAAAGCATTGGCCCTTAATCTAATTAACAATAGAAAGTCAAGTAACAGTGGGTTATGTAATTATTATGCCTGATTTCTTTGGCCTGTTCTAGTGGTGAAAAGTGGCCGATTCTAAAGTGAATCTAGTGGTGTTATTTCGGAAATGGAATCAATATTTAAGGCGGGTGACCTTTCCTTTGACGAAAATAAATTTTCGTTTAAGCAATTTTAAATGAAAGAAGTGCTAAATTAAGAGGGAAACCTACATATAAGAAGCTTGGCACCGATCAGTATTTCGCTGGTACACTTGTTCTCGAGGTTTGTGCATGAAATACGTTGCCTTTTATGTCACTCATACCCTGAAGCAAGTACTAACATCGAAAAGGTTGCGTGCAAATCGGCTGCAGTATTCGGCTACTTGCTAGAGTTGTGTGGAATTTATTTGGTACATACCTCATTTTATTGCACGTGTCTACTCCAGTTTAAAAGGAATTGGTCGATATACAGTATGTATCGCTATAATGTTGTAGTCGATTGTGATCAGTAATTCATGTCCACACATCAATAATTTCACAGAAAATATATGTTTTTTTGCGCTGCACAGCACATCTGTATGTTGTAACACAAATTGCAGTCAATCTCTACTCATATATACCTCTGTAATCATGTAATTGTCTGCTTCAACTGAAATTGTACAACTTGAAATATTTAATCTGTAAATTTGTATATTGTAGAAAAATCGTACGGATTATTTCGGATACAACGAATTTAATGGCATTAAATGTGTATAAACAATGGCATATGACAGTACATAATGGAATTATTGTCAATAGAAAAATAGAACGTCAGATCTAATTAAGTTTACATTTTTCATGATTAATTAGCCCTTGCATTTAATAAAAGGGAGTTGGCGAGAGCGTACGACAACAGAGAATTGTAGAATTTTCACGTAATGTTAAAGTTTTTATTTTGTGATTTGTTTTTGAATGTTTGTCTTCTTTTGAACGGCCGAATTCATACATGTAAGATAAATAACTGGACATAAATTACAATACTTGTAAATAAAATAGATTCGGATGGCCGTTCTTTCGAGGTATTTTTTATTTTTTGGGGCATAATAACCGCTACGACTACACAGCTTTCGATAAACACTGCCTTAGAAAAATAGCATAGCCCCGTAAATGTTTAAACAAAGGATAACATAAGTATGTTCACATCCTATGGCCCAGTTTCCACATTGTCTTCCGGACTACTAATTTGAAGAATGGTACCAGTACAATGACAGAACAAAACAAGGCTGCTCAACCATGTTCAATGCGTGTGCGTTGGCGTACGGCCGTTCCGTCCTGATAGGGTCATAAACAGTCAAATCAAGTGAAAACAAAATCGGCCTTGTCTGGAGGCAATCACAATTAGGGGACTTGCTGGGGAAAATGCATTAAAAAAAACCCTGCGTCATCTATGACCATTAGCACAACATCTTTATTTAAACGTGCTCAGTGTTTTGTGTTCTGCATGCACCTTTACTTAAAATTCTTTCTTTATTGTCCAGAATTTAATTCATTAATTTGCAAACAATATGGAAGATATGAAAGGGATTATACGGCTCTCCCATTTTACGCATCTAACGTGAGACTGGTTAATTGAAAAAGGTTTCCAGAAAATGAAGTGCTATGAAAGAAAATTTCTAACATCATCTTCATGGGTCAAATAGTGGGAGACCCCCTCGCTTTGACGAGCTGTCCCCGATGGACTTGTTTTTCACAATATCGGGAATCCCGCAAAAGATTTCAAAGATACAGTCGGTTATGACTGACTCTGCGGTTGTTCTGGTTGGTCTACTAGAGCAAGGAAAATAATAGATGCACGTATTACGCAAACGTGAACGCAAACGCAACACTTTATTCGCGCGTGGGTGCGTGGGCGTCAAATGCCTGTTCGACACATTGATGTCCATTATTACAGACAATAATGGAGATCAATGGTTCGACAGTTTAGATGCGCGTCCCGCAAAAATGTACATCTTCCAATGGACACTCAAATAAAATGACAACTGATCAACCACATCAGGTAAATCTCTCAAAAGAAGTGTAATCAGTCATCGTAAACCAAGCATTAAAAAATCCCATTTGCACAACCTTTGCAATTTCCAAAAATTGTCAATTTCGTAACAGCGAATGTTCAATGCTTAATTGTAAACCTTCCGAAGGAGTTAAAGTTTCTCAAGTCTTGACATGAACTTCTCGTGTTTCACGTATTGGACGTCCGCGCGAACTACCCGTGCGTGAGAGACAATACAGGAAGCAGTGACGTCAGCATGAGTCCGGGCACACTTTTTTCGCATTCACGATCAAGTAGAAGGCGCAACTTAACTTTTCTGTACATTGACAAGAATAAAATATAAAATCAGTGCTCTGGGATATGGGATTGTCGAGCTTTTGGTAAATTGAGTACCTTCTTCGGGGCAGGCAGATTCAGCTGAACTGAATCTGCTTAACTGAATCTGCTTGCCCTGAAGAGGGTACTCAGCCTACCGAAAGCTCGGCAATCCCATATTCCAGAGCACCGATTTTGGTGCAAAGCAGCCCTGCCATATTTAACCTCTCGTTTAAATACGCTGTACGTTTCGTGTTAAAGTGTGACGCCCACTGCACATGCACTGTACATATAGAGTTACATCCACTGATCACCGTTTACATGCAACCATGGAGCCGGAAGTTCACGCGCAACAATGGGAGCCTACAAAGCGTTGCGCGTCCGCCTTTGTGGCGAAGTCACTTACGAACCGGGTAGTCATTTTCTCGTAGCATGTGAATTTTTGCACATCTGTGAGTAGACTGGTTCCCGTCCCGTACGTAGTCTCCGGACGTCTTGCAGACGTCCTCCGAACTTAATAGGGGCCATTAGTGGGTAATGATTCTGGAGGAATCCTGCTGGTTTACGGTAATGAAGAAATTAGCATGTGAACATTACCACAATGCAACGCTGTCACGTGAAAAAAAATGTACCTGCTTTTTAGGGGTACCCACTTCTACGATTACAGGGGATACTCTTTCCTGAAGTCTTCCCGAGAGCCATGTGTTCGGCTGTGACGTTCGCGAAAAGTTGCATGTAAACATCATCTCTATAAACAGAGAGAGCAATTGCAGAGTTAAACCAACCACGGACCCCACAACCCAGCAAGCTACCGGTCCCTTTGTAATAGGGACGGGGACCACTCCAGTCTATGAGACAATGCATTCATCAAGCACAGATATAAGCTTTTTCCTTATTCCTGTGATATGAGCTGAGGCCGATATCGCGAACACGTATACTGTACTCAAATTGACAGTTCACAGTCAAGGACAAAAACTTAAAATCCAGTTTTGCTTTCCATATGGCCTGGTTTTTATTGATTCCCAAACCTTTGAAATTCTTCTTTTTTCTTGTTGTTGCTCGTCTGAAGACGGTGGTTATATTCGGGCCCATTTTATTTGCAATCAGTTTCTTATATCATTGTTAGGATATTCTAGCACCCCGTACGGATGCACAGCCTAAGGGACGGATTGGGGGAGCGGGTTATGGCCCCCGGCACTGTAGCAATTTTTATGATGAGAGAAAGGCGAATATTTATTCTTTCAGTTACATTTTTACCCCTGAAAAAGTCCATTAAAGGTTACATGAAAAAATTTCTAATATGTGGAATCCCTCAGTTAGGACATTGCCCTCGATGTAGATCATTGCTGTCACATTAAAAATTACCGCTGCAGTTCCAGCCGAGGTCACTGTTTTGTCTGGTTTCACCCTGTCGTAAATACCAATCGAAGGCACGGTCACTTATTAACTTTAATATTTAACGTCAGTCACAGTGTACAGCTCTCAAAATAGATTTTTCACTCCCACTGGTAATTTCAGGTAGATCAAAGTCAAACCTACATCTTTTAGCGCAGCGTTCAATTCCGATCTAATTTAGATGCACATACCCCATAGCCGGAGGAAGGATGCAGTAATCCTTTTTTTTAACAACGCCTCTAGCATTGAAAAGTATACCGGTGCTTGTCAATGAACAGCCGTCGGGCACACCACCATTCAGTCACGTGCGGCTCACACGTGAGTCTTTCTACCAAGAGAAAAATTGCATTCAACTCAAAATAAACTTTCCCCAAGAAAATGCCACCCCAAAACAGAACTGCACTTTATTGTATTTGTGTCACAAAGGAAGTTGCCAGTCAAGTGTAGGATTTCTGTCAGCATAATTGAGAATAAATCTCAATACAAGGCAAAAATGGAGGACTTGAGTACGCCTCGTCAGATTTGTGACTCGATTCGAATTCGATTCGGTCTGCACTTCGTTCTGTTGATAAATTTGATGAAACTGTTGCAATAACCATTTTACGACCGGGATTCAGACTTCGACGCACGACACGACGCGTCGTATGCTATCGCTCTTTGCTTTATGGTGTTTATAGAGGGCGCCTTTACCGTCTTCTTTCATTTCCTTCCCCCGACCCTTGCTTGCACAGTACATGCCATAGGTACCAGACCTTGATTCTGTTGTTCTTTTTCGTGGTTTCTTTCTAACTTTGTGTTTTCATTGAGAATGAGTTGTTGAAGAAAACTCTTTTCCTTTTTTTGAATCAAATGTAAAAAGAAAGAGCTTTGCGACCAATCAGCATTGTCTTCAGGAAATATATAACATTAACGTCAGCCACAACAATCTTTTAGCTTTTCCTGATCTAATTCTGCTTTTTCTAATAACTATTGTAAACCCATTCTAAGATACAATACATCAATCATTATTACGTGCTTGCAAAAATGTAACATGCGGATCTGATGAGAAATTAAGCGCAAGGCCAAACAGAGAGGAAGAAAAGACACCGTCACAACGGTAGCAGGATCTGCAGTGTTTTAATAGGAAACACGACGGCGGACTAATATCATTGAAAGTGTGGTGCTGATGAAGTTAACGAGGAAAACAAAACTGAAGGAAGACTGAATATTCTGAGGGTAATAATATAGTGCAGACTGGATGGTAACTACCTAAACCCGTGCTCAAACTTGCGGTCGTACAATTGTAGACAAGTTGTCTGGAGGAGTGAGAGAATTACTTGGAAACTGCTGGCACGGATCACAGAGAAATATTTATAAGGTTACAAATTTACCACAAATGGGAACTTCATCAACAGTCTTAAAAAGAAAGTGGACGGACATTCGAACAAGGATCGGCCGGGTAAATTAAAAAGTGACGAATTCTGGGCTTATGCTTATTATGTGAGAGCATTACCTACATACGCAGATTTGAAAAATCAACACCAAAGAGCGAATTGCATGTACTTTGCAAAAAAGGTGGACGGAAAGGAAAGAAAACAGTAAAGATGCCCTCTATAAACTCCATGAAGTAAAGGGCCACAGCACACGACGCGTCGAGTCATGTCGCGCATCAGGCGACGCGATGTACGACACGACGTACGACTGCACGACACGACGAAAGGGGCAACGTTTAGGCAGAAAAAAATGCAACAAGGAAAGGACCTAAGACAGCACGACGCGACGGGCGACGGCACGACGAGACGTGTGTGTACAAACGAAATGGCAAGAAGGCGACGGTTCGACCCGACGGCACGACACAAGGGAGCCGTCGTGCTGTCTGGTCTGGAGGGAGGCGAGAGAGAGAAAGAGAAATGTTTGTCGTAAATAGTACACCATACGTTCGGCCGTCCAAATCGCCCTGGGAGCGATTTTGACGGATACGCAATGCTTGGCGCAAGTGCGGACGCGCATATGAAAAGGCCCCTTTATATACTGTAACCGTGCGCGCTCAAGGGTGAGCAAAATTATTTTCAGAGCGCAGTCTCCGTAACGTTGGTGGATGGGTACTTTATTTTGTGTAGTTATCAGTGATGTACCACTCGAATCAGGATTCGGATATCGAGTCTGTAGTCAAATCCAACTTTTGACAAACTGGAATCGGACCCAGACACGTTTTTTGATGACTCGGTCCTGGACCCGGAACAAAACTCGTGGGGCTAAAACTCGGACGTGATGGAATCGACTACAACACTTGTAGCTGTCAATACGTACCTGACTAATCGTTACCCGCTATCATACCCGTTACTTAGCACAGCACGCCATTTTCCTCGGAAAAATAATCAAAGGAACAAAACAGATTTGCTTTTGAGCCACCCCCCCCCAAAAAGCTACCTTACCCATTCCAGTGTCCACACTTTGTATGTAAAACAGGTATTGGTGTGCTTTGAGTGTGTGCGTTTAATAGCGGCACACTCGGTTTTTTGTAGGCTCTCACAGTATTTCTAGGCCCCGTTTTCTCGCAGGCCCTAACCATACTGCTGACTGGCAACTGTGGATAATCTAACCCTGGTTGGCATTCGGCGGGCTTTTATAAGACAGCCCTTTGAACAGAGTTGTACGAAGGTCGGTGTCTTGTTCATTCTCGTAGAGCCCTCAATCAGCGAATTATCCGCCTCGCGTCGCAAATAGTGGCATTCCCGTCGGCGGAGCTTCTCGCCCGGATTCGCCCAATTCTGGCGCTGTCCCCACTGGACCTCAATCTCGATCTCATTTCCATGAATACAGTACCCATCGTTGTCATCTCAAGGCGACTGATCTACTTTCTTGAGAGGAGGTTGTGCGAGCCTTGTCAAATCTGTGTGGACGTTTTGGAAATAAGCTTCTTCGACATGTTTCTTAATCTTGTCTCGGAGGCGCAGTGCTTGACAAAAACAGGCTGCAACGGAAAGCTTTTATATCCCTTTTCTGTGTGTAGACCTGTTCACCACACTGTCCTCTGCAGTGTCTCGGTTGGGTGTTTACATTGGAATTGCATTTTTAGACTCGACCTCATGACAAGTGTCAATGCGTTGATCTTAAGAGACGGAGGGCAGTTTTATTGCAAGGGGCAGCATACCGCATTCTTGAAACCAAGTTTTCGTTTCGAAGTGATGGTTTGAAACAAGCCTGGTTAATCTACTGGGTTGGCAAAGTGGCTTTAAATAACGCACCATGAACTGAATTCTACACGCACAAGCAGGCATCCTTATTTTTTCTTCCAGGGCCACCGTCCAGGTTCAAGCTAGACTTGAATTAAGTTGGACTTACGCTGCTCTTTCCTTGTCAGCTATCCCTTCACTGTGCACACGATGGTGCTCACACACTCGCACAACTTCTTATAATGCGCCCTCATCATTGATACCCCTTCTGTGATATTCTGCGTCAGCGGGCAAATGTGTCACCGGTACAGTGCCATAAACATAAGTCCCACTTGACAGATAAGCGTATCAGACCCCCCAATCCGTCAACTCGGGATACTCAACCTACAGTAATAAGTGGACACGAGAGGGCGCGAAACAAACCAGTAAATAACAGACGCCGCGCCTCCTCCGGGATCTCGCCCCCCCCCCCTTTGGGAAAATCCTGGATCCGCCCCTAGATCCCGACTTGAGTCAAGTCTAAGTTCCAGCAAAAAATGTCCAATTTCTTTAGGATAATTTTTTCTTTACAGATCTTTAAAAGTAAGCCATCAGCTTACTTTCAAAGGGAGATAGTGTGTAGAGTTTTGGCTTGGTTATCTGCATTTATGGTTCTTCATTTATGCAATGCATTGTGCATGGTCGGGTAAACGTAGGCCTACGTATGTTCGTGTACAATGTAACAAACCGTGACACAGAGAATCGAGAAAGTATGGTGGCCTTAAAGGGGTGTCGCAAATGGTGATATTGATTTTTTTTTTAAATCCCTCTCACTCTCTGATTGTAAACGTCGATGTCAATATTTACGTTGAAGCCGATATAAACTTAGACAAACACCGACGGGGCACAGCGCAAAAACATACCGGCGTTCAAAGCCTAACTGGGATAATTTCACCACCCACCCTCGGCTAGACTGACGGCAGAAAAAGCACCAAAAAAAAGGAAAGTGACGAATGAAGACACTGTTCTACAGTTTGCAGGTTTTCATGTTCATATTTTGAACCTCAAAGTTGCTCTTAGAAAACATTAAGATAAAAGGTTGCTCGCTGGCTTATTGCTGTGTGCTTATCCAACAACAACTTGCCAAAGCAAATGGAAATCGTCGAAAACGAAGTATAAAATCTAGAAATATTTGTGAACAAATTACGCCAACATTCAGGTTCACTACACTACAGCTTTGCTTATTAGTAGGACGCAAATTTATATCAGCATAACAACAACAACAACAACAACAACAACAACAACAACAACAACAACAAAATACAGATAAAACCAGCAAAACAAAACTTGAAAATTAGGTAAATTGAAACATAAAGGTGAATTTTGTTGATTACTAGTACAATATTTCTATTACATGGACGATCGACCCTTGCCTACATGCACAAACATGGAGGTGGACTTCGGAAATAGTATGGTTTCCAAATGTGCTGTTGTCGTGGTTGTGTGGCTTTGAAGGGGTGAAACTGCGCCAGTGGCTGTGGATTACAATATAAATGTAGATATATACACATGTTGGACACGACCTACATGGCAACGTATGACATCAGTACAATACATTTGCAGTTCTTTTATACCGGCCATATGGACCTTATACCTTTGCTACGCCACCAATGGTTGGCACATCAATTGGTGTCTGCGGGGACAAAACAAAAAGAAATATTCACAACGCTGTTACAAATTCAGACAAATACGAGAACACTAAAAATAAATACTCCTGCAAAATACTAAATAAAATGCCTCCCATTTTAATACTGATGAAGGGAAGGTGTACATTTCGTCAGCAACATTACGAACTAAATCAATTGTCCCGGTTTGGTACACCTCGTGAAAAGCCGTGCGATGAACAATTTACGCAATATCGTAAATGTATGCACTTCGATCGCTAATGTGTAATTTCAATATTTTGGTTTCAGGAATCAACACATCAGCATGTTTTTTATATGTGATTCAGAGGAATGTATACACTGAATATAATGACACGGATTATGCATTCGTCTAGCTGTGGCATATAATAGCATTTAACTAGAGATATAATTCATACTTAAGAAATTAACAAAGGTGTCATTCCTGAAAACTAAAATGTCCTGAGACTTTTATGTGCTAGTTAGTGAAAATGAAAACTGCGAGACCTGTACCCGGGGACGTGCATATAGGTGCCACTTTGCGTTGATTCGCGGTGACGGTGACGATTTTGAGGCTAAGTTTGCTTCTAATCAATGATAAATTTTCTAGACTTTGCTGGACTGCCCAACAAAATTGTTCGTCGATATTTGTAACCAAAAGAAAGGTCTGTACACCTCCATTATTGGTAGTGTCATTGCTGGAATGGCATGCGTATCCTCCTCGAGCAGAAGCACCCCCTCATTGGTTGAGAAGATTGGTCGTGAATGTTGATTTTGTTGGTAGCAATGTGACCTTAACGCGTGCATTTCATAGCTGTTCGCGACCAGCGAAGTTCAGCTCCGACCAAATGAGCCTCTGTTGTTAAAAAAATTGCGTCCTCTCTTGGTCCAGACATCTGGACTTCAGCAGACACATTTATAAAATTCTACGTTCTGAGTTCCTTTTCACGAAGCCCGATATTTCTTACATTGTCGACAGAGCTTATCGTCAATGAGGGTGCAGAATGGCACATTGCAACGGCCTGAAGGTTTTTGAAACAAATCGTAATTGTAAAAGCAGCAGTTTTGATTAAATTACGAAGATATCTCCAACCTGACTTTTATATCGTATTGTCGTATTGTGTCACTTTGTATAGCTGCACCTCAGCATGATGACAAATTTATTTTGCTAATTATACAGGCAAACAAAAGCCTTCTACTGCGTCTAACTTTTGTTTGAAATTCATCCGTTTTACGAACTCTGCAATCTTCCTGTTATTAAATCCGAATCCTAACAAATAAGCAGTTGCCATTCGGCTCTCATGGGGAAAAGTTCAGTAGCAAATCTGAGAAGATAGAGCAGTCTCCCTCGTAAGCACAAGGCGCTTCTACTTCACTTCAAGATGTCAAATTATGCTCCCACAGTACATGTGCTTCGGGCTATTATTAATGAATTCAGTGCAGAATACAGGCATCCTTCTTAGAATTCATCATATTCTTGGGTGATAGTTCTCAGGATTATCGCTGTCCGCCGGATGAAACTGTTTTCAAAGGCCTGAGGCTTGATCAGATGTTTGTTTTGAAGAGGTGATATGTAATTGAGAATATCAGAACGGAAATTGGAGCAGTCATGAGTTTGAGGGAAGCGTGCTTCAAAGTCAATGATGTACGAAAAACAGCATGTCTGTGTCGAGCGTGCAGTACACCAGGACTTCAGAAGGTTAAAGGGGTATACGGAGCCCGGAAAGTGTGTTAAATTGTTCACTTACTTTATTTTAAAAGTACAAGCCAAAGAGTCCAATCCAACGTAAATGCATAAAAATACATGAGAAACATCAAAGAGCACAACTCTCATCAAGCTCCATGACTGCATTAGTACTATCGGGGGCGTGGGTAGCACGGCTTGGTTGGATGCCTATGCCGTGGAAGGAGACACAATGACTGGAATTACCAGCGCCCCAGCTGCAGCGGCTCGATTTTCGGGTGCCCGAAATACCATCCCCGTGTAATACAGTGTGTTTCGCGACGTTCCTTTGACTCGGGGACATGCGCTTGCGCGCACAAGCTCCTAGGCATTTGATGCGCACCGTACCATACTTTACAAATTAATATTGAGCGGCTCAGAGCTCTGGAAGTGCCATCCAACTTGTTGACATCCTATCATATTTTTTTCTCAGGATGTCGACATAATCCAGGTGAGATGTCGACATCCTGAGATAAGATATCACGGGACGACATCGTAAAAGTTGGATGACAACATCCTGTGATATTTTATCATGGGATGACATCGTAAAAGTAAGCAACTGAGATCGACCTACCATGAACTCAGGTAAACGCAGGATGGAACATCAGCCTACGCTACTGGTGCTCAGACCTCTCCAACTTACCATGTGTACAAAGGGATAATCCAAGTTGTAAAGTAGATATCACACTCGTTGGATGCCGTCATCACGTAATAAATTTTCTCAGCATGTCGTCATCCAACTTTTGCGATGTCATCATCTAACGTGTCGTCAGATCATTGATGTACACGCGTCAGCCAGAGGTGGAGAACTTCTACACATTGTGGATAACATGCATAAAGGTAATCTGATATTTCGGGCGACCACTGAGGATCATGTCTGTCAGCAAGAGCGAGGGAGAAAGTGCGGCCAAGGTTCCCGGTGAAGGTTTGACTTCAGTCTAGTGTAGTAAATATTAAAGGATTTTAAGATGTGAATTGGGATATTTTCATCGTGCACAGGGCTTCTTACATTAGTATTCTGCAATCCCTACCTCCCTTAAGCGTATGACGTCAGATAACGCTAGGCTGGTTCTCTTTCCACCAAGATACAGTCTTTTATGCTACAAAAGCCGTAAACCCGTCATCTTGGACTAGAGCGCCTCCACGTTGGGTCGCCATTTTCTTGAAGGGTGCCCGGGCCACTTCCCCGGGAGGCAGTCTCGCGCCGGTTACCGGGCTTCGCTCTTGCACATATCGGACGGCTTCGCTCTCCCGGCTGGTGTTCCGACTGGTCTGCGGGTTTGTTGTCCTCCGGCACCGGGCATCATTGGTTGGATTTATACCCCGGTTTGTGATGTTTCTCAATCGTGTTGTTGTCACGTTTTAGGCATGTATCGACAAAAAGGATTTTCTAAATATAATAATTGTACAACAGTGGATCTGATAAAAATTCAATAAAATCAATAATTTAACATTGCATTATTTTATCACAAAGTCGCCTGTATTTTGTAAATGGATCTCACTTTTAGTGCATCACAGGCATTGAAATCCAATTGAATTCGGTAAATGGCTTTATGTAAGGTTGGTTTATCCCATATGGGGGCCAAAATAATTGCATTTGGTTCCATATCTGTTGTCATCGAAAGTGACAAGGGCAGAGTACCAGTATTGAGCCTAATGCATATGCAAAGTCTTTGTTTTTTTTGCGGGGGGCAGGTTGAGCCAATATCCAGGACATGCAGGACATCTCCACATGCTCGATATCCATAACGTACTTCATTCGTTATGATTTAAGACAGAAATTTTCATGAAGTGTGGTAAGATAAATTTGTTCTTTACCTATTTCTGCCATTTAGCCTTTTCTAGAGTTCTCATCGTTTGGATTACATAAACACATTACATTACATGTTTTTCTTAAAAACGTATAATTTTCTGATATTTTCTACATGTTCTATTTGTGACCAACGCAACGACGTTTACACTGTCACGGATTACATGTACGCGTGTCACGTCCTTCTTTTGGGACCACGTGTTACGGGCCAGGCTGTACTGTTGTGTTGTTCATGCTTTACAATTTTCATCAACTGCTCTTTACATAATATATTTTTCGATATTTCAGCATGTTCAAAGAGACGTGTCTTCTGTCTTTCTCATGGTGCAAGTGTTTTCGACCTCTGTCAATGTCTGCCTACCTTTACTGACAATGCATGTTCTTTTCATAATTTTTGACTTTTAAGTCAGTGTTTCTCATTTATATATTATTCACGGCAATTCCATTGTTTTCTGGTTCTGGAACCCATCAGCAACCTTTGCTCACAAGTTGTTATTTTAATTTACCGTATAGGTGAGGTAATAAGGTTATAGTAACAAAATTCAATAACTATCACTCTTTCCGCCTCCTGTACATTGGTACTCCTTAATATGAATCATGTCATTAATGAATAACTAAGTATCACAGTAATCAACAAGTTAATATTTACTTTCTTTTAACTCATCAGATATTATTTACATTACAAAACGGACCTTTATCAAAACACCAGGCAATAAGGCAAATAGCTACTACCAATTCTATTACAGTACAAGGCCAGTGAAGAATAAGATGTTCACTTAATCCAAATGTTCGTTATGGGCTGTTTATTATTATAGACTCTGGTACCTTTCAACTAAATCCAAAACTACCTAAAACACACCAACCACATGCCCCATTTTTGAGTTCTTAAACTATCGCACAATGAAATCCATCTGACTCATCAAGTCTTTCAACCATCTTTTGATTATACACTTATTAGTAACATGATAATACTGTATACTACCAAACAAAACCAATTTAACGAACTTACGTAGGCTACAACGACTTCATAACTACGCTGTAACATTTCCAATTTGTTACTCAATAAACCGTTTCTTTCACTAAATACATATTTTGCATTGTCTCATATTCCTTACAGTTTCACCCCTACACAAAAATATTCCCCTTTCTTTCTACGAAGTCAATAGTGTTTTACACTTACAAAACTAGCAGCTAGTCTATACTATTGTTAGAGAGAAACCCGCAGGTGCCCCATCCGCCTCCCCGCAGTATCCGGCGGAGGTGGCTGCGCACCCGCGAATTTTTTGGCCACCGCCATGTTGGAAGCGGTGTCCCGGCCGAGCGGCTGCGTTTTGTGCGGGGTGGGTGCCTGGGGTCCCGGCGCGTCCTGAAGGGTGCATTCCACCAAATGGTTGTATTTCTGCGCACGAGCTCATTAATATTTTGTGATCCCTCGGAGGTTTTACAATAAGACATGCCATAATCAGGAGGGATCATAGAAACATTTCTATAAATCCTGAAGATGGGACTGACAAATTTCAGTTTTCGTTATTTCTTTCACAAAAAGCCCCAAATTGCGGGCCTATTTCGGATAGAGGCGGGCGGCTACATTCAGAGCTGAGCGCCTAGTTTTACCACTAAAGTTGAGGGTATCTTTGGGGGAAGGCGAATAAAAAATTTTTTCGTGGCTGACCCCATAAAATTGAAAAAGTGATCTCCTGGCCATAATCTTGCATTTCCAGTAAAAATAAACCGAGGCCAATCTCTTCCTGAGAGTCAACAGGCGGCGCTATTTCGGTCTGATTTTACACTGTTTTCTATGGGCATGTATTTGGTGTAATGTATTTATAAAAATGTTTCTATGATCCCTCCTGATTATGGCATGTCTTATTGTAAAACCTCCGAGGGATCACAAAATATTAATGAGCTCGTGCGCAGAAATACATTAATGTAATGCAACCTGAATTGAACCGCGCCATCTTGCCCGGATCGGCCTCCCGAACTGAGCCTCTGTAGCGTTCGTCCATTGGCTGACCCGTTGGCCGTCTCGGACGGTCTTTGCTATTGGTTGTGTGTGCGCTGGTCTCGATGCGGATCTTCCTCCGGTCGAGCCGAGTACCGTGCGCTCCTGCTCCTGCCTTTTGGTCCGGTGCAGTGTGCGTTGGTTCCCCGACGGTTCTCCGCGTTCCTTGGTAGTGACGTACATCTAGTACCCGCTGTGGCATTCCCGCTTGTCATGATTGGTCCACAAGAACATTACGCACATTCACGATCTGTTTCCCAGTCCCGTATTGTTATCCGTGATTTTTCGTGCACGCTCCGTGGCGACGTCGTACCAGCGGCACTGTTTCTTCTAGGTTGGTATCAGGAATACGGGCGATTCACAATAGTGCGCCACCAAGAGTTTGCAACACGTTGGCCAATCATAACGCGCAAAATTTGTT
>NW_019091358.1:996822-1020306 GCF_001949145.1 Acanthaster planci
TGAATATCCATGTCCATCTCAAAGTGCCGTAGACGATCTCGCGTTGTTGACAGCATACTAACTAACCCCACTGTCTAAAAATCACGGTCGTAGTGCCTGAGCATACATACAACTGTTTTCATTACTTGGTAATAATGCCAAATGTAACAATCCCGAAAATGCACATTGATTTTTACCTTGATTTTCAATTCATGTTTTTTCGGAGGGATGGACCCAGTTTGTAATCTGATGATTCTGAAGTGACTTCCCACGAACATTTACGAGAGAAAAAAAAAACAGAATGTGCACACTTAGGTTCCGTTCTTCAGATCTAAGGCCAGTGTAAAAGGTATCGATCCCCAATACAAGTGTCGGCTAGGCCACATCTCACTGTCCTCTACACACCATATAAGCTGCCTCATCACTGGACCCTCTGCAGTCTCCTGACGGACAGAGCAAACTGGCCGAAACGTGAGTACCACCGGTTCTTTTCAGAATCCCACATACTAGTTTACTTGAAAAATGGTGAAAATACTCTTGACAGATCTTTTTTTCAGAAAAATGATCACCCATCCCAGACCTGGAATATCTATGCACGTTATGTGCACGAAAAGAACAGTCCGGTTTCTCTACATTTGCATCTTACAAGTGATCGAAATGCGCATGCACGTGTGTGTACATGAATGCACATACAGTGGATGCGCGTAATCGTGTCTTAAGACGCTGTGAGGTAAAACTGAACATATTGTCTAAACACAGTATTAATTTTTGGTGTGAAAATCAAGTGGTAATCCTTTTGTATTATTTACACCATGAGAATTTGAAGAGTATTACTGGAAAATAACGGAATTCACGTTTTTTATTACTGTAATATCTGAGAAAAAGGCAACAGTTGGTGTTCAACTGTTCTCTGCTTCTTCAATAACTCCTTTGACTAAGAGCAACCGAGCCATCATGCCCAAAGTATATATAAGCGTAAAAGGTCTGAAAATTGTCCAGATCTTGAGATTGTGGTGTCACCGGAAAGAGTACTTGTTCCTCTCTCCATTGCACAAAGTGTCATGTTCAGATTTTTTCGTCACTAGGGCCTACTGAAGTATCCATCTTAAGTTTTTATCAACCTGACTTTCAAAATCAGCTAATTAAATAGCCTAAGCATTTCAAAAATTCATTTGCATGGTCCATGACAAGGAATTTATTCTTTAAAAATCTACGCGCGTAGAAGTAGTGTGAATAAATTTCAGAACTTATCATTAAATTTTAGAATCGACACGGAATACGGACGAGAATTTCATGCCTGGAAAATGTCATTTACTACTTTTGTCAATCTGAATGAAATTCCTGTTTGTAGTCGGTATCGGTTCTGTCTGCTGGTATTGATTATGCATATTTATTGAAGAAACGGGAACAGCCTGGACTGTCCCCATCGATTTTCTTAACGGCTGCTCGTGTGGACCAATGTTAGCAGTTCAAGCATGAAGCCGGTACATGTATTATCATTTCCACCGTCCTATTTCAACAGTCAAGAGAGAGCCGACAGAGGTAAACTTATTATGCCCGGAAACGGCCCGGTGCTATGCGTCGCTGGAAGGGGACACGGTACGCGATGTGCGCGTTTGTTGGGGGCGGATGTTGCATCCGCACATGCCAGTTTTGTCAGCAAAGACAAGATTCTGTCGACACATATAGAGAAGAAAGGGGAAAGGGAAGGGGGTCAGGTAAGTCTCAGCTTCAGGAATCAAGCTACTAATACACTCATGAAAATGCCCCCCCCAAGCCCATGTGTTTTATTTGTTTTCCAGTTGGGAGCATTTTATTTCTATATAGTTGAAACAAACATGTGCCTCTATTTGCAAAACAAATTGCAAAACAAATATTTAAAATCATGTTAATTGAAACCCAAAGATGTAATTTCAAGGGTTTTTAGTAAAATTTATAAAAATATTCCTATTTCCTGGTTCCTTTAAGGGCTTGGACATTGAGCAAATAATTTCTTTGATCAGTTTGCTTAGTTACGAAATCGTGACCTCCACTTTTGTTTTTAGGTAATTTATACACTATATCAATGATTTCTATTCACAAACTGGAGTAAAGAATACAGAGTTCGGATTCAGATTTGATAAATAGTCTGAAAACGTTCGAGTATAGGGGAATTTTATCACTCAATATTTGACCTAATGTAGTAAAATAATTATAACACCGATCGGCTATGTTCTGTGTTGTCGGTTATCAATACTTCCACCGTCACGTGTTTAGATCTCTATGTAGCGAGATTCCATCCGACATCCATCCAACATAGGAAAACATACTGTTATTAGTAGAAAAAACTTTCCCTCGATTCAGCTCTTCATATCTAGTGTGTCGTTCTGCAGTGCAGCAAATGTTAACTTGTCATGGGTAGGACTCACATCAAGGCAGTGCGCACCGGCTATCTCCGTACCCTCAGGCTCCAACGTGTCGGTTGACGATCCCGGCTATTTCTTGTCCCTTTTAGTTGGCATAGCGGCTACAAGTATTTACGAAAAGCACGAATTAATTGTACTGGTTAGTGGTTTAAGATGATGGTATAAGGATGCAAAGTTTTTCGGCGATATGTTCTTTGTGATTTTGGTGATTTTCGTGGTGGTAAGCATGCTTACACACACAATTCTCAACGTCTTGTGAGAGACTTTCCAGTGGAGCTGTTAATAAATCAGGCTTTGAACATTGTCCCACACGGTAGCGGTAGGAAGAGAAAGTAGCGCCAACTATAGATTTTTAAGAACCAAAATGGTTGTTCATTATGTTTGCAGTACAGTATGTAGCCATTGAATTGTGTGCTAATTGTCCCTGTGCGCTAGTGCTTAATCCGCCATTTTGGTTCAAACAGCTGAGACACTCATGTCACAACTCTCTCTGCAAACCACTCTGCACGGTCCTCAGCCAAAGCGCCCTCAATTGGCACTAGCAGGAATGTTACAAACTCAAGTATTTCCTGAATGCTCTCTGCACCCCAGATGATGAGTGGTAAGGTGAGAATTCAGTTTAAATTATATAAAACAGGTAGAAAAATACACGATCGCTTATCAACGATTGATAAGTCACTTAATGAATGGTCGCACTGGGAAACTGTTGCTAAAAAGTTCGTTGACGACCCCTGCTAAAATCCTCACGTTGTGCGTGAACGACACAGTTTCTAAACGGGACTTAATTAATTTCTTGAGTATTTATTTAATCCTTTCTCGCGAAAGGTAAACCAAATTTTGATTAATGTATTAATGTTATAATGCTAAGTACTGTTATTAGTAGAAATTATGAGAATTAAATGAAAAGCAATAAGAATGTTATTCCCTGGAAGCAATGAACGGGATTAAAAAAGAAACACCTATACAATACATTCCTGGATAGGAGACACATTTGCACTTTACCTCCATGGTATCACTTACACCACTACGCCAAGCCATTTTGGGGACCGGGAGAGTGGCTTAGCACTTGAACTTGACTTACTCTTCAGTGAAGTACTTCTTTTGGTGTCGGCCATGGTGAGTATTTTCTGATCGGTTACAACATCTTTCTATGGGCCTTTTCAATATGCCTGTCTTTATAAACTCATGAATCCTCCAGGCAAAAACATCATGATTTTTATTTGTTGTCCCAGATTTCTATGACAATCTGTTTTCAAGTGCATGGTTCCATTGAGTTTAGAATTCACATGACACCTCTGCCCAGATATCAGACACGGTTGTTCACTGTCCTTAAGCATAGATAGAGTTCCTTAAGCATAGATAAACCTTCCATTGTTTATTTGGTATGTGTAGAGATCTTTACAACAAGTTATTTCATACTAAAAGTACCTCAACAAGTCAATTTTAATTGAAAAAATAAAATGTCCACAGCAGTGACAAGGTAAATTTTACAAAAGGTCAACGGTTGCTTCCGACAAAATTAAGGTTGAGATTGGTAGACATCATCAGGCCGTCATCTACAAAGCGTGTGCCCCCGCATACTATTCCACAAATTCCTCACTTAAACACGGGCCGGACCAGATGTTCTCCGGAACACCGTCGACTTTTACACCTTTTTAACACCACACGACCCCAATGTTGGAAAATGTCAAAAGCATTCAAATGATGTGCCAGTTGCAGCTTTAAACGATTGTTATGCACTTAAGCCCTCTGTAAGACCAGTTTTATCTGTCTTTGATATCAAGGGTATTTTCGTCTTTTAATTTGTGTACGTTTCCGATGGATAATTTTTTGTTTTGTCCATATGTATTTTTTCTATTCTCAATTATGCCAATAGAATAATGTCAGTCAAATTACACTGGTGTGGACTTTTGCGCCAACGTCCTGCTTTCACCGTTAAAAAAGGCAAACAAAATCTGTTATGTCCAAACCGTGCGTTACATTTACATTAGCTTCGATACATCGTTCGTATCTTTATAACGCTGAGTAGAGCGGCCAGCCCAGCAGATTTTACTCCCATCAAACTCAACTTAGCCTGGAATAACTGAAATATTCCCAAAAGAAGGCATGAATTGGTGTCTGCTTCCTATTTCTCGAATGCGCTTTTTGCACTTAAGTTAACGTGCATTTTATAGTCGTTTGTGAACCAGCTAGAATAATTGCGCCCTCTCTCGGTCGGGGCTGATATGCTGTACGTGTATGACAAAGGTCGAGATTGGGCGGCCTGTTTTTGACCCCAGCTACTGAAAAAAAGTAGCGCACCAGGTTTCACGGGCTAGTATTAAGTCGCTTCCGTTTTTTGACACGGGTTTCTTCTTCTCGAGCTCGAACAGCGGGAACACGACTCGAGAACATTGTTCTTGGAACAGGATCACACACTACCTCCTCGTCGGTGTTTTACAGGAACACACGGAAAAACTAGTGAGATTTAGATTTTTGAACAGTTGCAAAAAAACTAACGCTTTTGGCTTACAAAGCTGGAGATACGGGAAATTTTGCAAAATTAACATTCATAATTTTCTATAACACAGAAACGGATGCTCCTTTTTAATTAGAAAAGAATTCAGCCTAGTTATCCAAACATTAACGTTTGGAGAACGTACACGGACACCACCATGTTGCTTGTCACTAATTTCCGGCAATAACGGACGATTGTACATGTACATATACGTTCCCAGCGTTTGAGCGGTCCGACGACCCACGAACAACAAATCGAGCTGTTCGTGAACATATGAGAAGCCGCCCGAACTCAGCCAAATGTCTAGGATGCAGGGCGCACATTTCAGTCATTTTAAAATTAACCGTTAAAAGGTATACAAAAGTGGCAGTAAGTATAAAACAAAATAATACGGGTGATTCAAAATCTCAGTTTTTCTAAATACGGGCAATTCCCAATACGGTGCACCAGCAACAGATTGCCAACTTGAAGTTGACAGCTTCTATTCGCCGAAAGCTGCCGATCATTTGCCACAAATCGGTACAAAGAATGGTATTTCCGAGGCAACCTTTTGGAAACTTATTAGAGAAAGGTGATACATCATGGATATTTCCGTAGGTCAACGACAGTATCCGAAAATAGCAAATATGTGTTCAGGGGAAACGTCAGCCAGTTTCAGGAATTCCTCTGTTTTTGTCATGTGAACATGGCGGTTGCTGGATGTATTTTTTAACATAATACGCTGGGGGAACCCAACTTGTATAAAGGCTATAATCGTAGCCCTGGAGGAATTTTTTTTCAAAGGCAAGGGTGACATGTTTCGACTGGGGAAGCTTTCACAAGGCTTAAAGATTAGTCTCCTCTCGAGACTGGCAATAAAACCATTTTCAAACTGGATGTACACGGTGTATGCCAAGGAAGTTGTGTATTAAAAAAAACACGCTTACTGAAACTAAAGATCCTTCTAATTAGTTGGAGATCCATCTAATTAGTTGGAATCTTTTGGTCTGGGAACTAGACAAAAAATTTCCCTGGGCACCGAAGCCACCATGTCTGTGCCTGCCGCGTACGCGACGTACCTGTGGGGCGCCCTCATACTTCAGTTATTGTTGTCTCTTTTCAGATCGTCCTACTATACTTCAACAAAAAAAAGCAAAATGCACTTTTTAGGGTTAAGCTGAGTTACGAAGCTTCAAAGGAAATTTTCCAGCATTGTCTAGGTTATGAATTGCATAATCCCTAGCAGATCCAACAGAGCCCATGCCCCACGCAGCAATTTTATAAAAAGTGAAGAAGCTGATTTAGGGACAATTTTCATTTCACTTTCCTCTAAAAGCGTGTAAAACCCCCCAAATTTAGCCTCTCCCGTCAAAATTTGGTGACACTAAAAATTGCCCCTCTCCCTAAAGCATTTACATGTAGACTCTGCATCCAACTTTGGCATACCGCTACTCCCCCACCTCCTAAAAAAATCGAAACTGAACTGTTATTGACATTACTTAAATAGCGAAACTTCAAATGAGAGATTTCAGGCTAAAACATTTGTCTAAAAGTCAGGGCGTCCCTTTTTAATTCTATAATTTTAATCCTCATATTTTTTTTGTGCGTCTGAGGGTCGGTCGATCTGAATAAAAAATAAAATTCTTAGTTAACAAAATCCATAGTAAAATAATGCAAAGTGGTCGTGCATGTTTGGACGGCTCAGAACTAACTTTTCTTTCCATGATATTTGAATAAGTAAATTAAGAAACCTATCTTTAGCTACTTTTGATGTAAATTACACGGAATGACTTCACTAGCTCATGTTCGTTCAGCAACACCTTCGTCGTCCATAGTTCTGTACCAGTCGATTTACTCCTTGGTATTTCCAAAGCACACAAACTCTGTTCTATCGACACACTGTTGATCCGCCTACGTGTTTAATGATATTTTTACGACGTAATTTAATCTGAATAAATGTTTCAGACCCTTGTCTGGCGACAGACATGCATACGAGTTATTTCCATTTACCAATTTCCACTATGTTAAACAACAGCCAACCTCCGGATTCGAGACATCGGACTTTGAGGTATTTCAAATTATTTAAAAAAAGATTCCATTTTATAAATGTAACTGCCACGTCACTGAAGAATAAGGCTCCCAACTTACATGAGACAGTTCAAAACTCGTTTACCGTCGACTCGGAGGCGACAGAAACATCACTGTTTGGCTTCGTCTGTGTATGTCACTCTGCAGGCAAATTTACGTTTTGTGGGGGAAAAAATACCGATTCCAATAGATGTTAATGTATTTTTTCCCACAAAATCGGAAAGTGTGCCATTTTTTGTCATGTCGACAGAATAAAAAATAAAGGTTTCAATTTTTTCTTCGGTCGGGAGTCAGAAACGGGTTGGTCAGAAAGGAGAAACACAGAATTGAAAAAGAGATACCTCTTAATACGCAGTGAATAGACTCTAGGTTTGAAAGCTGGAACGGGAGCATGGCAACTTTTTGGAACAAGTTCATGCCATGTCTTAAACGTTATTGGATGTATTCTGTATAGCGGTGTTCGATAACAGATGGAGACAACCAAATAGACCTTTACAAAGAACCTGTCGACTCAGATAACGACCAAGTTGACTTCCAGCTCGGTACTGTGTTTTAAAGAATGAATCAAAGATGTTTGGCGAGTTGAACCACGACGTTTAAAAGTTGAAGTTATTCGATTTAGAACCAGTTTTAGAACACCACCCAAGTTTGGAAAAGTAGGAATCATGAGCATTTTCATTCTCAATTCATTTCGGTTCTCTTCCTGGTATTAGGACAGAGTAATGGATGTGGAATTCAGTTTGACGCTGGAAAGCACCATGTAGCAATGTCTCGTTTCTTATCATAATGTTCCGAGGCGTATTTTCCCGTGCACACACGGAGGAAGATCCCACCTTCGTGTTCGAAGAGGGGAGAAGGGTCATTTGATCCCGTCCATATAAATGTCTCTGATGAACACCTCAGAAATGCCGATCATGACATCCTCTGCCAACTCGACAGAAGGGTATAGCAGAAAGGAGCAACTTCACAACAAAAAGCCAAGAATCTCAAGATTAAAGTGATGTGAAATGAACTCGACAACCGTTGGTAATCGTAGTCTAGAGTGGATAAGTATGCTGGCTAACACAAATACTGAAAAATCTTGTTTGGTTTAAATTTCATCCCAAGAGAGAGTTAAAACTGCACCTCCTCTATGCATATTCATCGATTAAGGGTACCTTACGATTTTTGTGTTTTTTTTCATTAGAATTAATGTCTGTTCATATAAACCTAAAAATATTAATTTTGGTTTAAATAAACACAATTTTTAAAGGTTTTCTAAAGGTTTTTTGAATAGATTTGTCAGTCTTCAGCTTTCATCCCCCGTACAACCTATGTAAGCAAGCCTAGTCTAATGACATACAGTGTGGCCTTCTGAATTTTCATTATAATTATGTCTTTTCATGAACCATACCCCAATGCCCATCAAACAGTCATAACGAAATCCTCCAGTAGGCCTCCGCTACAAATAACAAACAGACTGGTCTAACAGAAAATATCACATTATTTGTCTTCCTCGTGTCTACCTTTCTGTCAGTTCAATAAGGTCCCTTTATAGCGTGTATACCGATACGCAGGTCTATGCTTGATCAGTTTAAATCTTCGTGGTGATCAAAAATAGAGAAGAGGGCCGATTTCCGGTTCCAGACGGCGGGGATGGGACGAGGGAAGCCGTTTTGTCTTCTTGTTTCAACTGCCTAGGCTGACTGAAAACGCAGATGACGCTTTTCCATTCTACGGGCCAAAAGTCTTCACATTGCACCGAGACCAAAACTACATTGTACTTTTGCGCGTATTATGTTACTGGTATGTATCCAGAACAACAAATTAATCTTGACGATTCGAGATCGAGCCACAATCCAAACAGACGTTACATATTGTTAGACGCTGCACTCATTCCAGATTCAATTCTAACAATTTTTTTTTAAACGCGATATGCAAACAAAGTGTAGGGCCTAAGTATATACCCGCAACTTTCCTGCGCTCTTTTCTGTTATATTATTACCAGCAATTTACCAGTCACCGTACATTGTACCATTACCGAGGCGCCTCGTAAACTATAGACTAAACTCCGCCGGTTTTCGACGGATTTTGTGGTCCCTTTGTCATTTTGCCGGTATGATACCGTTGATACTATTTTTTATCACCGTAACGGTTTGTCGTGCAACAAGACATGTCACAATCCTGTTTTCCTTGCTTTCTTTTTTTAAACAGACGAATACAATGCCGCGGTAGTACACACGATAGAAACATCCATTCTTTTATAATAGGCCTACCATGAAACAAGATACAGTTGAAGACATGGGGCACAATCAGGAAAGTAAATTCAGTTCTGGATATACCTAATGCGGGGTATATTGTTCTGTCACATTACAGAATGTTTCGGATGTGCACTTGATCTCTTTCCGAAATCACGTGAGGAAATGTCGTCCGAGGATCTTTTAAGTTATTTTGGTCCACGGCAGCAAAGGAAGCCGAGTTAAATCATCATCCTTACAGCCTTAAGGACAACAGGGGACAGAATCTCGGCAGTGCAAATCGTGCATCGTGTTTGCTGCGGAACCTTCCAAACTTCTTCGGGTGTTTAATAAATGGTAGATTATACCAACCATTCCCACCCCCCGCGTGTGCTCAAAGTGATGGCTTGCTTCTTACCGCAAAGCCGGAACTTATAAATCAAAGAAAGGGCCCTTCCGAGAATTCCTTTAATCTGACTATATATACATGTACTTTCGCTAGAGGCTGCTCAAGCTATCTGATTTTATTTTCTCTCCATCAATAACGACAATAAATAAACCAGGCAGCCTATTCAGAAGAAAGAACATTTCACGTTGTTGAAAACACGAAAGAACCATTTCATTGGCCTCTTTTCCCAAACTTAAGGCTCATGTTTGTAAAGGGGGGATTTGAACACGTTCTACTTCTAACTTACTGCGACACAAAAGTTCTTGTGCGACACGCTCATCCTACAAAAAATATCCATGTCTCCTTGAAAAAGCTCCCTTTGTGACCTGCTGAGGCATAATGAGTACTAACCTCCGATTTTGACTTACTGAGATGTATGACAAGAAAGAGTAAGCAATGGGCTTTCCAGTGATACCATAATTTAAACGACTGTTGAATGACTCTTTCATCCAAAAGAACCCTCTCCCAAGAAGAAGGTGCACTATGGACTGGTACTGTTTCGATTCATGTAATAATTGTTACAGGTGTCGGGGCGGGCGAGTTGCTCCACAGTCCCCGATGGATATCCACTGGTTCAGGGGCAGTGGCGGCTTCGCTAGTACAGAATTTTTTCACCTCGCCGGCCGATCTTCTGGAGCTCAGCAGCCCCACGTAAACATCTATCGGCGGCCGTTACGGGAGAGCTGCCACGGTCATTTTCTCATGATTTAAGAGCTCGTTTGGGGTGTTTTCGTGGACTCTTGCAGTCTTGGCCTGATATTAAACTCAGTGGAAGGTCACCACAGCGGAGGAAATTTGCCTTGATCAGGAGCTCACGGATGAACACATCTCCATTCAGACTACGACTCTGCCGATGCCCCCACTTAACTGACTAGTGGTGCAACATACAAATTACGGGTGACATCACAATGACAGAAGAAGCGATTACACAAGCAGTTAACGGTTATCATGGATGGCCCTGCGGCCACTGCACTAATTATGAGTTGTGTGTCTCCTCATTTCTTAGCAGGGAGGAGAACCTTTTTATGATGTTGTTAAGGAGCACATATCGCCGGTTTCAGTGCTCAAGGCATTTCCATTATTACCCTGTCAACTGGGCCATTTTCCCTACACCAGAGAAATATGCTTCTTAAGAACTGTTCATATCAGAACAAAATGACAACCATTTTTTGTCCTCAAGCTTAGTGTCTAAACTAAAGCTTTATACACAAACTGAATAACTTCAGTTTTGTGTGGGTTTTTTCGGAGAACAAGAGATAGAGAAACAACATTGTTAATTAATAGCAACAGTACCAAATATTTAAGTACCGGGCGTTAAATGCTCCTGCCATAATTATTGTGAAGGAAAAATATTTGCCAAACAAATCTGGAACTCCAAATCACTTTCAAGATGCTCACGATGAAACAAAATTTGTAAATTTAAAGTATGAATCCAAAAATTATGAAGTCAGATGAGATTGCTGGTAAAAACCAAATACAGTGATACAAAAGCGGTTAAATTCCATAGGACAGACAGAAACTCATGCTCACAGGGAACATAAAGGTTCAGAAATAGATCCCAAACCAACTACTCGCAGGGAATCCTGTTCGTTGTCAAATATATCTAAGCAATACTTCATATGCAGTCATTTTGGTGAAAAGGATTGAGTTTCATAAACCTAATTATACTTTTTGACAGAGACTATATGATGTTCAATGCGTTCAGCGTGCCTCATTTGTTCCACTGAACAGCCTCTGCAGCATAGGACACGCCATTTATGCTTCCGTAAATTTTCAGCGCAATCTCAATGTCCTTTTGATCAAACAGAAATCAGAGATTTTTATTTTGTGTTGAGCAATCTATTTGGATTTTTTAGACAACTTTCAAGTTTTATTTACTGATATATGTAAAGCATTACTTTATTTTCTGTAGCTTTTGTCTACAATATTATCCTTCCTTCAGACATAAAGGTACAAGCCATATCAACGATTAGAGTTTGATTCACGATGAAACCGAGTATAAAGTTACATTGGTGGTCGATAATTTCACGTTGGACATATCCGACTGTAACTTAAACAGTATGGAGTAATTCCAATTACGGGTTTTGCCCTGACATACTCATAAACACTGCATTACTCAGTGCTTGAGCCGAGAGCCGAGAGCTTGACAAAAACATCCACAAGCTTACTCGGGTGAGACTCGAACCCACGACCTCCTTCTAACTAGTGCAGACGTGTTAACCACTCGACCACCGAGCTTGCCGGAGTCGGCTCGCCGGTCCAAATCAGATGTAGCAGCGGGTACTGTAAACTATTTCAAGACGTCTGCGCTTGTAAGCAGCAGGTCTTGGGTTTGAGTCCACCCAAGTAAGCTTGTAATTTTTCACAAGCTCTCGGAGAAGCACTGAGTATACAGTGTTATGAGTGTGTAAGGGCAAAACCCGTGATTAGAATTAACATCTCCCCAACGTAAGTAGGCCTACATCTTGAAAAAGATGGAGTAACCAACGGCAAGATGGCATGAGAATAATTCGAATCATTATGTTACATCAGTTAAAAACACTGTTTTGAATCGTAGTTGACGTTTTGTCGATAGGGAAAAACAATCCACTGTCAAGTGTCACAAAAGCCAATAAGCCACCTCCCATCACATCACACACACGCTAGATTGCGTTTGTGAACAAAACTCTACCCTAGCCGAGAGCCACGGCTACCCCTCATCCACTCGCGCTGTTCTCCCTCACATTCCATGATGCAAGCAACTGTATTCTTGTTTACACCATGGAGGAAGGTTTGTGTTCCATCTTCCATGTTTACGCCCAACTCCAATCCTGTTGTCAACAGCCCGTGTCTTTCGATAAAGTGAATGTCCCGGCTGTAAGCCTCGCCCGGAGGGTAAGGGAGGTGGAATGCACAATGTACGCAACAAACCCACAAAAAAAGCAAAGAATTCTAAGCCACCTAATTCAGCCACCAAAAACCCGCCTGTGAAACCACACGTGAATCACGTATTTTTCAGCCCCAGAAATGTGGGGACTTTTTTCTCTCTTCGTCCTCACACAATCAATAACATCGTGTCTAACTCCCCAAAAATGTTGCCGTACAGTCATTACAAAAAATGTGACCCAGGGGGTAGCGAGCGGGACCAGACGCATTTAGACTGCCTTCCGTTGTAGGCACGTTACCGGGTACGTCGGCTTCAAGTTCACCATCAATTAGGTTGAATGATTAGACATGGGGCAGGTGCATTGGCCTCTGCGTTCATTGACCTGACCACAATTGCTCCCTCTGTGCGGTACACATACCCCTAACGTCTTCTTGGCAAGGCATTTAGCCAGTCGCGCTGTTCGGTTAGGTAATGGTAATGATTGACCAGAATCCAGACCCGGGCTCCCCCGTCGAGAGGGGCTGGCATGAAAAATGACCCGTCCCTGACCAGGCCTGTGAATCCATTGACCTACCTTACTGACCGGCGTCAAGGCCTTTATCATCATTCTTTTCGGACCGGTCAGTCCGGCTGGTCATTCGGAACATAAAGGCCTCATGTCATCCTTGGCCTGGCCAGACTGACCCCTCGCGATAACTAGCCGCAACATTCTTACGTGGCCATTGGACAACTGGTCATAACAAGCTGGCCGAAGGGTCTCAATGCAAACTGACCACACACTTCACCATGACCTGAGTGAACTAATTCAGATTGACGGGCCAGTTATTAGGAATTCCACAACCATGGCTATTTTTGCTGGCATGCAAAGCTCACGTGTTACAACTAGCGATCTGATAGTCATCACAGAACTAACAGTCGCCTTTTATCATTAACAGAAGAGATCGATCAACCACTATACACGCTTATAATTAATACATCTAGACAAAAATAGCCCTGGGACCTCCTAAAAGTGTGGGGTCTTTTAGTTTGGCGTGGGTGGATAATGATTAAAACCAGCAGAGATAACGCGCTGAAAAAATTCATTGATATTTTCTAGCTCTGAACTCTAAGCCGATGTGCGTTAGGCAATTGGATTTTATGACACAGCTTGGCAGTTTATTGTCACTGAAAGCTAAATGGTGTGTGAGTAATTCAGTACAAGAGACATAGGACGCTCAGCACATAAAAAACTGGCTGCCATTCAACCATATCATACGCAAACATTTCTACTGAGCTGTTTTGAAGAAAAAACCAAACCCTTCATTGTCAAGAAATGGCAAGTAAAAGTGTGGTATGATGGTGGTTTATAAAATGAATACCTCATTTTACTTCGATGGAAATATTCAACCAGCCAATTGAAAGCGAAGGATGCAAGGCGAGAAGCAGCGTTACAGATATTGGGCAACAATCACGCGTAGCTAGGTTAAGTGAACTGTGGATCAGGCGGCCGTGGGTCGAAACCTTTTCAATGGATTCCAAGAATTACCACAGAGGAGCGCGGCCGCGCACGGCCGACTGGTCGGGATAGAGTTACAAACAAATCCATCCATTGTCTCGTGTCAGTCCCGCACCCGCAGCAGTAAAACATCGCTTCCGTGACCTGAGTTGACCGGCGATTCTGGTCAAGGTGAGAGGGGTTGATTGTAAAGTGAGCTTATCGCGATAGGCCTGGAATCTGACCAGATTTTTTCTTAAAGCATGAATCTTGCCCCTGACCGCGTCTATGGTTACGCCAATAATGTTGCCGGTTCGCAATCCCCACTGTCCTGCTGCAAGGGAGCGATTGCACGCCTACGGCCTGGGGTGTTTTTCTATTTCTCCAAAGCAAGCTTGGCCTACCTGCGCGACCTCATGTGAGGTCAGCCACGTAACACGTCACGTGGCCTTATTAACAGCTGCTGATGGACTGAATAATGAGTCTCCAAAGCCTGTCCTTGGTTGCAGGAATAATTACGAGGAAGAAGGTGATCGGTTCAGTTATAATTACGTGACAACAACTCGTGGGGCGACAGACTGCCTTTCAAAGGCCGAAATGAACAGGAAGAAACGTAACTGATTACACACGGTGTTTCACAATCCACTAATGAACTGAACTGCGAGCTGTGACTTGATGTAGGAAGTTGGTTGTTTATAATGTAAAACATCATAAATGTCACAAGTCCATCCACAAAGAAAGTTGGACTGACACTTTTTGAACTGGTACTATATCTATAAAACCTGAAAGGCTTCAAATTTTTGGGCTCCGTTGGGCACTGTTACGGCGCCATTTAATGAATTTGGCGCTGTACATACAAGACTAAACCTTATCGCTATGATAATTATAAGTAAATAATTACGCCAATCGATCAATAAAGGAATGAAATGGTCATACGATCAATTGTATCACTTTCATATCAAACGGCTTATGATTATTGTTATTGTGATGTGCGAACAGACGACATGCAATACAGGGTAATGGGCGTATTTTGCTAATGCCTCCAAATTTGCAATAGAAGCAGCCGAACAAGGATCCAAAAGTTCAATGCTTAGGTGCTGTGGTGGAGGGTACCAAGTTTGGGGCAATTTCCTAGTAATTTAAAATGTCACCAGTTGAGGCTGTTACATACATCACGGCGGCATTTCCCACATTAGATCTGTTTGGAACTTCTAACCAAAGTCAGGTCTGCCGAGTGGCGAGCCACTTGGTCTGGGAACATATACCGGGGAATTATCATCGACAGTCAAGAAGCACTGACTGCGAAAACACATTTAACTCGGATGGCAAATATTTACACTTTAATATATCTCACACAGTCGTTCCGTTACAGATTTTTTTAAAGAATGAAAGTAATAGACTCCTGGCATGGCCATACCAAATACATGTATGTAATCACCGTTACAACAGGTCCTCCTTTGCCCGCTCGGTGCATGATATCGCGTTCAGCCAGACGAACACCTTTCTTTAATTTGCGCCACAGCTACACTGCCTAATTGAACCGTTGGCAGCTCTGTTAGCTGCGACTAAGAACGGCCCGTTCCCTGACTATAGACACTCGCACATCGCACCCTTCCTTATCCCAAAATGATGAACCTGTGGGAAGGTGAGTTTCGTGACTAACCCAAAATGCCATAGCTCTGAAATAAATTCAAAATGTTTCACATTAAGTTGCAGTCTCTCTCTAAAAGAAAATATCCCTTCGACATATTAAATTAGTGAGTGAACTACCAGAAGCTTACGTAGACAGTTCCTAAGTTCTTGAAAGACAGACTTTTGTTCGATTGCAAAGAAGAAAGTCAAAAGACAACAAAATTCCTCTTACGAATTGTCTTAAATCAAAATCAAACACGATACAATAACACTATTTACCCTAAAAGATTCCGAGCGAAACCTAATTGAGAACTTAAAGCACGCAACATTATAGCACCACGCATACACTGGAATGCTGTGAGATAACCATATACATGTATAACATAAAATCTTCATGTGCAGCAGCATTTACCGTCTGGTGCATTATTACAAACGCACGAAGGGCAAGACTGATTTTGGTTCCATTTACAGGCAGGTCGGCATTCGTCATTGGTCGTGATTAGACGGGTTATGTAACGTAGCCCGGCCTTAACCTGCTATATGGGCTCACGTTCTGTTTGTAACTGTTGGTACGGCAAGACCCACAGGCAATCAATCCTACTGTCTCGCTCGTGACTGCTCTCAGCCACTGGCGAAACCATTGTAGTGAAATTACGACATGCCAATCAGTCAGTACCAGACGAAAACAGTATACTCCAATACCTATAAACCAAGTATCCACGATCACTTGCTTTGAAACGTCAAACCCAAAAATAGTGTTGTTGTTGGAAAACAGTATTGACTGCGTGTGATAACGGCGGTGGATTTACTGCACTTCACTGACCTGTCGTTAAAACTTCTGCTATAATTTCACTTCTTTCTGACACTTCTTGATTACAGATATCTTCCCTGAGAGATAAATACATTCTTACACATCTGACCAGTTGGACTAGGCTAGGCAATGACAGTTATCCCTGGGCAGTATGTTCCACTGCAATGGTCATAATTCCATTTTAAAAACACTTATGAGCTTTGGCTCAACTGTATGTCACAAACGACATTATGCAATTCACTTTTAAAAATACAAGAGACTTTCACATTTTGCAACTCTTGGAAGTGAGCAGTGCTGTCTCATAAAACTATTTTAAAGCATTTTGAACAATAAGAATAACAAATTCCATTGGCGGGATCGAGACCAAAATAACCAAACAATATGGACCAATTGATGTATTGAATACATACATGGTTGAGTTGTGAACATAAACAAGATACTGCAGTTTCCACTTGAGTTAATGTCTGCGGGGCAAATACATGTCCAGTGCAGTTTCCTCCAACTGCAAAGTCTTTTAACGAAGTGCACCTTTGCTATGTAGTTTTTCGTGTCGGCAAGGTCTGTGAGCTTGTGCACCATTAGTGCGTTTTTTTCAAACGCACTGCAGCATTCACTCATCAGGCGAAAAACCGACACCGTGGCCCCGCACAGTATTTCAGTTTCAGAGGTAACAAACCATCAGCAGTTATACACCATGTAATGCAGCCTGCCCATTTCGCTCTTGAGGATGGACACCTCTGCTCTGAGTTTCATGTTCTCTTGTTCAAGGAACACAGCACGAAGGGCGATCTCTTCCTCTTTTTCTCGGCGGGCGTCACGAGAACGTTTCGCCGCATCGTTGTTCTTACGTCTCCGGTCCCAGTACGCACTGTCCTTCTTCTCGTCGGGGACGGGACGAACTTTCTTTCTGGAGGGTTCCTGTGGCGGAATGCTACTGTCACCCTTGTCGGAAGTGGAAACTGCGGCTCGTCTCTTCCTGGACGCAAGAAGTGCCGACAGCCTTAGCGTGGACAGGGACGGCGCTGTACTGTCAGCTGCGACCGGATAGCTGCCGTACAACGGGTAGGTCGCGGCGGCACTGTAACCCGCGGCGTAATTGGCCGGTGTAAGCGCCGAGCTCCCCTCACCCAGGAAGGAGTACGGAGACAGCGTGGAGGAGATCGGCAATGACGGGTAGGGGTAGAAAGTTTTGTAGGCAGCGGCGGCCGCGGCAGACGAAGGGGCCGGAAGGCCGCGGTGGCTCAGATCCAGCGGTTTAGTCCCGACGCTGAACTCGCTCCTCGGGCCGTCCTTGATCGAGCGAGACGGAGCGATCATGTTGGCAACATCGAGGGCGGTCTGCCTCCTGGTCGTAGCTACCGGTTTGTTGTCCGTGGTGGATTCTGCCTGGTGGTACTCATCCTCTTTAGTCACCATTCTGGCGGTAAAAGGTTCCCCGTGGTCTTTGCAGATGACTTTCTCTTCCATTCTATACCGGCTGGGGCCCTGTGCTTAAGTGTCCTGAAACCGATAAAGTGCATACACAAATCCTGTTAAAAAGAGAAAAAAAAGGCCCCCGTTTCGTCCCATAGGCCTATCTAACCCGACCCGACCCACGCTTGCAACACAATATGAAAGCCTGTTTACCGTGTGAATGACACTTAACCCAACCGTGACGATGGACCTACATTTCCACATCACGATTCGTTTTGAATGATTTCACCGCACCTACGGGTTTGTATAACACTACTAACAGCATTCTTGAACGCTGCAATTCATAGAAGCGTAGACCGTACCATATCGATTTAGTGCAATACTACCAAAAAATATTTCGCACACACAGAGGGGAATTTTTTTAATGTAAATTTTGTTATTGCTGTTAATCTACAAGAAACTTAGAAATGCTGCATGGGAACAACTAAAGAGGAGGGGGTACATGCGATGAAAACAGATAAACACAATTCAAAATGGGTGGACTTACTCTTAGACTGGTGTGGACTGTAACAATGCGTTGCTCTCCGAGTGCTACAACAGATGCAAGGTACCCGCGTTTATTGCAACGCTCGTGATCGGTGACTCGCAAGATTATTTGCCTAGAATCGTCGCTAATTGCGCACGTTGTCGGTCAACTCGTGTGTCGGGGCTGACCCCAAACTACCTCGGTTTATATAGGCGGCTGGTGATCCGTGCACTTGTGACCTTAGGTGTAGCGGTGACGTCGCACAAAGCACGACCTTAACGCGGTCAACTTGGTCGCAGCGAATGACGCCCAGAGTCGGGGCCGGCTTCAACCCTGTAGCTAACTCTGCGACTTGTGTCGGCTGTTACCTAATCTCGCTAATCCCCACCAAGCAAGGCCAAGTTGTTGGCTCCATTTATCGCATGGTTTGTCGCTTAGGAGCCGACACAGGAGAGCAAAAGGTTATCCGTCCTGTTGTAAACAGTACACATGTAGTCTGAAAAATGCGCTGGCTCGCTAGGCCAGCGTTTACGCACGGAAGTCTCCACACGAGTCACATTCCGTTAAGCCATGTACACGATGTTCAGTATACATTGCCGTAATAAGCCTTGCTGCTGCAAACAACTCCGTTTAAAGTCAAATGAGAATATGTTTACCTCACCATTGAAGAAACGGACTTCTGTGATTATGTACTAGACGAGCATCCAATAAAAACATAGGCCTACCATTCAGGGATAAACATTACGTAACAGTACTTTATTTGTCCAGGAATGATGATTATGTTTTTCTCTCAAGTTTTGCTCATTGCAGATTCGGCTTGATAATTATAATAGGTCCTCCAGGTATTTTTTTTCAGCACACCAAGACTGTCTAGCGTATTCGTGGCGTGGGAAAACATGTTCAAAAGTGCATCAATAGCCACATAATGGCTGTTCGTGCACGACGAGTATATTGAAACGCAACCGCCATTGTGCAAACATTGACAGAATCATTTGTCTTTACTTCGTGATGCTGTGAATGAAGTCTTCCGCGGGACTTGAAAAAAGTGCTTGGGATTTATTAATTAATACCTGCCGGGTTATTGACTGATAGGTTATCATCAAAGTGGCTGGGCTGCAAGGGGGCAAAATCGGGAAGGGGCCGTTCTCACATCTGCCAAACTGAAGCCCCCAGTCAGTAACGCGGAGCGGCAGGGTCATTAACGCCTCGGTTGAGTCACTCTGGGTGTTAACAGAGACTCAAACATGGTCGATGAGCCCTTTTGGAGGGAGCCGGTCCGATGGGGGTGTACCTGGTGAGACGTGAGGGCGCTAGAGGGACCAGAGAAAACGCAAAGGGTTGATATTCCAAGAAATTAGCCAGAGTTGGTCATTCAACCCTTGATTTTCCACCCCTATCATTTCCATCCTTGTGCTTTCCCCTCATCCATCCAGGCTCCCATTGACTTGTAACAAATTACACCCTTTTTTTCAAATGCCTTTTCATGAAACTGAAGCAGGCTAGGATCGCCCATCCTTATGTGCTATAATTCCACACTAACGCCGATGCCTTGTGAGCTTAATCCCGAGCAGCATGTCTAATTTTATCGAACGGTGCTGTTCCAATATAGGGAGTAATCGGGATAGTTTATCTAGGACATCCAGAATGAAACGAATTCAAAGACATTTTTCTTTACTGGAGTTTACATTACAACAGCTAAACCTATGTCAGTTGGACAAGATGCTCACAGTGGGCCGCAATATACAAGTAACGGCCTAAGTATACTCAAAAGGTACTGAGGTTTTTGTGAAGAGCGGTAATGTTTATAGATTGATAATGAGCCAGTTCGGTTTTCCAACAGCGCATGCCCCAAATAAAGCGCGTCCAAGGTCATTTTTGAAATACCGATCTCGCTTATCAAAAAAACACTCTAGTTTTTTCAAGATGTACTTTGCGTCAGGCAGATGTTAATTTGAATATTAATGGACACTGTACACCCAGTGCTTGGTTTTAGATAAAACACTGAGCACTTGTCTTAATTGTGACGTACATGTACAAGAATGAAGGGACTGACGCCAGAGGAACTTCTAGAATTATACAGACAAAAGAATAATATGTTTTCATGGTTGAATAGCCACGTTTATATATTTTCTCCTCTAACCCTATAGGCTTACTGATATGAGTGAAACAAGTGGGTCTGGTACCTTTCTTGATACTACATTAGATGGAGGACATGTAATTCTCAAGTGGTAAAATTAACTTTATAATTGCCTATGTTATGCCTCTGTTTTTTGGCCAATTTAGTTTCACGAACAGGGCGCACGATTAAGGCGCTGTCAACCTTGTAGGGGCTGAAGTCTGTGTCACAGTGTTGCTCCTACAAATTTGGTAAAAAATAATAGGATTATTAAGAAAGGCAAAAATTTAGCGCGCCCCTCTTCCACCGACATCCACCTTCCTGAACCAGCTGGCTATGCCGTTGCTCCAGTGCCCTGGTTTTTATGGATTTGTCTGGAAGCCTAGTCGCTCCTGAAAGTATAAGTCGACCCGTTTTCGTCTAGACTCCCATTCACTATTTCAGTGAGGATTGAAAGCGTTGGGGTATTTAAAGACTTCAGAGAAAATAAGGATGTAACATAATTGAGCGTATTGTATTCCTCATTGAAATTTCAAATTAACAGTACATAGCCAGGTAGTAGTGCTGTATTCAGCCGTTTGTTTCATTGTGTTTGTTTGTTTGTTGGGTTGTTTGTTTGTTTGTTTGTTCGATTTTGTAAGGAAAAAGACACAATGCATCCGATTTTAAACATCGATGTATCCATCATTACATTTGTACCAGTAAAGGGCATTGTTGTATGCATGGTATTACCATCGCAGTTAGATGTTGAGTAGCTGGCGTAGGTAAAAGGCGTTGGATAAATGAGCGAAGCCTGATAATAAATTACACGGCTTGGTCGGTTTTATTAATAAGATTATCATCTCTTGGCAATGCAGATTCCTAACATGATCCATATGCTGTTTTAACGCGGGCTTTTGGCACAGAATTCCATTTCATGGGACGGCTTTTGTGCCTGTAATGATGTGTGCAGGAAACAAAAAGACATTTTGTTAAACAAAGAGAATGTTTGCTGTTTCCTGCTGTGGTATCATGCACATTTCTGGCGAATCATTCCCGCTGATTTTTGCTCAGCACATACATGTATACATTTGCTAAGCAGTAACGTCTGATTTGCAGCTTTATAAAATTGGGCGCTGTGGATTTTTAGGCTTTGATCATTTCGTGTGTGTGTTTTATTTTTTCATGCAAAGTACTACCGAAGACCAAAAAATACAGACATGCATAGCTCTGAACATGTTATTCATAACACCTTGACATACACGCGCATACTTGTTACTGGATTATGTGGACCACAAATGTTGAGTAACATGATGGGTAAAACAACACGGAGATAATATTCTCTTCACAACGGGGCGTCGTCTTTCGTATAACAATGTCTCCTTTACCCTAAAAGTGCATATGTATCTCCTGTATCGTTGTAGTGAATTTTGTTCATGCCATAATCACGCGCTGTACCTTAGGGAGTTTTTCCAGTAAATGTCTTGTGGTTTTTTGACACCAGTTATGTGAAAATCCGTTTTGGCCAAGACAGATTAGTTAAAAATGTTCAGTTTTGTCTGGTGACGTGCTCAATGATACGCGTGTGACCATGAACTTCAAATGACCACAACAACAGTGGATCGAGTTAAACTTGCTCAGTTGTTCTGGTAAGCGTTTCTTTCAAAATCTTCAGAGAGATCAGCCTTGGGGCAGTCAAGACTTTTTTCCCCTCCCCAGGGCATTGAGATGGTCCGAAAAAGCCCAGTTCTTTTGGGGTTAACACGGGAAGGCCTCCCCAACCACACCCTTTACACCCTTTTGCGATGTCCTTTTTTCCTCTTTCTTGAATCCCTCACCTTGCACGACTTTTTACCTCATGCTGAGAGGACTAGCATTATGTCCCCCCTACACTTTGGGGAAGCGATCGACGCCCGCTATGTCCAAGCGAGGAAAAAGAGCCTGACATGAAAATCAAAGACCCATTTTTTGACTCGCCAGTCCGAGACAATGATTGGATCCCTTTTGAACCCAAAGCGCTTTGAACACGTTCTGTCTCTTCAGTGGATGAGTCAAAGTCCCTGTCACTGTTTAGTGACACATCCTAGTTATTTCGAAAGATGTATATAATTTTGTTCAAGGAGATAATTTATGGCCCCAAAACGTCAACTGATGATGTGCATTTTAAAATCCACCTGCGAATTGGACTTTAAATTTTTTTCAAACTAAGGTCCTTTTTAGTGAAGATGAATTGCATTGCTAAGAGGATCAAAAATAAGAGGTGAAGGAATAGGCTCATGCGTGATTCGAATATACATTTTGCTGTTCATTCTTCTTTTTTGGATTCGAATTTATATTCAGAAATGCAGGCAATAAACTAGTCCACCGGTAGATATACTGATATGCAATATAAAACAACCCGCATAAAACAGAGATGTGTAATATTTTCATGCTTCATATCATAACAGTTGCATTCATTTAGGCAGTGTTATAGAGTTCTAGTGTACACGTGTTTTTTTTTGTTTTTTTGTCTTTGAATATTACTGTTACTGTTGCGGCAAAACCCAACTTGATGGTGCTTATAAAAGGCACTGGCCCTGAACGATCATATTTACTGCACGCCAATGGTGTCGAGTGCAGCACTGAAAAGAGCTTTTAAATGGAATAAATTAGCATAGCTTCTGTTAACCTTTGTGGTACATAACTTGGACATGGCTGGAGATTGCCCCACTTATGTTACATTTACCCATTACGAAACTGGCAACCAAACGCGTGTTTGTATCAACCAAATATTTGAGACTTTTAACGACGGATATGTGTTCAACAACGACTTGCGTTACTGTTTTTAGAATTCACGTTGTAATAGGGCAGAATTTTCCGTGAATCGTCGCACTTTTTTAGACAGGAACTACTTAATGAGGCACGTGTGTCAACCAAATTAACAAAACAGCAGAAGAAAATCCTTCGGCAAACATACAACTCCAGGCCAAACATGCTATTATTCGGGGATGGAGTGGTTTCATCTGTGTAGTATGCGCTCGTTTGTTTGTTTCTTTTTTAACCCTTATCGATCATA
>NW_019091358.1:1020402-1078827 GCF_001949145.1 Acanthaster planci
GTCGAGTTATTCCCCGGTCCTTATCGATCATTTTAAGTATCCTCCCTCGTCCTTTTGTGTAGCTTAACCCCCAATGTGCTGTGCGGAATCCCCTCCCCTACCCTCTGCATTTCCTCCAATATCGTCGAGATGCATTTTGCTTCTGCACTGAGCTTCACAATTTTGTTGGTGATGTCTTGCGACCTCTTTGACGTTAATCTTGTAAAAATCTGATACACCGTTCTCACAAAACCTATGTTTTTCTGAGACAGATCAGCCAAAAAATGTCAATTTGTACAATGCGCGCGGGTGACACTCGTAGAGCCATAAACTACACCAAAAAAACTGTTTGTTATTTTTAATATATTGAAGTGAATCTTCGCAGATATACTTATGAGTGTTGTCACATCTATGCCAAGTTTCGACAAGATTGGACGCGGTACAGTCAAGTTCTTAGGGGCGGAATTCCCCCCCCCCGTAACATGGCCCGAAAAAGCCCAGCTCTTGGAGTTTGACAGCTTTCCAAACCGACTCGCTTCTCAGCTCTGTACTTGTACATGTGTTTTCAGCACACTGATACCAACGGCATCAGGATACCACATAATGACGCAACAAAGGCTCTTTGTAAAGAGGCGTTGTTCGCCTGGAATCGCAAATTTTTCTTTGGCAATTTTCCAACTCAGATCAGCGGCTCCTTGCATTGACACATTAACATGAGCTAGTCAGCAATGTGGGACAGAATGAGAATGAAAAATAGGAGTACGCATGTATGGGTTTGGTTGGAAAGTGCAGCCCACTAATTCAAGTGACAATTTCTCCCCGGCACATTAGCCTGAAAAGTGCTCAGGTTTCTTTTGAAAAGGGAGACTGTTTGGACCCCAAAATTGTGAGGTTGTGTAAATCTTTGCCAGAATTAATTCGCTGGTTCCCTGGGCTTCCATTCTGAGGGCAGAACAGATAAAAAATACGGCTAAAATGGTCCTATTTGCTTGAGAAAATAGAGGGATACCATTTGAAAATGGGTGCATGCAGATTTCGTGACTATCACTTTTCAGAGGGTGAGTTTGTTTTGTGTTAATAAATACTAATGTAATTGGTTAACCCATAAAAAATGAAAAGACAACAGTTTCAAAGATTAAGAACATGACAATAATTTATTTTTTGGTTTCAGAAACCTCAAAGATCTTGGCATGCGTGCTATTGAGCCCTGAACATGCTGATTTTACACTGTTTCCAACGGGGCTTCAAATGGGTGGCCTGTACCCTGGAACGTAATCCGCACGGCATGGGTATAAGTGAGCACCATGCACCTGACAAAAACTTAAATATTCAGCATCCAAAATTGACAGGGCTAATAGCACACGTTAAACCGCAGCTGGCTACTGGTCCCTGTGGGACCAGTCCAGTGCGCGTTTAAATTTACCCTCCGTAACAAATACAGAACACGATGCGCATTCAAAACGCGTCAATGGGAAGGCACCTCCAGAGTCAACAGGTATGTTGGTAGATACATTCACGTCGTTATATGGCAGCGAGCGGTGTTGTCTTTGTCGCCGGGTGTCATTGCATGCATGCAAGAAGCCTCTTTAGACGGTCGATGATGAATGGGCTAGATGGGAGAGCTTGACAAGGCCATACACGTAGGAGGGGGGTAACCGATGGATGCATCCCAAAACATCTCAAGAGACTGTCTCCGACTTCTCTACGGTTGAGATTGCTCACGAGGTCCAAGGCGAAGATGGCCAACTGAGGAGCCGAGAAGATGACAAGAACCTGAGTGTCGCCAAGGGAGATTGAGAAAGGGGGCTTATATGACTCGGGATACTACCTGTAGTTGTTTATGAACGTATGTATCAAAACGTTAATCCCGTTTTAAAAACACATGCCAATCCTACTGTCGAGAAGTGATTACCCCGATGTCGAACACGGAATTTCTTCCTCCGCTGATAAATTTAGGATTAATTGTTTAATCGCTTTCAAGAACCTGTTTTCGTCTTAGTACTAGAGTCCATTTTAAGCCAGAGCAATTTCCAACATCAAAGCATCGTCCACACCACCTGACGAGCAGGATCGACTGACCAAAATGAAAGAAAAGGGGGGGGGGAGCTAGAAAGAAAGTCCAAGTTCGCATTTTTGATTTAGCTCGAAGAGGTTGGACGTATTTCAACAATTTGCCTCTAATGGCGGGGCCGCGGGCAACGCTTGCCTTCCGTCGCAACAAGTGATGAGGATTGTCAGCCGGGTCTAGGAGAAGGCCAGGCCTGGAGACAAATAGCCCGCATGCACCCGCAATGCGCACGGGCCATCGGTAATTGCCGTGATAGTGATCTCATAAAAGTAAATGAATTGGCTTGGACAATCAAGCAAACTACCCGATTATGTCCTTAATTAGCCTCGGCGACGTAGACTCCGAGGCACCGTCTTCATGCCACTTGGCAGTGCGTATGTGCAGAGTGAGGCTGGGTGTTGAACCTGGGGGAGCTAGGCCTTTGACGGTTGGCCGCGTGGGTTTGGGTGCAATGGAAAATGCACGAGACATGACAGCAACGCCACTTCATCATGGAATATAATTCTTCCAGATTACACCCGTGCAGAAAACGAAAAAAACCCCGTAAAATTCACCTCTTCCTGGTACTCTCCGGAGTGAATTAGCTTCCCACTTCAACCACCGCGCGTTTCCTTGATCTTCCCGCCTGCGATGCTCAGGTTGCATCCCTACTTCTCCTCTCGCTTCTCTCCCTCTCTCTCTTTGACGCAGTTGCCACTTCATGCCTGACCAGTTTTATTAGTCCACCATTTGAGAAGCCCCAAAATACGCGAAGTGGTGTCGTTCGTGTTTCTTCAAACGTTAATGATTTTATCGGTTCGACAAGTAGCCTCGTCGGAACCGGACGCGGCCACCTGACGTCCCTCATTAGATCAGCTTTGCTCAGCATTTTAGCCCGTCAAACTCGATATCGTTTATCGCATCCACCCCTTGGAGTTTCAGTGACGGAGAGGAATCGTTATTTGCGCAGTTGTAGCAAGCTGATTGTTTTGCGGCTTCCGGTGTCGTGCCCGTGGTTATGCCAGTAGTCGTCCACATTATCTTCCGTATGCACATCGATAATTAATTGACTTAGGGATGTGTCCCGCGCACTTTCCCGTTGGGCTTTGGTTTTTATTCAGCGATTTCTGTCGTGTGTTTCTTAAAGAATTAAGGGTCTATATTTGGGCCCAAAGGACCCGTGAATCCCTTATTAATCACATAAAAAGTGACTTTCTGTTGGTATCTTGCAAGAAAAGCATGAAAGCGACTTCATTAATTGTTTGAACAAAAAACAGGCCCATCTTTTTTATTCTTCAGTGAGCAATTGATCATAACCATTATTTGTTTAGCACATCTAACATTTATTAAGTTATTTTAAGTTTTTACGTTATTTTTATAGTATTCATAAACCACAATATTCGGCTTTTTAGGATGATGGCAGCTGATGTCTTGAGTTCGATAAAATGATAAAAGATTATCCTTGAGTGCGAGGGTGCTCGTCTGGTCTGCAATACCTGTCATATAAATTACAGGTATTATGTTATGGTTTGTTCAGAAAGGAGATTTAAAATCTACAAGAAAGACTTAAGCATGGTCTCGCGTCAGAACTTTTTTCACTGACGCCGAAACAAATTCCGCTTTTTTGATGTGTAAACATATAATATGAAAATGGTGGATTTTGAAGCAGAAAGAATTAAACTTAAAAGAGTCATGTGAAAAGATCAATGCTGTCCTTTTAAAGATAACTGGAAAAAAATAAACTCAGACAACGAGTAGAAATACGCGGAATCAGGTGGATTATAGAAAAGATCTCATAATTATTCCCCCTTTTGCGGTTGTTTCGAATCCTCCACCTTACCCCTTCGAGCAACATATAAAGTAGAAAAGATTCTCCCGTCGGGTATGTCGCTTCAAAACACAGCTTTTAAGTCTCAAGAAATAAGAATAAAGAAATGTATCATCGGGGAATTTTAGTTTTCATTTTTGGCTTTACGCCAGCAGAAACTCACATATTCAACTTTATTGGATGACCGACTGACACACCTCAAATGAAGATGAAGAGACCTTGCTCTCACCCCTGAGGGCCGTCACGGTGTCCGAATTTCGTGAATAAAGGCAATACAGGTCTTGGGTATCGATACGTGCCGCCAGGGTACATGGCAGTGAACGTAGCCGGAGTCCCACCATGGACTCAGTCCTAACTACGGCGACCGAAAACAGGCTTGCTTAAGTTCAGAGTGGTTAGTGCAGTCCTCTGAGAAGAGGCACAGTGTGTCAATCATTGACACACCGAAAAATGGCCCTGTCTGTGGCATGAGGTGTGCCCAGTCTCTGGCCACATCTTATCGACTCAATTAGGAATGACACAAGGAAACGCATCGACATCCGCTGATTATGAGATAGGGGGTCAGTTAAACTTGAAGTGAGTCCCAAACTACTCAAAGTCCGGCTGAGCTTCCGGGTCGACAGATGACCCAGACGCCCGCTTGTTATTGTCATCAATATCGCAATTATTATTTTTCATTTACTGTGGTGGGTCAGCCCCTCTGTTATTCTATGGTTATGCAGTCAATCGAGGTCACTGTAAGATTTCATCGTTTGCGGGGGGGGGGCGTTCACTTACTTAATGACTCAACAGCAAGCCAACGTAGTATACGTGGTTACGAGGATCATGATACATTTGTTTCCCCCGTAATGTTGTATTATCTGTTGATAGTATAGTGTTAGTAAGCTTTTTATTATGTATCTATCAACTATACTAATTCTTAAATTTTGTATTTTTTAATTTCCGTTTTGTGTGTAAAAAGGTCAAAGGAATTTCCCTTTAATGGGATAATAAAATCATATTGACTTGAATTGAATATTGCCCCATATTTCTAAGTACACGATTATTTCTCTTTTGTGTAATCCGGTACGGTTATTGTCACTATCGGCTTCCTGCACACTCACCGACCATATCCAACAATATTACTAAAATACCCATTATAACCAGTATCACCCAACCACCAATATCACTATTATCATTATTATCATCATTAACCCCATAATAACCACAATCACCGCTAATCAATAATCACCACTACCACCCCTTCCACCATGATAACAGTTATAACCACCATTACATTATCACCATGATTCCTCACTCTCACCATTATCACCAGCATATCACCACCCTCTACACTATCTCTAATAGAAAACTGTAAGGTTTTGCATAACCGTCTCCTTGGGAAAGGACGTTGCATTCAACATCACTGTCGTCATGGTGAGCATTGCGTATCGCTGTTCCCTATTGTTTTCCCTTAGTGACGCAATAATGACTGGTTTATGAGCGCAATAAAGAACAATAATTTCATGTGGTGGCAAATGAAAATGTTCCATTCCACAGGGCGAAGCTGAGTGGAATGAAATAAATTGCATCTGTCACCGAATGAAGTTATTTTTACCGCTTCTCGAATGTTAAACGCCCATTATTTAATTTATACACGTACATTACAAATTATCTGTTAAAACAAACGGTCGTCGCGTATTTACGTCTGCTGTTTTGCGAAACAGGTTTGTATCCAAGGCGCTACCCATTGGTTGCACTGTGCAATGAACGGAAAATGAAATGAAATATATCATGTATATGAAAAGGGGCCAAAAACCAGTCGTGTGGAGTTTTATTCAACGGATACCACTGAATAGAGTGAATAAATCAATGACACTTGATAAAGATCCACCAATCAGATGGAAGGATATGAATGGAAAAAGTTAATCCACAGAAAGCCAAACTGTTTTTGTAGACCTTCCTTGTTTTATTTTAGTTTGGAGTCATTTTTATCTATTTATAACAATGATGTAGGAAACAACAGGAAAAATGTTTTACAGACTTTCCAAACAAAATTGTCCCACTTTGTAAACTTCATAGCAAGTGATAAACCACCCACTGCTCTGTGTTAGCCACTGATGAACGCTGTCTGTCTTTCCCACAAGTCCGTGATGCAGTCGCTAATGGTCAGTATAGTGCAATAGTGAAGGTAGTTGCCCAATAAGTCTAATAACTGCAAGTCTGGATGGAGAGGTCATGAGCCTTCGTAATGGCTACTGTCTGCTTTCATTTGGCAGCCGGTTTGGTCACGCCGTTGTGAGCCGGCGTTTCCCGCTAAGACGACAACGGGGTAATATTTATCACCGAGTCGTTCTTTTTACCCCCGGGGGAACGCCCCCGCGGCAATTTTGTAACTTCACCGTTGCTGAAGATATTATGTGCATATCTCGCCGGTAGAAACTCGATCTGCCAGCGAGCCACGTGAATTTACAAAAGGGCTTTGTCTCAATCCGGTGCGGAATCCCGTCGCCAATCCGACCCTGTCTTGTCAGAATTACGGCATTTTATCATTACCAATGCAAACCCCGTCCGTCAGACCCTATCAAGCGCTTAGCGTGGCACCCCCGGGGGAACGTTTGTGTAAAGATGAGCGTGAAAACGTTCCTGTTTGACAAGGACAACGCGGATTGGCGTGGGGGCTTAACTTGTTGATGTTACGGACAACAACCTTTCCAAGGGGATTTGGCGATTTGTTTTTGTCGAAACTCGGCCCTGCCCGGCGGCTTGCTTTAAGCCCCGGCATGAATCCGGCCCACGCGCGGCGCTCGGCGGGAACCTCACTTGCGGCATCCTCGGAAAAGTTGTCTTGTCATTTTGGCTTATCTCTGTAACGACTACCCCGAAGGAGCCTTTTCGAGAGCGACTTGAAACCTATGCGCTGGGGGTTGTTTTCTTTTTCTTTTTCTTTTTTCGTATTGACTGGCTTTTCAACGATACCTTGACTTAATCCGCCCGTACCCGTATCATTCTCCTCGGAGCCGTCAAAGTTGGAGCGCATCTGTTCGACGGAAGGCTTTAATCCTGCAGTAATGGTTTCGTTGAACATTGTTGTGGAGTGGAGAAATTTGGAAATGTATCCACGAACGAGTTTCGATAATCTGGGACTAGTGGTTGACACATGCGGCCGAAGGTACGGTACACGCTTAGAGCCAGAGAGGATCATGTCTGGCACAAGGCCTTGATTTCGCCTGTTTATCATGTGCAACAACTTGTCAATTATTTTCATTGGTGTGGGTCCCATAGCATACCGGTGCGCATGTGTGTCGGACACCATGCTGCTCAGAAAGAACTGATGATTTTTCCCAACCAACGGCCAGAAGAGCGATTACATTAGGCTTACAGTGTCATGATAGCGTGTGAGCGGCCGTTTACACTGAAGTCGACGCAAAAAAACTTCCTTATTAAAGACACAATATTCGGATCGGAGAAAATGGACACCGGAATCTCTCAGAGGTGCCCTTATCTTCCATTTGGTATTTTTGCTTCGAGGTCTGAAGATGACGTTTTGAATTGGCCCCTTTTCAAGCTGTATTTCCCTTTATTTCATAGTCTACATCTATAGGGCCCCAATGTCAAGAGTCACAGCGTTAAACTAAGGAGTTTCATCTTCTCCCTAAAACGAACACAACAGTCACCATTTTTTCTAATGCGAGATTTAGCCTACCCAGTTTGAGAAACCATTTTCCTTTCTTGTCAGGGAAAGATTGTGTCACGTCCACCCGCTGTAACATGATGCACGACTTCCCCACTGCATTAAAGTTGTATTTTCCACAAAATCCCTGCTCCAAAATATGTATGACTCAGCGATCCATGCACGCATCACTCACAATAGATTATTAGGTTGTCTTTTGTGACTTCTTTCCACCGATTCGCGCTGTCCAGCCTGTCTATAAGGACCCATGGAACGTATATACACTAATCCACGGGGAGCTATAGTTGGAAATTCAGAAAAACCCTCCTATAACGGAAGCATAATGCAAGCTGTTTTACAAAAAATCCTGGCCCCTTGATAGTTGCTTCTGGCTTACAAGCCTTAAAATAGCATATGCAGATCTCTATACAGTCCGAAAGTTTGTAAAAATGGCAAAGTATGAGGCTTAAACAGGACTGCGAGCATGTATTTCTGCGCAATCTGGGCATAAGTGTGCCTCAGAATTTCTGATTTTTGGAATGGAGTATATCTGTATCTTTCTTTTTCAAAATGACAATATGATTCAGGACTACTTTTAGGGGCAGTCTTTGAATCCTTGAAAACAGAAAGACGGTGAAATAGGCTTTTCATTTTGAAGTGCATTTTAAGCACCTTGTCTGCTCTTTTTAAGGGAGGGTATTTGATCACTTTTGTCCATGATGCTTTAATGACTTGTCTGAAACTTTTAAGGTTAGCACCAACGGAGATTTTGATGCACCATTCGTGGGACCAATGAAAACAACCCGTGTTTGGGTTGGGCTCTATATTCGCACGAGCGCCGTAAACATTTCCATCGAACTTCATCAACCCAGAAGTTTTCACCCGATTGCAGACCCCATAAAAAAAGAACATTTTGATGATGAGAAGGAGAACTTGGAGGGTCTGTTTGAGAAGGCTTCACTTGACATTAATGAAGGAATATCGCGGTCGGAGTCAATTTAGTCATTGAACCCACGACCGGACCGCCCTCGAAAGATTTAGGCCTCAAAAGAGAAGTGCGCATGGCCTGTGATGTTTTCATGGAATCTGTTCACTGAGTAAATAGCCAAGTAATTATTCCTGTTTCAAAGTTCAAGGAAGTGCTAACAACCGTTGTTACTTTGGGTGCACGTAGGAGATCGAGATTGTGCGTAGTTTGAGTATTCGCGCATGCGCAATAGTGACATAATTATGGTCGTCGCATGGAAATGCATTCTAGCAGACGACGCATTTCAGTGTTAACCATGTGAGGGATTGTATTGGCATTTCCCTTGAAGACCTCGGGTGTGAATAAATTGCCAAGAATCTATCAAAATAATGATATTTAATAGCTTATGGTAAGAAAGATTTCCGGAAAATAATCACAGAAGTGGAAAATGTCAATTTTACGACAAAGGCTAATTATCTTTTTTTTAACCTAACTTTGTGTCTCGTTTTCACAATTTTGCCGACTTTACCTTCAAGTAACTTTGATGCCACATGGAAGACGAGTTATTTTTATGAACAAAAAAGTGTGGATACGAGTGCGCTTCGGTACGAGTTGACTTTTAATGCATTGTACTAATACGTACAATGACGTCAAATTGCCGGACTAAAAGGCACAAACAAAAACTTTCCGTTCTCATCCCTACGGTTTCCTTCTTGCATTATACTTTCTCATTAGAGCGTTCATGATATTCCTCAGCATTAACAAGTAGGGAAATGTTCAGGGAAAACCCAGCAAAACTGAAAAAACCTCTAAAATGTTGGCTTGATTTCCAACTTCTGACTCTGTTACTTTAGAGATTAGTATGTATGTGAGAAAGACGGGCAAAAAGTTGACAGGAAATGGATTTTTATAGTGTGCAAGTTAGCAACAGTTATTTTGAGTATAAATAGTAATCAGTATAGAAATGAGGGGGCAAGCAACTTTATCTGAGCCTGATGTTGATCGATTGCTTTCGGGGTCCACCTGCCCATGGACCTGCCTGAGTCAATATAGCCTGAGAACGCATGCGCACCAACTACGCGAGGGACATACACATATGTGGATGAGGTCATTCTTGGTGATCGGACGTAATAAGTGATGACCAGCATAAAATATAAACAGGTTTTATGTTCTGGACAAAAACAATTCGTCGGTGTTGACAATCAACAATTTCTATCAATAAGATATCACTATCGTTTAACTCCGGTTTTTGTACCAGAAAGGACAAAGGCCTTGTTGCTTTGTACTGTATTCTGTTGTCCTTTCGAATTTTCCGTGAGGCCAGGGTCACTCTGCTTGTGCCACTGTGGCCTGAACACGGTCAACGATGACGGACTTGACACCGATGTCCTCGACCATTCGACACGGCCAAACGGCCCCCCGATTACCGCATAACACATGTACACCGATTGCGGTCCGGGAGAGCAATGGAGACCTTGTACTTCGGAACGTAAAGACCCCCTCATCCGAAAGACAATTAACGCTTATCCGTACCACTTGCAACGGTCCCCCACTGCCTGGTAATGTTTTAACAATCTCTCAAAAACTGAACTAACTCATGGAGATGATCATAAAAGAGCGCCGGTACTCCACCCGCGTCTTTGAAGTTTGGTTGGCTAATGGCGCGTGTCAAATCTAGCCTGTTAGACTTGGTTAATCGCTGCACCAGGGCCCTTTGAACTATCGGAGATCCTAAACATTATTTGCATAAAAGGAGGTATGAGAAACAAAAGACCAGTGATGTAGCCATGGGGGGCTGGGGGCACGCCCCCCTCCACAAATTCAGGGTGCCCCCCCAAATGCCCCCACATTGAAAAAACCGGATGAATGGATATAGAACAAGGCTAACAAAAACTTATCCCCAAAAGCCACACCACTGAAAGCTGCCCCCCATAAGATGCTGGTGCCTCTTTGTGCAAAAGACTCGCGAAAAAACTACTATTGTGGCATTTTTGACACAGTTCATTAACAGAGGTTATTGCAAAATGTTGCCACACTTGTTCACTGAGACTTTCAGAGCATCGACAGTTTGCCATGGGTTCAACATATTAATTTATGTCATTTACTCTTCCGAATAAACTATTTAGTTTAGGCTTTGAGAAGGACTCTTGGGGTGTGGGGCACCGTCGTAGGGCCCAAGGGGGTCACGGGTGACCCCACTGCCATTGACCCTTCCCTCAATCACACACAGACACTGCATCAATCATGTTCAATATCCCTGATCCTGTGGAGAAACCTCGTCCCTGCGTCTTGGTTTGTATAATGCGGGATTGGGGCACCTCCGATTAAGTGCCTTCTGCGGGGAGGGGGGCTATACTGACCGTGGTTGTCACATGCTGTTGGTTGATATTTCGATATCGCGTTCGAGACCACTTATGATAAAATTATAGCGGAACGGCGGATCTTTCAGCAAGCACTTAGTCCGTATTAATCGTCATATTAGTGACCCCCCGAAAACAGCTCCCAGGCATCATAGCCTTGGGTTTGTGTAATTGATCTATACAGGCAAACTTATCCAGAAGTCCGAAATATTTAGCAAGGGCACTGTTGCAACGCTACCGTCAGTGAATTAATTGCAACAGGGAAAACAGCACAAACAATGATTAGGGCATGTCTGTGTATTGAATGACTGGGATATTACGGATGGAAGGAAGCCAGACGGCATAAGCGATGTTGAATGCGCAACTACGTCACTTTTTAAAACTACTACTGCGACTAAGCTCTCAAAAGGAATTATGGCAGGAAGCAAAACACGACTGCTAGTGCCAGGGTTTCTCCGGATCTCGGAACTTTCACGGATCTGAAGTAATCAGCAGTTGACTGTTTTGTTCATTCAGGTACACAAATGTTATCCAATCACCTGGGACTATGTGAACTCGACTCAGTTCGCGTAGTTCAAGGTTATAAGTCACGTAGCAGTTTTGCTGGCAGTAGGCCTACAAATCTGTCAACAACAAACCATAGACCATGCGAAGGTCCACCGATTTAAGGTTCACTTAGTGATGCAAACAAGTCTTCGCTTGTAAACAACAAAAGCTAGAGTTCACGCAATGCCCAGATCACAGCCGTATATGAATTGTGACCCTGAGTCAGTGAATTTGTTCTCATTGTGTGAATTGAGAGTTCAGAGTGACGTTTTCTTAAAAATTAACCGACAGCACTATGAATAAGATCATTGTTGTCGTTTTGTACACAGCGCCCTCAGTCGATCAGATGTAGAGCGGTTGGCTCTTTGAACAACGTAACCGGAACTACCGCACGCTCGCCGCAGGCACAGTGCACTGTGCACTGTCCCAATTCAAGGAAAATTCTCCGCCGAACTGAGGCGCTAGCTTCAAAAGTACCCTTATAGTTTCTTTTTAAAAGAGGAGCCTGTGTGGGCCAAGAAATTGTGGGATTGTGTATGGCCGGGGATCATCTCTATAGATCAGAGGCTCCCGTCCGGGGGGAAAGCAGACAAAAATGTTTTTGAAAAGTGTCAGAAGAGCCTGAGAAAGTTGAGGGATGTCATTCGCAAATGGCTGCTAGGAAGACTTGGGAACGTTCACTTTGGTGGGGGTGGGTTTGTTTTGGCGGATTATTAAAAAAATAATCGGTTAACCTACTACACTTTGAAAATCAAATAAAATCCAAAAGACCAAACAACACGTTATTTTTGTTTGAGAAGCCTCAGGGACTTGCCAGTTGTAATGGGGCTCCAAACTTTGTTCATACACTGTTTTCAATGGAGCTCAAATTAGTTCAGTGCACCCAGACAGAATTTGGTCTGCGGATGCGTTTGTCCCCAAATGTTGGTTCAACAGAAAGAGGCTAATGAAGCTTCTATTAAGAGCCAAATTTGAGGTGCCACAACCAGTTTTAACATCTCGACATACATAAAACAATGTGGACTCTGTAAGCTGAAAAAAAATCAACTAAAAAATGTAATTCTAGTCAACAGTTATTTGACACAATGTTTTTCGTAAGACTTGCAACCATTCTCGACTTTATTGATTTGCCCAGATTCGTTTGTTACCTTGATAAAAAGTCCATCAATTCACAACCGGTCCACAGGCCAGAGCATTTATCATCGAATGGCACCTCACAGGAAATGAATCTTATATACTGACGGTCGATAGACAAGTTATCACAGTTTGTCCATCTTCCAATCGTCGCTCCATCTACTGACGTTAGATATTGACGAGAATTCATAATACGTGTACGTCAATACATGTACATGTATATTTACATAAAATCCCATTAAGCTACTAGTAACCGCAAATAGATCTTTTTTTATACATTATCTAAAATCTTCACTGTTACCAATTTGTCATGATATAAACCAGACCTGCCACAAGGAATCGTTTCGTGTATAACCAAAAAAACTATTGAAAGTATATTAATCGGCTTTGGCGGGACTTATCCGGCTGTGGCAACTGATCGGCAGCTGCTTGCATTTCAACAACTTGACGGACACGAGTTTTTGACGAGTGACCGGAGAGGGGACTTGACAGAAACCCATTTGGAAAAAAAAATCACAAAACGGATTTCTGGGAAGAACATCTATCGGCTTTAATCATCATCGTACCATTCCCTTCCCGTATACAAAGGAAAGTGATTTGATTATCTTGACTTCGGTTCTCGATTTCAATTCAAACATTTTGCATATCGAAAATTATTTTGTCACGCAGACAGTGTGACCGGTGTTCCCAAACACATTTCTTTCTTTTTTTAATAGCGACTGAACCTCGCTAGTGATGCAATACGGGCGTTTTACAATAGTGCGCCTCCAAGAGTTTGCAATGCGTTCACCAATCACAAGGCGCGAAATCTGTCGACCCTTTCCAAACGCGCATTGGGTCAACAGATCTTGGACTCGGGACCTGAAATTTCTGCCCCGTGTCCAGTCTTGCTACATATTTGTTCAGTTTTGTACAGACTCAGTCTCGCGTTGAAGCCCTCAAGTGTTCCTGCATTACGTCACTGAGCTATAACCAATTATAATGAAACTCCTTCAAAACAAAAACAAGTAAAAAAAATCGGATGCCCTTTAAACCCGAACTCGTTTTTTAATTCCTCAAAATAACCCGTTTCTAACACTGAACTAGCCCACTAGATGTTCTTTTGCCTAGCCAAGTCAGAAATCCACTTTTTTTCACTCTTTGAGTCCGACGGTGTCTCATCCTTCAGTTGAGTGACCTGTCTGTACATTATAGGCTGCTGGGGGATCACCCGCCCTCCACGAGACGCACCAATGATACAAAGTCTTTGCGCATTCACATTTCTTTTTCTCATACAAAAGACAATAAGCCAAAAACAAGTAACCAGCTTAGTTATTGTTGCTTGACGAACGATAATCTTTCGCTAAACAAATTTTTCCAATACCTTTTCCCCAATAATTTTCGGCGACACGCTTGGCTTCCAATGACTCCAATTACCGGCACTTATTAGCTACCGTGTATTACAAGCAATTAAATTATTATTGCACATGCAAACGATTCATCAAAATATCGCAAGTTCCTGCCCAGCATGTAGTTAACACTTCGTCGTTTCCAACAGTCCATAGGCTTACGACAGCCTAGCCGAAGATGCTAATAATGACGATCGCGATAATGATGATGGCCGTGATGACCTCCGCGCCGTAAGACACTTCTTAATTCATTTTGACGGTGATAATTTTGTCGATTCGGTTGAGCCAACAGGCGGCAAGGGGCCCTCTTCCATCCAGCGCCCGTCCTGCGGCACTCCAGAGACTTGAAGCAGACGAGCCTGACAATTTTTTTACACTATTAACATTACTGGGCTGCTCGCTGTTATTTCCCGAGTGACCAGGCTGGGGCAGGCGGCAAGATCCCAATGTTGGACTTACCAGATTGCTGTTTTTATTGACGTGTTCCGGTGGGTTTTGTATCTGTGACGTGTGTGTGTGTGCCGACCGCGGTGCTGATCAAGCCAGTAAACCCAGCCGCGAGTTGGCGGAAGCGGAGAGGTATCTGACCGGTCACACGAATGCGGGGAGGTCCACTGTAGGAACGGGAACCTCCGAAGTTGGGGGCACAGTGGGGGAAACGACACTTTTGCCGTCTTTGACCACGAACAAAGACTATACGCGATGTCATGTATGGGTGAAATTTTATGTTTTCCGAGCAGACATCGTTGGGCATCAAACCTTTCTCAAAATGTGTATTCACTTTCAAGAACTAACAGAATAAAGTGAAATGAAGTATTGAAATTAACAAGTTCATCAAATGCCAACTGATAGGACGCGATTGGGGCTCCTGTGGGAAACTTATTTGGTGGTGGCAGCGGCGAGTATCCAGTAGGGGAGGAGGGAGGAGGGGCAGGGGGCAACTTGCCCCCTGACGGATTTTGTTTAAATTTATCTTATCTTATTTTCAACTGAAAATACATCATAGGTGAGTAGGAGAGAAACTGATCGGTATATTTATTTATCAAATAAAGAGGATATGTTTTTTCTCATGTTGAATGAGCCCGAAAGTGCATTCGTTTTAAATATGCCCCCATCCGACATCAAAAGCTGTATACGCAACTGGGTGGTGGCTAATAGGGGGAACACTGACATATATCGATGATCTTTTGTTGTCATTTATTTACTGAATGTTAAAATTTGTAAGTAAATCTTGTTAATTTCAATTAAAAAAGACACAATTTTCAATTACGACCAAAAGCATCCCTACGAACCGCCCTGCATATTTCGTCCCCAACATCATGCAATTCTTCAATTGATTGGTTTGTCCATCCATTGTTGTCCGCTCTTTGCAAGTCAGCTGGTTAAAATCAGGTAAGGAACTTAGGGCCAAGGGAGGCGACACTTTCCGGCCGGATCATCAATACTTGAAATTTCTGCGCAATATGCCCAGGATCATTGATGTCTGGACGGACATTCATGACCGGTACTTCTTTTAAGCCCGATCGAGGCCGTCAAATTTAAACAGTATATATGCACTGCCCCCAAAGTTGATTAGTGCCTTCCCCTATGTATGTCCTTGTCCGCCGTCTCTTTAGGGGTTTGGACGGGGGTCCCGCTTCAGCAGGTCCCTTGGCGAAGCAAACGACAGGTGTCTGAATTGCTCACTCGAAAGCAATCAATTAACACCACTGAAGTGACCTCATGAAACTTGTTCCCCAAAGATCTCTCCGCATTGTAAAAAAGGGCTCGATTAGTTTGCATCAATATTGTTGGATTCTTCGTGCAAGAGTCAATGAATGCTCGAGCATGACCCTTTCCTGGCCTGAATCACGCATGAGTAAAACTGTCAGATTTATTTTGCATGTTCCCCAGATCTGATTTATTTTGCATGTTCCCCAAAAAGATGAAAAGTAGACATGGCCAGCAAAAACAAATATTAGAAAAACGAAAACGAAAAACACCAATTGTCCTGTATTCAGCATTGCAAGCAACGTTTCCCGATAGCCACAGTAATGTGAAGAGGAAACCGGGGCAAGGGCCAGAAAGGTGCTTTAAGCATTGATGAAAGAAAGGTTATTTTCCCATCCACCCCTTACCCCTAAAAATGGCCATAAAGTGTAAACGAAAGAAATTCCCAGTTTGTTTAGCCCCGTACCAAAAAAAAAAATTACCACCTATAAAAATTTGTTTTGACCCCATGAAATTCGACATTTCTGGAAATCAGGGTAGTTTAGAGCCAAAACCAGTCTTGAACTCCGAATACACGCGGATCCGATACTTTTGTAACCGCTTGTCACAATCTGAAAACTCGTATCTCTCTTCTTAATTCACACCCCCCCCCCAATCCTGGAGGTCATTGCCTCAAAGCTTGACAATTTTCATCTGCCTCAGCTATAATTCCCCTACCCGGTTCATTTTGTTTCCTGTAAATAATGCATATCTGCATGTTCGATTATACATGTATGCCTTTGTGCCGATTCCGCAACATCGACAGTAAATTAAACAAACAGGTATTGGGCCTACGGGCGCTGGGTCTGTCCCCAAGTGAAGTCAGTCCGAATTATGCGAACACGGACGGGCACAATCAGAGACACGGCTGGAAGTGCGGCGCGGGTCCCGGTGTAACCCCCCCCCCTGCTCGTGAAATGCGCGAGGCTATCTTATTAGCAGAAAATGTGTTGCGAGGAGTCGGCTGAAATAAAAGGCGACAGCCCAAATCGCTGCTTAACAAGTTATACACTTTTTGCAAACACGGGGACCAGGCCTGCCCGCCTTGTGGATATTTTCTCCACGACTTCCTCTTCCTGCGACGAATTAGAACTAAATGCTGCCCATTACCGCATTCAAAACCTCGCAATGTTGGCCAGTCTTTTCGTCTCTCGCTTCTCTGGGCGCTGTACTTAGACCTCTCATTACTCAATAATCGAGTTGTTGAGAGCACACGTGCCTCTAATTGTAGAGGAGTTGCCGAGGGTACAGAGAAAGGGGGTGAGGTGTTCGAAGCTGGTTTTGCAATCTCCGTGAAGGATTAAGTTGTCGTACTTCGGTACTTCGCGGTTCCGCTCGCGTGCTCCCACTTCAACGTCGCACGTGGACAGGGTCAGCTGTCTTCATTTCACGGTAGCACCTCCTTTGCCGGTACATGCCGCTCGACTTCCCCGCACGGTCTTCAAGATATACATCATTGATGCCATAATTCACAACGTTTTGTAAAATTTATGAAGGGGATCTGAGATTTACTTGCGCCAACGGTTCGGGCAAAGTGATACGCATGTATTGTTTAGGCGCTGCCCCAGCGTAAAATTTGGTTAAGTGCACGTGATTAAAGAAAAGAGTGCCTACCAGCCACGTGTTATTGGTGAGGTACACGTCCTTATATCAAAAACATAGGTCTACGGCAAAAACCAAGTAAGGCGGAACTGTGCTGTGCTGATCTGAGCACAGCTTTACCTCCTTTTTGGCGTTGAGTCTCAGATTCGGGAATTATTTTACCCCCCGGCTGAGACCAATAGGTTAAATGTAGATCTATTGTTGGTGGGGAAAAGATTGAAGTGAAGGCTTGGGCTATAGTTTCCCACAACAACCGGCTTGAGTTGAGGCCCAAGAAGACATGGAACCAAAATTCTGAAGGTCTATATTAAAGCACATTGTTACGCACTTGACAACGCCACATGCCCCCCACCCCAGTTTTCCAGGAACTTTTGTTCGCCATAATAGGGGGCCAGGGGTGCAACTATTTTTATTTCTTCATCAAAATTTAACATCTCGTCATCATAGCGTTATATTCATCATCATAGCATTATATCGTTTTAAAAGTTTCAAAAGTGAAAAGGCACAAAATTTGCTTCTGTAGAACGTTACAAGTCCAGATAATGACGGTGAACTCTGATGGTCTATGATTGGCTGGAAGTTATATCTTTGCGTGAGGCTAACTGTGAAGCGTGGCCAATTATATGCAAGAGGTGCAGATAAGTACTTGGCAAGTCCAAACCTTCCCCAGTGCTTCCGAACTGCGTGCGTCCACGATTGGCCCAATCTCTGAGGGTGGAGCCAGAACAGCGCGCGCTGCAAGATTAGCGGCTTAAGTTTTATGCATAAGGTCACGGACAAAAGGATAATCGTGGAACAGGAAGAAAAGCAGCATCTCGTTCGGTTTACTTTTCTACCGAAGGTTGTAAACCTGACGTAATGCGTCTTAGGTGAATGAAATCTAAATAAAGCCTTGGAAATGGGAAATGCGTGGCCTCGATCGAGAGAACAAATGCCTATGAGTCACCGACCGAAAAGTTTGAGCCGCGATCCTTTGTTCCCTGATTGCACGGGGGAATTCCTACTCCATTGGTGATTTCCTGTGTACTGTTGTTGTTTACTTAAGCTTGGCTGACCATTTCTCTGGTCATCATTGTGTCAAGTGTCAGGGAATTATGACGGCCATTTATACAGTCTTGGGTCATTCATTCACAGGGCTTGACCACAACTGGGGTTCGCCCTTGGCACCGGACTTTCTTGGAAGCGGGGTGAAAAGGTGACAGCGCCATCGCGCGTTGACATACCAAGCCCGCATTCTTCAGTGTTGACAACGTCACAAATTGCGATCATGTTTTAATTACAAGCAAAACGAGAATGCATAGCCTTGACCGCCAGCCGTCAGTTTGGTAGTGGTGTACGTGTGACCTGGCACGAACGGACTGTGGTAACTTAACATTCTTGATTTTTTTTTTCCATTCTTTTACCGTGGTGAGGTCAAAAGCATGTTTTTGTCCTTTAACGAGCGATTGATTATTAGAGCGAAAGTGCACGCAAACGCCAATCTTTGTGCTGGGAATTCGCGACATTCGCCAGTGTTGGAATGTGTTGAATGTGTGAATTTGCAGCCGAAATTAAACTTTGATCAGACGTCATAATTTCTCGTTCGTCTTCGATTCGCTGAGCAGATTTTACTGTCACAGCGAAGGTTCTCATTTCTAACTTGACATCTGTTGTGACCTAATGTTCGCTTCATGGCCTAAACCTCCCGTAATTTGGATTGAAACATGCAAGTTCGATTAATAAACGAGGCACTTTCACATTATTCCAGAAATCTGTCAACTCTGAAGACAAAATGCCCCGGCACTCATTGATTAATCAATGCACATAGCTAAAGCATGTAGGAACAAAATGGGAACCCATGTTTTATCTTGTTCTCCGAATATATCATATCATGGACTCTGGAGGTGTTTTCCTACCTCCATGATCATATTCAGTATACCGGTACTCTGTGAAATGGGGTGATGTCAGACTATGTGGGGTTCCAGACATCACTTGCACTTGTTACATGTGGCTCGAAATATTTAGATATAATTTATTGCAAATTTGAAATCATTGTAACGAATTCGTATCGAACTTTTATTTCGTCGCTGTAATTTCTTTACCCTCAGGTTCCCAAAATGAAAAGTTTTACCTCACTTTCAATTCAAGATGGCCGACACGTGAAAACAGTCCAGTGACGTAAGACGAGCCTTTTTATTAGCGAGGGTATAATCGACGAAAGGGATTTCTCCCCGCCCGCCTACCCCGCATTATACTTACCACCCCATAGCCGAGAACTGCGTGCACTATGTCCACTCCCACTCAATAATAGATGAAGACATCTCCTACAGGAGACAGCCCCTTCTTGAAGCCGTGACAGCCGGGCATTTCCTTAACGTCCCCAGTGTTGGAAGGGAATGCATGCAGGGGGGCTGGGGTTAAGAGCCTCCAGCGGATGTTGTTATCAATATGATAAATATTTTGTGGGCGCAATTAACGAGTCAGACCTGGGTGGTATTTAATGTGCATGATGCATGCGCCTGGATTACCAGCACCTGTCTGCCCATAACCAGTCAGAAATCTTGGGTCAGATGTTCTAAATCAATTCTGATGTTCTGACTTTATTCTGTGTGACGGGATGCTGTGTGCCTTGTCTGGAGCCATTTATTAATCAGTTGAATTAGTTAGTTAGAAACCTGCCTTTGATCGACACGTGGCGAATAGGGCCAGCGATTTCTAACTGAATTAGAAATAATTGCAATACTGCCATCAAAATGTTGCACTCTCTTCATTTTCGAGCGCCTCGTGAATCTCTCGTTCGTTTTCTTTGAAATACAGAGAAAACATTTAGGACAATGGTTGAGATTTCTTTTGATTTGTTTTGTTGAGTGCATTGTGACAGACAGCCAAAACACTAATTTACCACAGACACGTCAGAATTACTTTTTTCTACTTGAAAGTGCAACCCCTTCCCGCCCCTCCCCAAAACGCCCCTCCCCCAAACGCCCCTCCCCTAAATGCCCCTCCCCTAAACGCCACTCCCCAAGCACCTGACGTGCATATACTTTTGGGCAGTCTCAAACGCCTCAAACGCCTCGCCTGTTTGTTCCAACTTCGAATTCCAATCTCGAAAATGGGCCAAAATAACCTCCGTCGTTATTATCGCATATGTTAGTGTTTTCACAATTACTCTGTTATATGACATGGCTTAATGGTTTCTTCCTAGCAGGGTTTCATATCCTCATAGTATACTATAAATAGTATTATAATTGAGACATCTGTTAAGCAATCGGACTTTGACGGACAGGTGGTGTTGAAATTAACTTCCTTGTCAGTTCTGTCGGCTGATTCCGGTAACATTTGGCGAATTTGGGTAGAATTCACCCAAAAGTTTATAGTACATGTATTTTATCCAACTTAGAACTAATCACCCGTTTTCGAGTGTGAGGAACATGTGTAGTTGAATATTTAACAATGTTTAAGGAAGGTGGTGACTCCCCCCCCCTTGAAAAAAGAGAGACAGGCAACCCGAGAGACAAGTAAAAAATTAATTCCTGTCTAACTGATGCATTGATAAAAACTGATCAAAACAACAGATGAACCCCTCGGACAATAACCGGTGATTGGTATTTGATAACTGGATTGCGACACCCGTCGTAATTACACCTTACAAGATTTTTGTTGTGTCGTATCGACACCTCACGAGATTTTTGCTGTGCTTGTTTAATATACATTTTTTTCACCCAACTTGATTGAAGTGACAAGACAAAAAAGTACAATTAATCTTTAAAACAAGGCGCTGCTACTGAGTGGCTGAAGACTAAAGGCCTGGGGGTACGGTGCCGCGGTGGTTGTACATAATTCAGCGGACGATTGAAGCTGCCAAATCGACTCAGATCAGGCCCTCGTCCAGATAACACATCCCCCTCAAACAAAGGGTCCCGGCGTTTCCATTACGGCATTATCAAGTTTACTTACGGCCAATGGATACATTGATGTCAAACCAAGCGGAAAGGTTACCCACAGGAAAAAAGAAGGAAAATGAATAATTCTCATCCACAGATATAATTTAGTCTTAAGTTTTGACCGGCCTGCGCATTGTGTTTATGTGGTATGAAATATCCATGTTGGATACGCGTTGGCCATGGGGTCAATAGTCGCTCAGACTTTGACTCCGGTTCAACATGCAGGCGTTTGTGGGGACGCTCGAGGGCGTCTTAGAAATCTTGCATTTTACGCCGACATATACCTCCCGTATCAAAAGCTTTATGACGCCACATGCAATTGCCACCGAAAACACTCGAAAAGCCCCAGCCTGATCAACGGGGCATGCTGACTTTTATTTCCCTCCTTCCGTTACCCCCGAATTACAACTTCATCATCACCGAGTAAGCGGGAATATGCAATCAGCCTTTCGTCAATAAAGAAAAATTCTGTAATTGCAAAACTGTCTGCCTTGCGCTGTTTACTCGTGGAAAAATAATGACCGGGAATTCATGCATCTTAATTGGCCCGTCATTTCTGGTTGGGAGTCCCGGGCCGTTCCGGGCGTCATCATTTGAATACCATCGCCTTTCATGTACACAACAATCCACTGCGGGATTTCAGCCCCAAAAGGCTCGCCGTAAGCCATGGCCCATGTATAAATTCGCCCATGTTACTTTCCGCGATTGTGGAGTTGAAGCGTAACGTTCCCCGGAGTCCACGCTTCTTCTCATTTCGGCATTATGCAAACAACTTCTTTCTCCCCCATCAGCGTAAAAAAAAAACCCGAGACGGTTACCGTGTATACACACAAGAGTGTAATCGACGTTGTGTATCGCGCAGAATCGGAGGACGTCTCATAAATTCCATTGCCGTCGCTTTATAAATCTGTCTAGATCCCCCCTCCGTGTCTCTCTTGAGACGCGGAGGCTGTCTAGAGATCGCCTTCAGGCCTGTATTTAAAGAAGTCCGCTGCCAACACAGATCACAACAGCAAACATTTTCTTAGCCATGCTTTCTTTACCTTGCTAGTTGGAGTGGAGTTTGTGGGTTCCCGGTCAGTGACCTGGAGGAGTTTTCCAGTTTAGTTGGACTTTGTCTGCTCTGTAAATTCAGCTCACAGGATGCTGCTCAGGGAGCGTTGTCTGGACATAGGCCACAACAGATCGTGTTTTTATGCATTACCTGTTGAGCCTTTGATCAATACCAGGCATCTCTGAATAAGATGACGCAAATGGAGAGTAATGTATGAATTGCTGAATACTTTTAGTCAAGTCGGCCGAAAATGCCACTGTGATAATAACCTCTGAAATTAAAGAAAGGACGCGAAAATATGTAACCTTTAAGTGAAAACTATGCCGTGTTTTACCTTGTGCATGAGGGTCTGTACAGAATAATGAAGGTGTATTATGAATCGCGGGCGAAAAGCGATCGATGAGGGGCCAGCCGTCGAAAGTGAAAATTAGACGGTGCGCGCGTGGGAGACCGTCCCGCGCTCCAATCGTGGAGTGTTTGCCCTGTGATTGAGTTGCTGTACCTCTCTGCGAGGAGGGAAATCTTCTCGTGAACGGAGGTCCTAAAGCGACGGGGTAAATATCCTACAGGCATCCCAGGGTACGGTGCCCAGTGATACTGTCAAGGTCAGGAAGTCGCCGTCACTTTCATCTCGCGGAGATGAAAAGCAAAATGAGATTGCCCGTAGCCGTTTCCCCGGGCACCCCGCCGAAGTAATTGCGCAAGGTTGTCCCAGGCGAAGAAAAGACAGGAGGACTCCAAGGTATAACTTCCAATCTGGGCAATGGCTTTCGGGCAGGAAACAGCCAGTGACACTTTTACGGCTGGGGACATGTGACAGGTACCCCTATAGATGCGCACCTGTTAATCAACTTGATGACCCACTCACGTACCGGGCAAATCATCTTTCCGCGCTATCCCATCTCTCTTTGTACCGCCAATTCAAGCGAGGTTCTATGGCGGCTTTTTCACACCGTCCACCGCTAGGGAGACAGCGTCACTTCTCGTAGCCAGGCGGGATGCATTTGGACTTGATCCCTTCTTTTAGAAGCCAATATAACCGTATGGATTATTTTCCATTTCTCCCTACTTTTTCTTATACAGGTTTGCCTGTATGATTAGTATTTCGCCGTGGCACCGCGGGTCCCGGTTGGCCCGTTTTCGTCCATCCCCTGCAAGAAATCTGATTAGATTGAGAAGTTTTGGAAGATTGGAACTCTTCTAAGGAAATTGCTTGCATGTGCATTTACTACCGTAACTCGTGCCAATATCAGCATCTGGGTCCATCAAGGCTGTTCCCCCTCTCAAGTTCGACTCTAAAATTGTTCTCAGCATTGAAATGGTCTATCATGACTCATCCTTTTCCATGTCCATATTTCTGTTCTACAGAGGTCTGTGTTACTGCAGCCTAAGCCGCAGAGTAATCGCTTATTACAAGACCGCGGTGAAGACAGACTTGGGAAACAATCACCCTTCGAGAAGCTTTTCTGCAGTGAAATTTTTTGCTATTTCTGTCTTTTCCATTTCGTTTTTCCCCCTCTTTTTCTGATTTCTTTTTCTGTTTCTGACGTCATTTTCTGCCCCCAAAAGAGTTGATTGTCTTTTGCCCAACTTGCTTTCCATTGTTTGTGATGACGTAAGGTTTGTAACTTCTGATTGGAAAGTGCACACGACTGGATGTATTTCGAGGCAAAAAAATACACAAAATAGAGAGCAGCGGGAATGGTAGAAACATGTCTTCTTCACCACCTTTATCATTCAACTGTTCCACAGTGACATGTTTCTAACGAGATACAGTGTACATGCATATTATACTTGCTTTTCAAAGCGGGTGCGTAGATGGGTGAAAACGATACGTTAATCACGACTGATTGTGAAATTATAAATTCTAAGTATCTGTCTGAGGCCGGCTGCTCGTCACACTCTTTTAGTAATTAATCCTATCAAAGAGTTGCGTGCCATATTACAGCAAGGTCATTGGATCAATTGAGATGTCGTTTTTCACAGATCATTACCGGTAAGTTAATCCACTTTCTACGTTGTTTTCCATCAGGTACGCTCCTGCTTACTTGGAATGTTGCAACTGGCGTCGTTTTGTTTCCCAAAAGGGGACTAAAGACCGGTCCATACGTGCTGCCATCAGAAATTCTGATTTCCTGGTCAGCAAGGCTCCTCAGTTATCTTTGCCATTGGTAATCTTTGATAGTCTTTTCTATGCTACCTGTATTGTGGACGCGTTGAATATAGATTGCAAAGTGCTAACAAGGCAGGTTGAAATGATTCCTTTCGGAATCGGTAGAGTAAGGGGCACGCCATAGCCCACATACCAGCCCATCAGCTTGGTAGTTTGCGTGGGACTTTGTCGCGTCTTTGTCTTTTGAATTGCACGTTCTTTCCAGTTTCCAACAACCCTGTATAATTTTGTTGCGGAAGTACACGTTCATGTATATGGCTCAAGATGGATACAGGTGCTTATTTCTCACCTTTAGGATCACTCGACACAAGCGTCCATCCAAATGAGATCACCTGCCTCACTTTTGAACGGCATCTTCGTTGACGGAGTTGGCAGCAAAACCTTCAATGCATAAAATCTCAAGATTAAAAGCATTCGGCAGCGAGTGCCATGTGAAAATATCTGTCGAATGTTGAATTAGCAGAATAAAACAACTGATATTTTCGTTGAGAAATTGATACATCCACAGACATACATCAAGGGTGACTGAATATACGTTCCTCTTTTCTTAAGAGAAATATCTCAAAGGATACTAAATGCGACTTTGTCATTTAACTTCGAGTTAAATTGTTCCTTGCTCTAGAGATATAGATGAGGCGACACGGTCCAGAGCGCTGCCCCTCCCGGTGCATGCCGGGACAGCTACCGGGACAAGAAAGGGGCCACTTTTCGGAGTTCAGTGACACCGTCTCGCACTTTGCCCCCTCCCCTCCTCCCCCTCCTTCGCCAGACTGGAACGGATGCGGCAATTGAGGGGTAACATCCGGGCACCTGCTCCGGGCCCCGGCGAATATGACACAACTTTTACTGAAGAACTGAGCTGAGAAAAGGCAAGAGAGGAAGGCCTATGGGCTTTGCCCCGGTTGACGGCCAGAGAGTTTTTTTTCTCCGAAAATATGTGCCTCCCCTAAATAGTCAGGCCACTTTTCAGATCAAATCGGAGAAGGGCCTTGGGGACACTGACATTTTGTGTATGGTTTGGTAGATTATGGGAATTTACAAGACCGATATTAAACCCTGTAATACATGTGTAGTTTGTTGTGTGGATGAGAGACAATCATTTCCGGTTCGCTATTGTATTGTTCTTATTTTACATCGACAACAATGTTTTTGTCCGAACACTCATTCCATGCCACAAGTATGCTGAAGAGAGTTTATGTAATGTACATAAAGGCCACCAGGAAAGGATCTCACAAAACACCATTTGAACGCTGCCATAACATTGAAAATTAGTTCAGTATTGAGCAATGCAGTATGACAGGCTAATGAATCACCGGTGTTAAAAAAAACCGTCGAGGCTCTGAAGGGAGCTCAACGTATCTAGCTGTCTTTTACTCCAACCGTACTCAAGCAGAATGATGAGAATGGTTATGTCGTACTCTGGAGATGGTCACAACAGGCTTCTTGACATTCCTCCACTTTCCTCCGAAGCTTACGGTGCAACTGCGCGTTGTTTAAACAATTATTTTCGTTTTAGCATACAAAGTTTTTGGGTCTGTTTGCTGCCGGCGGTAGGTATACATGTAATGCATCGTCAAATTATGACAATCTGTAACACAGGTTTAGAAATATATATTTCAAGAATCACGCTTGTCCTCAACACAGCCCTGGACTTCCCGAGGAACTGATCTGTCTTTCTACGCTCTCGACTTCTTTGGATCTTGTCCTCAAAACGGTATACCGAATGAAATGGCGAATGGCAGATCAAAATACACACCCTCCCAAAGTTCCAGAAATCCGGTATATCACTCTGATCCACATCTCAGGAAAAAAATTATATCTATGGGGATCGAGAGAGTTTTATTTCTGCATCCATATATCAGAGTAGTATTCAGCTCGGGGCCTGATTGTTGTCTTCCTGTGGAGCGATTTGCCAATCACCTCCTCTAGTTATCTTTAATCAACAACTGTTCAAGCTCTCCCACCCAGCCCCGACAGCGAGAGATGGACTTCCGATCCGACGTGCGGAGCGGACGCGCCGAGCGCCACTTCAAACCTTGCCCGGAGACAACGGGGGATGAGACTCGATAAAGACGGTAAGGTGATATCGATGCCGAATGTGATACCGGGCGTTGGTCAGACGCAAAAAAGTGAGGATGCTGTGTGTGTCTGTTTCGGCCCGAGGAAGGATGGAGGCGAAGATGAACGGAGCGATAGGCGCTCAGACTCAAGAAATTCACCCGCGGATGACCGGATCAACCCGGCAAGGCATAACTTTTCAAATGATCAACTCAACATTTTATGCGGCCTCTTGCAAGCGCTCGGCTGTCTTTTGCTCGCAAAGGCCTGTCGCACTCAAACAGGAGCGTCATGTTTGTTATCTCTGTTAACAGCAAAAAGTTTCGCTTATTGTCCTTTTTAATTTCTAATATGTTGCGTTGNGGTTGGGATTCAGTGGAATTAGTTCAGGGTATGTTTCCAGGAGGATTATTGCTAAAGCAGGGAGCTTAAGGCATACTTCTGACACCAATCTTACCAATAAGAAATGTAAAATCCTTTAGAACTTCGAGAGGCCGTCTTTCGCCCTCTCCTTTTATTCCTAAACCCTAAAAGAGCCAGGTTATTCTGGACCATCTAAAAAACCATTTCGCAAGCATGTAAAGAACGCGCCTTACAAGTACCGAGGTGAAGTTTTACAATGGTTTTGTTGTTATGGTGATTTTTTTGAAGTTCAGAGCGAAAGCCTGCCAGTCCATGTGCATTGAGCGCGGCAGTGGAAAAGTATATACTTGTGGCTAACCTGTCTTGGAAAAATTGGCACTACATGAGAACGATATGCTCAATTTTAAGCAAATTGGTATCAAAATGACCGCAAAGAGATGCTCAGCCCATGAATTTACATACGTGAATTTTCCCGATCTTGCACTTTGTGCATCCAAGTGCACTCGAAAGAATTCCCATCGTCTGCGGTAAGTGAGGCGCACACATAGAGCTATTAATATAGTAAGACTCTTTATATAATTACAGCTGTATGGGTGCACTAAATCGATATGATGTCCCTGATCTGAAACCGTGGCAGTACTCGAATGTCTCGTCCAGAGCTAGCTGGTAGGTCTTCGCCCACTGAAAATACATGGGGACGTGCTGACAGTACGGGTAGCGGTGGTGCATCCAGGATAAGTCGACCCGGTGGGAGGGGGCTTGAACTGGAACTCCATCCCCCCAACCCCCGCCACCAAAAAACCCAACTCAGTCTCCTTCCCCTGCCTTGGTTGTGCCAGAGACGATGGATGGACGGCTGTATCAAAGCTAGTAGTTTAAGATGCAGCTCTTTATTGCATCTTCGTTTTTCAGAATGAAGAAAAAAAAAAGAAAATTTCAGTGGAGGGACAAGTCTGTCGAGGCCTGTCCCCCTCCTTGGGGGTGTACTGCTTAGCTCAGGAAGCCCGATTCGGCCACTGACGGCCTGTAATAAAACTCTGTCAAAAACCCCCAGATAACTGTGGAGTGCGCCCTCCAGAGTAGTAGCATGGAAAGTCGTGTGAAAATGGCTGCGTCCATAAAGCACGTGAGATTATTGAGCGTGATGCAGAAACGATTTGTTTTTGACGTTGGAATAGTTCTCAGCATCCCAAGAGTCTGTCATCAATTATATCGCGGCAGATTGAGCTGGCATGGGATCAGATATTTTTCATGTACGTCTGCTGAATTTGTACGATGTATTTTATACTAGTAGGCTATAGCCTATAGGCCTATAAGCCTGGGCCTAGTAATAGTATTGTTACTAGCCCCACTAGTGTGGCACGGACTCTCATTCCTGATCCATCCTTAGCCACACATCTGTATGCGCAATTTCGTGTCGGCGTACTGAACGTTTTCGGCGCACCCACTTAACATCGTGGGCGCAATTTCTTTTGCACACATGATCTTTGACCTTTCCGTTTTCTATAAACCATTTATTGAATGATTTCACTCACGTTATTCAGGTATTTTCCAGTCTTTTTGCCTATATCCCTTCAATCTAACAGGCTCGCTCTCTCAGTCACCATCTTTAAAGTAAGGTTGTTGAACAATACGTCACTTGACCCCTCATCATCTCGACGCCTGTTCCATGTCAAGACATCTAAACTGCTGCCAAAGTTTTGGAAGAGCCCGTTGGTACATGTAGTATCTTATCGCTCAGTCTGATGCATGAAACAGGGTTTCCCTTGTCTGCCTATTCAAGTGATTTTAGTGACCACCTTGGGCCTTTTCTGTTGAATTGTACCACCTCAACCTTAAATTAGACAAATATGGAAGGAAAAAGCCCAAAAACAAAAACTTAGATATTTTGTAATTGATCAGTTTTAAATCATTCAGAGAGGGACACAGAATACAAGATCAATTTATTTTAGAGGGGAAATTTGGACTATATAGAATTTATTTTAGGCCGGGTTTGAAAGCACTCAATTTTGTTTTAGGCACTAGAATTTTGGCAAAATTTTTTTCACCACCTCAAACATATCAGTACCCCAGGGGAAACCCTTGCGTAAAACTAATTTGGGGGCTTTCAACACACTTTTGGAAGGAATGGAAGTAAAAAATTGCCGTGAGACAAATGATTCTGCAAGAAAGGTTGGTTTTTTTTTTTCAAACCAGATGATAGCTGCTTAAAATGAGATTCTGTAGAGTGTTCATGAAGTTTTCATTAGTATACATGTGTTGTGTTTTTTTCACAATTATTGAATGCTTTTCTCCCTACTCAATCCATACAGCAAACGAATCTTACCGCAGCAATACAGGAACAAGAAAATACTGGGACGATTTTTACAATGAGAGAAAAAGTGCGAGTGGCCAATCATTTGATTGGTTCTTTGCTCATGATGTAGCCAATCAGTGGCTGGCCGAGTGCATCTTCACAGGGAAGACTGGGCGAGTCAATGTTGTAAATGTCCTTGAACTTGGCTGTGGGACGTCCACTCTCGCCAGTAACCTACTGAAAGGCAATGGGGACATCATGAGTGTCGTCTGCCTGGATTTTGCTCTCAGTGCAGTGGGGCAAGCACAGTCCATCTCCAGGAAGATCTGCTCCTCGGGCAGGGAGTCTCTCCAGTTTATAGCGGCCGACGCAAGCAGACTCCCCTTCAGAAATGACCAGTTCGACGTGGTGTTTGAGAAGGGCACGTTTGATGCCATGCTGAACGGTGGCAGGTCTGGCCTGGCTAGGCTGTCCTTCGGCGAGACTGTTCGCGTATTGAGCTCCCAGGGAATATTCTTGCAGTTTTCTGACGAAAATCCTGATATACGACTGTCTTTTCTTGAAGAAGCTCTTCGAGAATCTGGCATGGACCGAACTCAAGCTTCTGTAACTTTCCAAGATGTTGGTTGTTCGTATGGTGTGGAATACTTCTTGTACTCAACAAAACTAAGTAAATTATAGTTTTCCTGAAACTTCAAAGTAATTGTTACTCTATACTTCTTTCATGATTCATGTGAATAAACTAGCACCTTCAATTACCCAATTCCTTCACCCAATTCCCACCTGAAAGGGCCAGTGACAGGAAGTTTACTTTGAAATGTATTTTGAGAAACTTTGCATTCCTCTCAAGTGTGTGGAAACTGCTTCAGGTCCTTTTTTGACATTTTTATAGAGTGCACTTTTTCAATTGTTTAAAGCTTTCGATGCTTTGTCTAACAAGTAAAAGCACTCTTGCTTTGATGTCATTTCAGGAGGACTCTTCATTTTAGGTTTTTTTTCAGATCAAATTGTAATATGGAGGCAAAATTTGCTCATTAAAACTACATGTATGTCATATACTGAAATATCAAATCACTGAGAGGAAAAAGCAAGAATGCAAAACATCCAAAATCCTGGCAAGTTCTTGAACTGAAATAGCTGCGCAGCTCTTTGGATGACATCACAATGTGCTCATGAATATGCAAATCCGCGCTGGTGTCAGTATAGAAATAAATATCGAATGAGACCCCAAAAGAACCAAAATGCCAGGCAAATCTTACCAGGGCCTTTCCCAGTTGATAGGAAATTGCTGTAATAGTTCAGTTCAGTACGGGGAAGTGTGTTCTTCGGTTATCAACGCGATCCAATGGTCTGGATAGTGTTGAGCTGGACCTAAAATTTAACCTATTTTTGTTCGGTGAACACAATTTCCCTGAACAGTACCCCTTCCCAATTTGGCTTTGTTGTTGGCAACGCCCTTAATGTTTTACATTTGTTTTTAAATCTGTTTCCCAAAAATATTCCTCAAAATGATGGTGTTCACGATCAGCAAAATGGGCTCTTGCGTCAAATGCGTAAACAATCAGCACAGAAAGTACGGAGAATGGCAACGATTCATAGGAAATGGATGTTAACATCACAACCTAATCTGACTCCGGTATGTACAGTTATTTCCTCTTCACCATCTATAAATCAACCCCCGCTCCCGAGTGATTTCCGCCATGAGTCTGTACTGCGACTCTCTTTATTGCCTTCCTAAGATGATGTGACAAAACAGTCGACCATTAAGAGCCATATTTCAGGGAAAGAATGCACTGGACTTCTAACCTTAATTTCCTCGTCAACGGTGTTATTTTCCATCTTTCAGATACAGATTTCACGTGGTTAAGTTCCGCACTCGACTTAAAGGTTCTGGATGGATCAAGCTGCCAAGTTCATGTACATGTACTCAGTGCATACGGTGTATGTAATCATTGTGAACGTGGTCGCGGTGTAATAAAATGAGCACGCAAGAAGTTCTCCTACTTTCTGTATTTAGAAGAGCCCGTAGAATTCAGTATCAAGCTGGGGTCAGAGCCAACGTGACTCTCCCCAGTAATTGCGTTCATGAAAACTGCCTTGGAGCTGAGGTTAAGGCGAATGAACTTCCTCTTTGGAGAAATAAGCATTCACTAGATGCACTTACAGCTCATACATTGCAATTGAAAGTGAACCCAGGAATGTGAAATTCTCTTTACACTTTTGCTCTTCGCAGGGAGTTCATTTTCATTTAACAAACCGTGAAAATGTTCACCAAAGTGGGGAGATTTTACAAATTTTCACGCACGTGGAAAAATATTGTCACAGATCTCACACAAGTGTGGGGAAAGGTTTTTACAGATTTTCTCACAAGTCGGACAGATTTTCCCAACTTTCCGGAAAGTAGGAAACATTTTCCCTCTTTTCACACAAGTGGGAAATTATTTTCGCGCTGAGTGAAATATGAGTGTAGATAAACGTGGAAGCGAATTCTTTCCACACAGTTTCTCACTCCAGTTAGTAGTGTAACCTTTGACCTGCAGTGTACCGTATGTAGTGCAAAGACCACAGCGTGAAAAACAACGATAGCAGAACGTTCTCAGTAGACTTTCACGTCGAGTATGTTATTGTGGCAGGAGCCATCTGCTATCATGTGTCGAAAACTAGAAACCGTTAACTCGTAGACGACAGCCACCGTTTTGTGTTGAGTACTTGTGCTGTGCAGACAGAATTAAGCAAAGCTGGAAATGACAATTAAAGCTTCGTTTTTTCCCCTTTTTCTTTGAGTTAATTTGGTAGGATGCTTCTATGGTTTTCTTTTCTATACTAATAACTAGTTTATATAAGTGTTCTGTGTCAGTTTATCTTCAGCTGGCAAGATAAGAAATTATTCCATATTTGCTCTTTCAGGAAATACTTAGAAAATATTCTACTGTCACATATCTCTATTAGGCCGTATGCAATTCATTCACTTCCATTGGCGTAACGGCTTCCCGTTATTATGAATATTTGAAATGAACACATCGTCTTGTGCAAGCTGTAGTTAATTGTTTTTAGTTCCTCTTGAAAAAAATGTTTGCACAACTTGGTGTCCCTCACGTCAATTCAGTTCCGTCACTGAGCCAATGTCTATTTGTTTTTCAGTCAATTCAATGATTTTAAAGCTGCTTTTCTTGTCGCCTGTGCGCCTTTTCATGCTGAACCAGATCATAGTCGCTGTCCATATTCGTCCCACAGTATCTACAAGTCTTCATCTCCTTGGCGTGGATCCGCCAGTGACGCTTGAAATTGGTCTTGTACTTGAACGTCTCGCCGCAGATGGTGCACAGATGCGGCTCCCGCGCTGAGTGCGAGCGCTGATGGTTGGTCAGGCTCAGCTTGTGTTTGAAAGACCGGCGGCACAGTGGGCAGTTCAGGGCCGACGCAAGTGAAGATGACGACGACGCGGAGTGGTGGGCGGCCGGCTCACCGTTATTAGCCGGGGTAGCACCCCAATTAGCGCTCAGATGGGGGAAGAAAGCTGTGTCGTAGGTCTGATCATGGAGGTCTTTTCCTATCTCCATGGTCTGATGACGATTCAGCAGCTGATGGTCCGGGCCGCTCCCGCTGGTACCGTAGGAACCGGAATCGAACACAGGCAGGTGAGGAGCCTGGAGGGCCATCGTGACGGGACTAAGTTGGTCCTCGGCGGGGCAGCCCTCATGGTGGAAGACGGGCACTGACTGCTCATCCAGCCCGATTGACAGGTCCTTAGATGTCATTAGGTCGGGCATCATGAAGTCTGGCACAAATGCAAAATCCTCGTTATTGTTGGGATCCTCCATGTCTAGTTGGGCTACTCAACGACGAATTGCCTACAACGAGCAGAAACGCATAAAGAATATAGAGCTAGAAGTGATAGACTATTGATTTTGAAATACCAAACGCAATACACACAATCGTTCCTTGACGTGATTAGGAGTCTGAGGAATAACTGACTTTCTGGGTTAGGCATGGAGCCCGCTTGAATAATTTTCTTTAGCACTTCTCTTTTCACTTCTCAAGCAAAGCTCTCCTTGGCCAAAATCTTATTTCGTTTACTTACTCCAGTATTCCAGCATTATGAGAGGGAGGGATGCCCCTCGGTTCCCCCAATTCCTCTCGGAATTTTGAGAAAAAAAGACCGAGCATTCATCGTATGAAATGAAAGCAAGATAGCACCCAGTTTCATGCACGGGCCGTAGAAAAATCACTCAAAATGGATTTAAAGAGGGCGATTATTTCTATGACTCGTATCTTTGGGTGCAACGTTTAACTTTGCTGAGGAAAACCCTTTCTCCAAGTGGAAAAAAGACAGTGCCAAAATTATTCCTGCACTTTATTGCAGCATGATTTTCACTTGGCAAACCGTATGCTATATTGAGTATGCCATGCAGGATCAATGACTCGGAGATACATTTAATTTACTGTCAATGTACATGTATGAGTATACTTCATAGTACACTGTTCACTGTCCCTGCCTAAATCTCTCATTTCTACATGGATTTTTATACAGGTAGCGAATTAGTTGATCATTGAAAAAGAAAATGATTAAAAACCCATTGTCATATTTTTATTTTCCTCTTAAGCTTGATTATTTTTATTGCGCTCTTAAGTTAATATTATTAACTTTCCGGTGCACGATTAACTGAATACAGTACCAAAACGCAACCTGGTTTACTAGACCTACACTGACACCAGATGGCGCTATTGCATGTCTCTGAAAACCGGAACCACTTCCAAACGTAAACATTATTAATTGACTGCGGGAGTCAACATGGCGGGGCTACAGAAGAGCCTTTTGTTGGCAAAAACTTGCTACATTTCTGGACATGCGAAAGTAATTTCGGCCCTCGTCACCGGCTTCAGGCAACCACATTTTACAAGATGCCTATCTACCTCGCTTCCGCACCCTGCAAACCAAGTATCTACGGTGCATATTCCAGAACTGGAAACTTTTGAAAAGATGGGCCACACTTTCGAAAGTCACCAGCAACTGTATCAGTTTTCGCTGCGTGAACCAGACAAGTTCTGGGGGACGCTAGCCCGGTCGAGGCTACGCTGGTACAAGGACTTTGATAAGGTCTCGGAAGTCGATTGGGCCGAGGGGAAAAACGCCTGGTTTCTAGGAGGAAAGATTAACGTGTCTGGTAAGTAACAACTAAGTCTGTATGTGGGTCATCTCGTACACGGGACAACTCGTACCCAGGTCAACTTGTGCCCCAGTCAACTCGTGCCTGAGTCAATTTGTACTCGAGTCAACGTACCCTTGCATGTATTACTGTCTTCAGTGGACATCTTAGCAATGGCTGCTTTGCTTGCAAACAATCAACTTTTTAATTAATTTTAATTTATTGCATTGTACAATCCTCTCCTTCACTTCAAAAAATCCTTGGGCAGTGTTGTATCCGACACCTTGATGTCCAAGACCGAAACCATGGCATACGATACCAAGACCGATACCTACTCCTTCAAGACCAGGACTTCCAGACCGAGACTTTTGCAGGTCGAGACCGAGACCAACCATAAAGCAATGTTTAGTTTTTACCAAAAGGTAAATAGGGACAAACATATGGCAGTACAGTTAAGTACAAAAGAAATAAAATGAAAACATTAGAATAAACTCACACACACAAATAGGTCAGATTTTTGGACCACTGTGCAAACCAAATCTTGTCGCGCACCGGAGCGCTAGTTTTCCTTCCAGAGTTGCCTTTGATCGAGCACAAGTCCTACTCTGATCAGTATCCAATCAAAATTTTTGCACGGCCATTTATGACATTGGCCTAATATGGAACGTAAGGGCGTGGCTACCGGAGATTGGCAAACATAATGCTAAGTTTGAATATATGTAAGCACAATTGGATGTAGTGAGAATTTGGAATTGTTGTGCAGCGGAAATGTCGTACCGGTATGTTGCGTGGTCTCGGTTGATTATTAGTGAAATCTCACCGCGTGCTTTTTACACGAGTTGTCCTGGGTACGGGGGGTCCTAGATACTAGCTAGCTAAATTTCACATTGTTGGGACATTTTATCACTTTCTGGTACGGAATTATCTTGGAAATGTTGCATCTCTTGGAGTGATACGTTTGCTGTTTTCTGACCTAGTTGTGTCATTGGGAATGCTATTCCTATTACAACATTTTAAGTGAAATTTTGTGTTGTCCGTGTATGGAACTCTTTCCAAATGCTCAACAACTCTTGACAATAAAATAGATCGTCTGCCTTAAGGCTAATCAAAATAAATGGCTTGTTTATCATCCCTCAAAGTCAATTCTTTTGGCTGGGAGGGCGAGGGCCTTTGATACCTGATATTTGCACTGTGATGCTATTGACACAAATGTCTTGGGGTTTGTAGGTCAGACACTATTCACACTATGACATGTCGAACTACGCCCCACGGCATGGCAGCGTATCGTACTATGACATGTCAAACCATGCGGCATGGCAGCGTATCATACTATGACATGTCAAACTATGCCCTACGGCATGGCAGTGTATCATACTATGACATGTCAAACCACGCGACATGGCACGGTATCGTACTATGACATGTCAAACTATGCCCTACGGCATGGCAGTGTATCATACTATGACATGTCAAACCACGCAACATGGCACGGTATCGTACTATGACATGTCAAACTATGCCCCACGGCATGGCAGCGTATCGTACTATGACATGTCAAACCATGCGGCATGGCAGCGTATCATACCATGACATGTCAAACTATGCCCCAGAGATTTACATTATGAGATTTACATGTGCATCACTTATTTTCTGTTGCACTGGTTGATGAGCCATCAGAAAGGGATAACATGTCCTAAAATGTCAAATTTGCAATAAAAATATTAAAGCATGTTCTTAGAAAACAGAGAATTTTCCAGACCCGGGTTTATGCACAGAGCGTCAAGTGATGTCCAGTGTATGGAACACTTTCCGATATTTGTTTGAAAAAAATCAAAAATATTAAATATCAAATTAAGATTTGTTTTTAGAGCTGGCAGTGATGAAGCAACCAACTAATTTTAATCAGCCCAATCAGATGTTAGTTAAGCCTGTTACCAGTCGCATCCCAACTGACATTGATACCGGTAGGCCGAGCCTCCATTACTGTACATGTAGCTGGGATAGTGGGCCAGTCCAACCATAGCACATACATAACTTGCCATTGTGTGTCATAGCATGTGTCAACGTCATTTCATTTCACGGATCAGCATCTTGTGCTTGTAGAAATTAGTTCTTATATGTGTGATGATGAAATGGCAGGTTGGCAAACTGCCCGAGTACAAGTACCGGTACTGGTGCCATCAGTTTGAGTACGAGTACTTCACCATTTGAGTACAAGTGTTAATACTCACCATGCTCACCCGAGTAGTTCTTGAGTATCATACTGTGCATGTATGTAAGTAAGTACTGAGTATGAGTATGGTACTACAACACTGGATATGTGTAAAGCAAATGTTGCTATTTTTCTGCCAACCAAACTTTCTGGGAAGATAAGACTAGGCCCTAGCCTCTGTAGCTATGAGGGGCATATGCATGTACATGTACTTTACATACAGGAGTATTTTTTCCCTTATATTTTGGCAGTGGATATTGGACCAGGAACCATATTATTTTTGTTTTGGCACCAACACAGTAACAGAACCTGCACAGTGCGTCTTTTGGAGGATAGAAATGTTACCGTGGCAAATCTTCTGGTTCCTTGCATTCAGTGCATTGCCATTGTGAATGCTGTGTACGAGATAGAATTCAGTTCTAGTGCTGTTATGGACTTCATTTCCATTGAAAAAAAAAACTTCCAAGCCGTGAGTCATGCAGAGCAAACAAACTTTCCTGCAATTTAAATATGAATGATGTTGTGACATAATTGGGTTTGGAACCTCAAAACTGACCCCAGATTTGAGTCTGCACCGTCATCTTCTGATGGGGGTCGGCACCATGTTCCTTACCCATTTGTTAATGTAATAACTCGGATGGAAGGTGAATTTAATATTTACCAATGTCAGTGCTGGCTGTACCAAAAATAAAGTGACTGAATGACAGCAAAATGTGCACTTTGTTCTATTTAAATTATTAATCTAGGTACAGAGTGTCCACAGATATATAGGCATATTTGGATTATATTTTAAAATATCATGATGTGAAATATCAAAATATAACTTTCGTGTCATGGGCACCACTTTTTCTTCTTTATTTCAGAAGTTCTTTTTGAAAACATGAAAATATTGGTTGACTCTGAGATTTGTTTAAAGAAATGCAATGTAATTTGCAGAATGTTACCCTATTCATCTTCTAACAGCTTAGCTAAGGAATACACTGCACATTGTTCTTGGCGTATTATAAAGATTTGCGGGGATCAAATTAGAGAAGATCAATGAGACCGCCCGAGGCAAAGATCTGAATCCTATCCAAATCTGATCAATCAGCTCAGCAGCCTCAGCTCAATCCAGGGTGAGAGGCTGTAGTGTACAAAGGCCTTGATAGACTAATTGTAAAATAACGCTAGACAGGTTTGTGACCTGGGTCAAATCACAGAACTGAAGTAGGACACTATTATATTGTAGCACTAAACAAAGTTGATCAATACTGTACTTGTACATGTACAGTATGTAGGTTCTTCAATATGAAGTTTCTGTGTAGCCTGGGTCCTACAATTATTTCATTGGTTCTGTCATTATTTATGTATTCATGTATGGTTTACAGTGACCAAAACCTGGAAAATTGGTTGAAATTCCAGACCTTTTTTTTTCACATGACAACTTTTACAAGAGCATCATTAAGGCCTACTCTACCTGTACAATATTGCAACGTTATCCGACAGTCTCTTTAATGTGACATTTCCCTGTACACACTTTAAAAAAACTAATCAGTGCGAAAAGTCATTCATATCTGGTTCCTTGCATGTACAAATGTACCATAGTGCAGGCCTGTACCCTGTACGTTGCTAGTCTAGAATATTTCTCCACACTGCTCTCCATAAATTACAGGGGTGAGCTGGGTTTTGAAAAGAAATAACATAAATCATCACCTACCGGTACCAGCACTGTAGACCGGTATGCACAGTACTATACAGTACATGTTGCATGTTCTGGTGCTTCTAAACTGTCATTACTATAATTATTCAAATATTGTAGGTTCATGCATTGAAAAGGGTCGGTAAGTTTTCAGAAGATGGAATTAATGCCTTGGAGAGATTTTGAAAGTCTTTTTTTTTTCTTATTTTGCCCTTTTGGTAAAGTTGGTCTTTGTCTTAAACAGTCATTACAATACCATTTTTAATGATCTTGTTAAGATTTCACAATGTCTTGATGTATTCGCACTGTGTTCAGAGAAAGTGAAGCAGGTTTAGAAGCTTAAAACTGAAAATGCATAAGAAATGTTTGACCAGTGTTTATGAAAATTGAATGTGTCAGTATGGTGAATGTTAAATAAGATATGAGTTTCTAAAGATGAGTTGTAACTGTATGCTGATTGACATTATCACATTTGAAGGTAAATTGTTTGAAATAAGGTCCATGTATTTTGCAACTTGCAACAGTCGTTGCTACAAAATGTTTAGCCCTATCTCCCGGGGCTCCTGCCCTAGAAAGCATACTGAACCTCACAAAATCCAACAGGTACATGTACGTGTACATGCAGGTCACTGTACCAAACCTGATAAACTCTTAACAGAATGAGCCCGTTGGAGTGTGAGTGGTATGGTATGGATGGGTCTATGCAGTATAGGATGACTTGCACTGAACAGTACCAAACCTGACAAAATCAAGCAACTCACACAGAATCCAACACCATCTCCCTGGGCCTTTCATCCCAAGTCTGAACAAAGTTCAACAAGTTCATCAGGTATGGTACCAAACCTGCAAAAACCTCACAAAACCTGCTGTTGGAGTTACGGTAGTCAGTAGTTGGAGGTGGGATGCTCTACACGTATTGAACCTAAAGTCCCGCCTGATTTTCATCTTTCTCATGAATACAAGTAAGAGCATCCTGGCCTGCTTCGTGTACTAACAAAAACAAATGTTTGTGCTCTAATGCTGAAATTAAAATTGAAATGGTTTGAACAATGTCTCGATAAAACAGAAATGAGGAAGAAGATCCTTGTAACCTTTTGTCTTCAGTTGCTATTAATTTTTCTAATACTTTTTACGGTTACGGTGTACATGTACCACCATATTTGTTCGTCATACCAATCTGAGAAGTCTAGAAGACGTGTTTTATTGTGGACATGTGTTTGAGGAACAATTTAGGGAACAATTAGTTTTACTCTACAGAAAATAAAACAAAACATAAACAACCTCAACTCTTGTGTTACTTTTCTTGTCCGGCACACATACCAGTACAGTGTACCAGTGTGTGTACATGTACCAACCCTATCCACACGTGTACACTGTACATGTATTCCTGTATGGAACTGTCTTTTAAATGAGCTTTACAATCAACTCTTAATAAGACAGAAATAGAGTGTGCTTTGAAATTGAATTAAAAAAAAATGACTGAATCTGTATTCTGGATACAAAGAGGAACTCACCTTGAATTGCTTGTAGATATTGTTGCTTTCAAAATCTCAAGCATTATCCCTGTGTTCTCTGTCTTGCTGTCAGTTCAATTAACATTGTGTTGCATATGAAGTAACCTCTGATTATCTGATTTCGAATTGGACTGTGTTGCTTGCTCGCTTGGTTTGTACAGCAGGTTCTCTCCTGCCGTGAAAAAAACCGTGCTTGACTCCTGGGCACAAGCCAATCAAATTGTTGAATTTACGCCCTGCCAACTGTGACGTTGAATATACGTCATTCCATTTCAGAGGACAGTGAAGGGAGTTCCTGATTTTGTGCTCTGTTGCCCAATGGCTTGGGCCCCAGAGTGCAAGTATGTCACAGCTGCCATTCTTGCCAAGGGTTGTTACGGTAGGGAGACCAAACAAAACATCCGATTTCTGTCCTGTGCAGACTCTGACCTTGTTACCTGTTGACGCCTCTCTAAATTTGATCTGTCAGATCTGTGTTCTAGCTGTCCTTTTTTTTTACTAAAAAGGGAATGAAAGAGGGTAAAAAAAAATTGAAAAGCCACCCTGCTTTTGTGATGTATTTCATACACAGTGGGAAATGCTAGAAAATGGAAAAATGAGAAATGACAACAATTCCTGTTTGCTGTTTAATGCAACAACAGTTGCCATAGCAACCAGAACCGGGCACGGACATGTATTGCACTTGCCATCAACATGCATTGCACAACTTCACATAGACAGAGTGCAGACTTGTGACATTGTTGCATCTATTTATTGGCTCGTCATGTCGTTGAGATGTTTTCGAATGAAAATCAAAGGTTAAAGGGTACATGTAGCTGTATGTGCTGCCTATTGTATGAAAAGTATTTGACATTTGTATTAGGTTCGATGCATTTAAAAGTGCACTTTTTAAAAATGTTTCAAATTATTCATTCTTTTCTGGACAACTGAGGACACTGTTACTGTGATACTTGTTATCTAGGGAAGATATGGCCCAGTGCACAGGTTTTCTTTTCTGTTCAAATTGTGAACCCAGAATTTACTTTCCGAAAACATTTCCGGGAAAGGGTTGCTTGCTTGCTTATTGCTATGTACATATACTTGCTCAACAGTGAATTACCAAATAGAAGAACACTTAAGCCTGCAAATTCTCCAAAGATACTTTTTGCATACACCATATAAGTAAGTAATATTTACTCGGTAGGTTTCCTTCCTGACATTGTAGAGATTCGTGAAAAAATTCCATTGGTGCTAATATGTTTTGGGTTTTTTTTGCTAAAAGTAAGTAGACATTACATTTAGTCTTTCACAGCCAAATCTAAAGTCCTAAACCTTCCCTGCAGATCCTAAAGGAGTTGCACTGCATTTTGCAGGATTGGGGAATAACAGAGGCACTTGCAGATCATAGACACTGGTACTGGTAGTGTACATCGGTTTCCTGCATAGCGAAAGATTGTGGAAGACTCAGAATGTTCCTATCAAACTTTTACTGTTATTTTGCTCCCTGCTGAGAGCGGCTACTTGATAAGAATAATTTCATTGTGTCACTGAAAGTGTCTCTGCTCGCCCTCATGCCACAAGTCTGTCAATTCTCCTATTTTTTAACGTCTGTTTCATTACGTTTCTTCTTTAACTTCTTGTCTGTTTTACTTCTCGTTTGACCTTTCCAGTGAATTGCATTGATCGACACAAGGAGGCAAATCCAGACCGAGTTGCTCTCATATGGGAGAAAGATGAACCAGGACAAGAAGAGAGGATTACATACAAGTAAAATCAAAATACATTTGGTTTATTGACAGTTTGCTGAACGATTGATGTTTTGAACGAGATGGAGAGGACTTGGGTTTACTGTAGGACTTGAATGGTTTTGTTTCATTTCAGGGTCTGCCGTTTTGCAGTTTCTCCCCAGTTGTATAAACTCTGTTTTAAATTGAAAACAGAAGGTGCTTTGTTGTTGCTCTGTACCGTTTGCAGAGAGAAAGAAAATTTCCATCGGTCCTGTCAGTAAAGTTTATTTGAAAGTCACTTTTAAATGTTAACAAATAATGTTACGAAAAAAGGAAGTCATCCATGTGTGTAGTCACTTAAGTTTTAGGATTTGAATCAGATTGGAGGCCTTGTAATTTGTTACAAAATCCCCTTGCTGCCCAGTTTTCCCCAATTCCTGAAATTAAAAAGGTTGCTTGGCGTTGAATAATATCCAATCCAATCCAAAAACGTGTGTTCTTATCCAAATACAGACAGCTGTATGACATGACCAATCAAATTGCCAATGCCTTGAAGACCCAAGGGGTGAAGAAAGGTGACCGTGTGGCCATCTACATGCCTGTCTCCCCCCTTGCTGTGGCTTCCATGATGGCCTGTGCTCGGATCGGTGCTATCCACAGGTAAAGTGCCAGCCATTGGTAGATAGTTTGGGAGTAGATGAAGGATGAATGTGGACTGTGGCCCCCCTGAAAAAAACGGATGAAAGAAGTTTGTACAGGACTTGAAAAATAAGAGAGGTGCCCTCTTGGGCCATTTAACATCCTATCCCACCGGAAGAGAGTGGACAGCCCCCAAATGCCTCCTCAACCATCAGAAAGGACATAAAATGTTTACAGAAAGAGATTCAAAGTGTTTTACCCTTGAAAAAATGTGCTCCCCCTTGGCAAACTTTTATACTCGTATCATACCAGAAGTACCTCTCAAAAGAAATTATATGTTGATACTAATAGAACTTCATTACTCAAAAATAGTCTTGTACAATGCGGTGTCCAATACTGGAATAGCCTAAATGAAATTATAAAAGCAGCGCCCACTTTATTAACATTTGCTCTAAAGTTGAAATATCTAATATTTTCTGAATACATCACCTGTACCGACTAGAATTGTATTTTGATGCATTGTATTATCTCCTGCCTGTCAGTGTTTGTCCGTATGTGTATCACTGCCAAAAACATATTCATGTCTTGTATTGTCCTGTGTTATAATATGTATGTCTGTCAATAGGTTAGGGTACAAAAGCAAATCTATGCTTCACCCTTTACCTAAATGTTGTTCTTTAACGTGTTAATAAATAAACAGAGGTGTACTGGATTTGCCCTCAGTGTTGGCAGCATGCAAGTGCTGATAGCTTTGAGTGGTGTAGTAAATGTACATGTTGGAACTCTTGTGAGTTAAATTAAAAAAAACTGATAAACTGAGTTCTTTAAATTCACTTGCATATAACAAATTCTCCATACTAAAGACACTTTTGCTATACCTCGTGATTTGAGGCCAATTTTGGATTAGTTACAGTGCATAACACCTTGCACAATGCACTGTTTTCAATGGATAAGAAGGCCACAAAGGAGCCAGTCCATTCCAGAGCTGTGCAAAAGCTTTCCCCGAATCATGAGGTATAGCAACAGTCTCTTTAGTCTGAGGAATTCAGTTTGTAATGTTTATGTGCAATCAGATTTAACACAGTGTACCAGATTTTATTCAAATTTAACTGGCAGAAGGCTAGTTGCTTCTTACAATGAGCTATCAAGCGTTATCATTGCCCTATCATGCGGCCAAGGGAATATAAAAACCTACATGTAGTGCTCAAGGTAGAATAGTAAAAATTACATATACTGTGTGATATATCATAGGCCACTTAAACGCAACCTGTGGTTGAGGTTTTACAATAATACTGACCACCACCCCTACTCCTAAGACATTGAGATTTTACATCTTGGTACCTCTGTCTTGAATACTGTTTTTTTATTGGCTGAGAACAATCACATGACCGGGTGACAAATACACATGCCATCATCACCTTCGGCCATCACATCACATTGTGATATCTATTGAGTAGTCCCCACCCCACAGTTCAAATCCATAGTGCGTGGACCACTTGCCAGACCATTCACTGGTACCTCTGCAGCTTTCACCATACAGTTGATAATAGTTAACTCTAGTGGGAGCAGGGAACCGGTACTGCAATATGATCAGCTGATGGAGCCCTGCATTTTTTTGTTCGCAGTTGAAGTCAGCTGGAAGTTTGTTTCTGTGTTTTAGGTTTCTCAAAATGTCTACCGAGCTTGGAGACACATGCCAATTTTTCTTCAAAAATGGTTTTTAAGACATAAAAATATTCCATCTCCTTTGAGACTTGTGTTACCAGCACAATACGGGTGGTTCACAGTAGTGGGCCTCCACGAGTTTACATCGTGTTGACCAATCACAGTGCGCGAAATCTGTTGACCCAGTGCACGTTTGGAAAGTGTGGAAAAATTTCCTGCAATGTGATTGGTCAACGCGTTACAAAATCCTGGAGGCACACTATTGTGTATGAACTGTAATAAACCGACGTTGTGATGTACTGAGTCTCTCAGCATGTTACAACTTTCTTACCAGCAATGGACTAAGATACTTGTCAGTCGGGTTAAATTTGAGACCTTCAGGTGAGGAGAATGTTACAAAGAATTCAAGATAATAACAAAACATTCACCGACCGCTGTGATTTGGGACATGATCTTATAACACCCTCGTGCAATATACATTTACATGCGTATATCATTTACACAATTTCAGTCAGAGCCAGACCAATGGCCACAAAAAGGAGAGCTTTAGAGTTTTTGTTAGATGTCTCTGTGATGTCACACATACACTGTACATTCACTGAAAATTGATCACTCAACTTTATGAAGATGAAAACAGGCTTCATGAACAACCAGTCACATACATGAAGTGTTTTAAGATTTTTTTAGATTTAGATTTGTTTATTGATTGAGTGCATGTGATGTACATGCATGCTCTTTCCTTTGTAAATGTTGTGATATAGAATTAATTTGTAAACAGATCATTGAATTGTATTGTTGTGGGATTCTAAAACTTGTTGTTATCTAAAAAAAAAAAACCATGAAATTCAAATGTATTGCACAACGTAGTGTGATATACAAAAGTGTATATAATGTATGTACATGTAGCTATTTAAAATAGTCTTTGTATGTTTGTATTTTTACCTATGTTGTGATGCTGTGTCATGTAAATGTATATAAATGTATATACATACATGTACACCCCTGTCTGATAAAAACTGATTATATTTTAGTGAAATTATTTTTACTATTTGGTTTTGCAGTGTTGTGTTTGCTGGCTTCAGCGCTGAAGCATTAGCCAGCCGGATTAGAGACGGTAAGGTTGTTTTGACTTTTTGCATAATGATAATAATTCGAGTGTATGAAACCTTTAGCTTTTTGTTAAACTACCCCAGTGATTTCCTGGGACTTGCAGTATTTTTGAGGGATTTCGAACGGCGCAGCTTAGCCGGTTTTGCATGAAATTTACAATGAAGTCAATATCTCAAGTTTGTTCAACGAAGAATGTGTACTATTATACATGTATGTAGCTCATAGTGCTTGTTTTCAAAGGACTCAAGAAGCCGCTCTGGAAACATGTTTTGAAGGAAAGGGTTAAGGAGGTTTGGGGAAAAAAGCAACAGAAGAAAAGCCATAATTTCCATTAGTTTGTCATTTACACATGTATTGTCAGCTTGGCCAACTTGATTGGAAAACATAATGCAAGTACAGAACTTCATGGATTGTGGTGGAACCTACCTAGATGTACCGTACCGTACCCTAGTCAAATGCGGAGGAGTCCTACGGAATGTGGGAGGGGCTCTTTGGAGAGCAGCAGCCTTATGTTACATTTTGGAGGCATAGTGCCATTTCCATTGCACGTGCGTGCACGTGCGTGCATGTTTCTGTTTAATACAGGGCAGCAGGGTTGTGCGCATTCCAATGAAAATTTTGTGCCGCTTGCCCCACATAATCAAGACCTTGCAAAATATGTCATTTGTTGGTTCACACCAGTTGGCCACACAGCAGACTTTGCTGTCCCGTGCCCCACTGCTAGTGCGTTCCTGCACCTGACACCTGGCCTGAGAGGTATTTATGCTACAGTGGATTTCATTTGTACCCTCTGATGTTGATTTCTGCACAGGCGATGCGCAGACGATAATCACGGCAGACCAGGCCGTGAGGGGGGGCAAGGTGATTGAACTCAAGAAGACTGTTGACAGTGCTGTCAGTCTGTGTCCAAACATCAAGCGTGTGTTTGTAGCCAAGAGGACGGGGAACCCTGTGCCCATGTCACAGACTGACATTCCACTGGAGGAGGTTGGTTTTTACATTTAGTATGTAGAAAACTGATGGTATTTAACTTGCTGTATTTGTGCCAGTGCCTATTGTTGCAAATGGGTCATTCCATGAGGTTAGGGCACAGTTAGTGACGGTGTCCTTGTTACATGGGTAACTTTCACCACCTGTCATGACCTGTAGATTACGTCATTTACTCTGTAAAAATAACACACACCTCTGTATTCAGCCTTGCAAGATGTATAACTTGGAATCCGCAGGCAGGGAAATAGCTGTTCATTTTTACGGAACCCATGTAACGATGGACACCGTCACAAATTGTGCCCCAACCTCATGGAATGACCCAAATAGAAGCCATCACAAGTTACAAGAAGTCAGTCACAAAGCAACCACGAGTCAGGACTCAATTCACAAGCAAGTTGGTCCCTCGTCAGTCACAAGCCAATCACAAGTCATAAGATCTTCAGTTGGGTCACTAGCAAGTAAGTCCCAAACCAATCACAATCCATTATTTACAGGCCATGTCCAGAGAGTCCACAGAATGCCAACCAGAAATCCTGGACTCGGAGGACCTCCTCTTCATGTTGTACACATCAGGATCCACGGGGGCACCCAAGGGCCTGTCACACTCCCAGGCAGGCTATCTACTGTATGCATCACTCACGCATCAGGTATTTATACACAGATGCTGAGAACATGTGCACAAACGGAATTAAGGATTCCCAAGGCAAGATTGAAATTCTCACGGTTTACTTGTTGCTGTCGCTCTTTCCCATGTGTCTCAGCTGAAAGGGAATCCACCAAGCATACAGGTATTTGGGTAATTCTATAAATTAGGGGTCCAACTTGGGGACATTTTTGTGTCCTGTTATACGCGAAGCCAGTCAACTTTTCTTCATGTAAAATTGTAACCACTTTATCAAACATTGTGCAGATTGAACTGTATATTGTACAAGTCATAAACAATGTAATCCTGTTTGATCTACAGAATGTGAACAGTACTAATATTAGTTCCATCCAGAAAAGCTGAATGGTTTCACCCGTAACAGAACACCAAAATGTCCCCAAGTTGGACCTCTAATTTATAGAATCACCCATGTACATGTAGCAGTAGTTGACTCTACCAGGTGTACTGGAGTGAACAGTGGTATTGTAATAATGAATCCAGCCTCCCCCCTCCCCTGACAGTGTGGTGGATAGATTGGGGCTGTGGATTACGGGTAGAAGTCTCAGCATATGAAAGCGAGGATTAGCTGATTGAGCTCGTCCACAGAAGGGGGTAGATGGCATTGACAGACGGGGGTGCCCAGATGGGGAACCCGAAAATGCCAGCAGGGCTAAACATTTAGTGATTGTTTCCGTCCAAAAGTATAGACCAACCAGTTGAGAAATGACAAAAGGGGAAAGGGGGAGAGCTCTCATTTGAAACGGAAAGCAAAATTAAATGGGCTGGCGCATCGCCTCTGGGTCTGCTAGCAGCACAGGATTCTAAAACTTCCAGAATGTGCTTTTTATTCTGAATCTTACTGCAAACATTTGTATAGATATTTGGTTCACATTTGTGTAGCGTCAGTAAGAGGACTCAAAAAGTAAAGAAAAAAGCCAGAAGTTATTCATTTTACACATGTACAGACTTATTTTTCTCATACTTGTGTTTACTGCATTGTCCTGCGGTCAGATCCCGGCACTTGTTTTGCATGTACATTGAAAAAAAAAAGCACTTTCAATTACGTGAGTGTGAATGTGACGTCAACCCGTGGCCACCCACTCACATTTTCAGATGTACTTCGCACGAATACCCACGCCACGCCTAGGTAGTTAACAAAGGTCTCCCCTGGCCCGTCCTTGGATGTTTCATTCTGTTGGAGACCTTGATTTTTTTCCCGGCTGCCTGCCAAATCACTCATGCAATAAATGGGATAGACCTTGACCACATTTAGGTCTATTTAGGTGTTGTGCATAAATTTACAGCGGTGCACATCCGTAAAGTGTTGTTGGAATGTGTACAAAAGAGCGCAGGCGATTTATTTCATTTCTAATAGGAGTAACAATTACACCATAAAACTCTGCAAGCACAAGATATTTATAACTGACAGTAGCACTGAAAGGAAGCCTTGATAGGTCGCTACTCAAGGAGTCCATTTTGTGAATTTTACTTTGGAACTTGTTTTGTGCAACTTTCTTCTTTCAAAATGAAAGAAAGCTGTTAGGCATCTCCTTTTGGTTACTGTTTTTTTTTTAAACTCCATGCACTTCCTGACCAATGAGGGTACTGTTGATGTGATGTCATTACATGAAGACACCGTTTGGTTTTTTTTTTCTTGATATTGTAAACCCAACATCTGCACATATTTGTGAGGAAACATTGCTTATAGGGCTACTAAACTTAAACAACAAGGAATCACCAAAGAGAAAAAACATTTGACAGCAAAAGAAATGTCACACTGATTTCTACCTTAGATTTCTCATATTTGCTCATAATTGCATTATATGCAAACTTGTATCAGCATGAAATGATAAAAAGCACTAAAATGCCCTTGAAGTGGCACTACGAAAAGTAAAAATCAGATTATATGGAACTCCAGCATTTATAAAACTGCATTAAAATTATAATAGTGTAGTTGTAATAGTAATATTAATAATTCTTGACATAGCGTCTTACATTAAAAAGGCTTTACAAAGAGAATCACAGACATAAATAAAAACCAAATGACAAAATGATTAATATAAACATTAAGAATAATACCTTACAAAAATGAATATCTTGAGTTACATTTTTAAAAATCCAGTTCAATTCACAATCACAAAATTGCCCTGCATGGCCAATTAATTGAAGGACCTTTGATGCTACTCTGGGGTCCGATGTCCACCTCGGGAGCAGGGCGGACGTCAAACCTGACAGTTCTGGGGATTCTTCGATGCCATGTGGCCATGCATAATGTATTCCTAGGAACTGGTAACCAGATCCAGTCAAACATGCCCTACAAGGTTTTTTTGGTTGGGGTGTTCTGATTTGGTTGGGGTGTTTTTATTTGCCTCAGAAAGAGCAAACTGAGTCCTTTGTTTTGGTGTATCGCTCAGTTTGGCATGCTGATGAGAATTTGTTCTAGATTCACTCAAAAGCCTGTAACTCAACTCTAGCAACTCATGACTGATAATGTTAGATTAGGTGATATTTTGTGCGTCTCAAAAATATGCAGCAATTGACACGGCCTTGGAAAATGATTGTTGGGATTAACATGATTATCCCACCTGTAAGCTTAATTGTCGATGCTTGCAAATATGTCCATGTACACTTCTGGTCATGTCAATTGGAAAGCAGTCTTGCTTCAGCGGAAACTGGATTCCTCTAACAGAGAAAACCTGACCTGTTTTTGCAGATATGTTTATAGTGATCTAGTTCACAAAGAACTGATCATGTTAAGATACTTTGCGCCTTGTGCGTGTTCCCATTGCTCTGCAAAATCTGACCTCAAACTTTTGTCACTTTACACATCATCCTTGAGCATGTTTCTTTCCTTTTTCATTTTTTTTTTGGGGGGGGCCTACTACACAAGCATTTGTTCCGAATCGCTAAATGAAAGAGCTGTTTTTGTAGAATGATCAAGTCAACACAAACATGGCAGATCTCAACCGTGGGAACATCTCAACTGTGGGAACAGTTTTCATGAAGAATGCAAAGAGCACATGAAATAAACCTTGTCCAGCCCAATAGATTTGTAATGGGAATTGGGTTCATTTATACACAGGCTCTTCACGGTGATGATACCTCAGAATCCATCTGATACTTGTTACGAGAGACTTTACATCAGGCAGAATTTCACACACACCGTTGAGTACAACACTTTGCCAAAAATACTAATCGTAGCAATCTCTTTGTTGGTGGTTGTTTGTTCACTTATTACATCGCGGAGAGCTAGCAAAGGTGGTGCAAACTCTACTCCAACAGGTCACCTTTAGGAGTCATCATTCAAGCGGAAAATCTTTTACACTGTAAAGCAAGTATGTGGAGCAGTTTGGGTGTTGTGAAAAACGGTGTTGTAGTTGAGACCTCTTAAGACCATCACAAGACCAGCATGAGACCTCCACTCTGAATTCCAGCCACGCACTGCAGTATTTCAGTGAACTGTAACAAATGCATTCGTTTGTTGTTGTTCACCCCGGTATTTATATTAATGGGTCTCATGAATGGTCTTGTGTCTGGTCTTGTGTCTGGTCTTGTGTCTGGTCTTGTGTCTGGTCTTGTGTCTCGTCTTGTGTCATGTCTTGTTTCTGGTCTTGTTATGGTCTCGACTACAACGCTGGGGAAAAACTTAAATGCCCGCCTGCATGTACAAGTAAAAAGGATGCCTGGTTATCGTCAAACAGCACAGAGACAAGGTAGTCTGTTACCAAAACGTGTTTGTTAATGGTATCCTAATTCTGATTTATACAAATGTGTTCATTCTTTTGGGTTTTTTTTACATTGGAATTACTCATTGTAGATGGTGTTTAACTACCAGCCTAGTGATGTGTACGCCTGTGTAGCAGATATCGGCTGGATCACAGGCCACACCTATGTAGTCTACGGTCCACTAAGCAATGGGGCTACCACTGTCCTGTTCGAGAGCACGCCGACCTACCCTGATCCAGGTATTATCATCTCTTCAATCTGTGCCTGGGTGTGTTTGAGCTAGGCAGATATGCTTTTCAATCAATGAAGTGGCTTCTGGGAGCTTGCTTAAATACCTTGATTTGGGCATTTTGCATTTCACTGAATTCTTCTGTATCTGATCGAGGGTTCACTGGTGTACCCCGATCCTGGTACGAGTACATGCACACAGTGTTGTTCTTCACAGATAATGCTTGAATGTATATTTGAGGGTACCCCAGCATACCCTGATCCAGGTATTATACTTTCCAATCAGTTATTGGGCATCAGTGATGATTGTCCACCTCCGGACATCATGCATTTTCCCACTTTATTGGATTCTGTGCTAAACTGTGGCCTCTTTGGTAAAAACTGCACCGTGGCTGTGCCCAAATGTAACAGCTATGGCCAGAAATATATGTAATATTTGCTCCCAAAGAAGCCACTGGCTACACACTAGCCGCTTCCCTTGGATATGAGCCTTGGTTTTGAGTCGAGCCAGGGTTTCATCTAGGACTAAAATATCTGCCTGTCATATCTAAAATGTTAAAAACTGCCTGTCCACTCCCAGCAAAATTTGTGTAATGGATCTCGAAATGGAAACTTGACGTAGCTTTGTTGAGAGCAGAGCCTCTCACATAAGGTCCTGCAGACTTTGTTGGGAGGAGAAACTTCTTAGAAATGAATACGTTTACGACATGACGTCACACTTTGTTTACATGCGTGCTTTCCTGTGGCAGTGAGGTTAGACTAGATCCATCGAGCCAAATAGGAAAGCATACATGTAAAGAAAACATGATGTCATTATGTTATAGGTCTGTTGGATTTACCGATATCATGCCCCGGGGGGGGGAGATTTCCCCAGAAAGTTCCCCTCCGAATCTGACCTCCAGGGATTCAACAAAGTTTGGAGGATCCATCCAAACGAACCAGCTGTGCTGATGCTGTGGAAAATGTTTTGCAGGTCGGTACTGGGAGATGGTTGAAAGGTTGAAGTTGAACCAGTTCTACGGCGCCCCTACAGCCATTCGACTCCTCCTCAAGTTTGATTCTTCCTACGTCACCAAATATGACCGTTCCACGCTCAAGACGCTTGGCTGCGGTATGTAGTCGGTGATGCAAAAGTGACCCCATTCTGCCAAAAAGATATGACCCTGTACGTTTTCGGTTCTTGCTGACATTAAAAATCCATGCTTGTTCCATGCTCTTTGTTATTTCTATTTTTTTCCCCTTAAAAATAATGGTTGTTTAACAATAAAATAAAATGCAGATAATATGTGGTATGCCTGTTAAAATCAGGACCTTTAAATTCTAAGACATGAAACAAAACGATAAGCATAAAATAAGCAAGCATGAAAAATTAAAACCCCATTTAAGATCTTGTGAACTGTCCTGTGTCATGGTCACTAACCAGAAAACACTGATAACTGTAAACAAACCCTAAGGTAAACATGTAAAATGTCAAGGAAAATTGATTTGTATCCATGTTCCATTGAAATGGTAACTTACCACCCATTTGTTCTTACTCTCACCTGACTGTATGCAAGTTAGCAATACAAATGTTAATTTTTATGAATTGTTTTTGAGTTTGGGTTTGGGGGGTTTCTTTTGAGGACACAAGTTCGCAATCTTTTTCTCTGTCTCCTTTCTTTGTCCAGTTGGTGAGCCGCTCAACCATGAGGCTTGGGAATGGTACAATGACATAGTAGGAGAAGGAAGGTGCTCTCTAGCAGACACATGGTGGCAAACAGGTGACAACATATTTGTTTTCCTAAAGTTGGGGGCATTTCTTTCTTAACATTAGGAATACTTGTAAACAACAGAATCTTTTCAACTTTACATTTGCACCCACCTCCAGAAGTTGCTAAGCGTGAAGTTTCCAAATAATGGATGGAATCCATTTTGCAAATTAAATTTGAATAAAATTTGGTGCACTGGGTTCTTTAAATTCAGGTGAACATTACAATTTGAATTCTTCGTAGTAAAGACACTTGTTGTACCTCGTGATCTGGGCCAAGCTTTTGCTTAGTTACAGAAGACAAACCTTGCACCAATACTTTGTTTTCAATAAATAAGAAGGGCACAGAGGAACCAGTCATTTCCAGAGATGGTGGTCGCTATGCAAAAGTTTGCCCCCGAACCACGAGGTATATCAACAGTGTCTTTAGTCTGGGGAATTCAAATTAATTTTGGATTTTTTTTGCCCTGCCTGACGTGTATTTTAACACTGTATACTCAGTGTTTGCCCCCCGGAGGCTTTTGAAGAAAACCACAAGCCTACTCAGGTGGGGCTTGAACCCACAACCCCCTGCTTACTATTTCAGACATCTTAACCACTCAACCACCGAGCATGTGGGTGTCAGCTGGCTGGTTTGAGTCAGATGTAGCAGCGGGTACAGCGAACAACTGATTTCAAGGATGGATTTGCGCCAAGGAGATGTTAATTAATTTTGGATTTTTTTGCCCTGCCTGACGCGTTGTATAACACTGTATACTCAGTGTAGGAAGTTGTGGGTTCGAGTCCCACCCGAGTACGCTTGTGGTTTTTTTTTTCACAAGCCTTCGGGGGCAAACACTGCGTTTACAGTGTTATAATACACATCAGGCAGGGCACAAAAATCCAAATTAATTAACATCTCCCTGGCGCAAATCCATCCTTGAAAACAGGAATTCAAATTGTTATGTTTATGTTCAATCAGATAACTCAGTGTACAAGATTTTATTCAAATTTAACTTGCAAGAATCGTATTGTTTACTCAGTTATTGAAGGTAGAGGTATTTGAGAATAGGTTATTAGTTTGATTGAGAGAGAGTCAGGTCCCAGTTCTGAAAGAAAGTGGCAGTCGAAGTCTAAGCTCTGCACCTGTTGACTTCGGCGCAGACACCTGATGTGGCTGTCTCGTGCAGTTGACGCTGGCATGGGTACAGGGGCAAGCTGAACTTGAAAGTGAACCCCTTGGTGTTAGGCTGTCCAGGGTGATTTTGATGATCAGACTCTCAAATGACTGAAGTGAAGGGGCATAGCGAGAAGATTCCACAGTGGGATTTTCCTGGGATGCATTGTGCTTTGAGGACAGATTTTGCTGGAAGAAATGTATTCAGCTAGTCAGGAACTAGGCTGATGGAGTGCAAGGTCACTTCTTCGATTTGAAGGGCACACATGTTTTAAAGAAGATTCACTCAGCCTCTTAAACTGAACAGACACATAAGCCAAAGACGTAATAAAAGCCATGAAAAACGGTTCCTTCATCATAGTTCTCCCCTTGTTACATGTACATCAGTACTTGAGACCAGCCATGTGATGTACATGTACTTAGGATTGACTAGGTGTTGTGTCCAGAGCATAGGGAACTCAGGCTGAAAGTTGGCAATATCTTAAGTATAGGGAACTCTCTGGAATTTGCACCTGCCGATGACCACAATGGCTATATTTGTATCTGCCCACAGAGACTGGAGGCATTATGATCACTCCCCGCCCATCCAGCCCTGGGGCTGAGATCCACCACGGTCCAATGACGCCATTCCTTGGTATTGAGCCTGTTCTCATGAGCGACACAGTAAGAAATTCCCATCTTCTTATCCCGTTTGCCATCCATGGTTGTTCCCCTCAAAAATGACCCCAACGCCCCATGATGCATGTGGTACACTCACGGCACATTAAAGGAATGGACACTCTGATTAATGTTTTGCCGTGTGCTTGCAATCAAACACAAAATAATATGAGAGTGTTTCTGCCTCTTGGACCACAAACATCGTCCCATTCATGTAGCATTTCAGAAAAACTAGGATAACCCCCCCCCCCGGAAAATTTAATCTAATTTATAGCAGAAAGGACACCATTCCCGTCCCCCTGGGAATGAGTATTGGGTTTTAATATGGTTGAACATAACAGGCATCTTAAATTCTAATCCTTGCTCATCATTCATTATTAACTTAGTTTATTAAAGGTTGTGTTGGAGTAGCTCACCTAGGTCGACACAAGTTAGCTGTGAGCTGGCGTACTCTAGGCCTACACAGGTCAGCCACTGGAAGCCTGGTTCCTGGAGTATAGTCAGTTATAGACTTGTGTGTACATTGCTCACACGCATATTCTAGCCTAAAGCAAAGACCTAGCCAAGTGGGAAAGACCTTTTGCTTTGTTTACAAACACGGACCCTCGTGTTATGGTCAGCCTCTGAAGTTCGCATGAAGTTTGCCCTTGGTGGGTAATAGTTTTCATCTGGAAATGCACATTTACCTCAGTAGTGTTAAAAAGTGAGCAAATCTCATTAAAAACTCATGTTTATTATTTGGAGTTCAAACAGCTTCCTTTTTTACACTTCGGGAATTGTTCTGCCAGTTTTGTATTGATGGCCGGCCATAATGAGTCAACCAAATACTGTGGATGTGACATAGCAAAGAAAAGTCAATCTCACTGAATGAATGAATGACCTCTGAAGCGTTTAATTAGCACTTCCCCCACACACACTTGTAGTGGCCAACCTCTGTCCCTTTGCCGCAGTCTGTCTGGGTGAACTGCTCAAATACACCCACTGTTCTCTCTGTTCTTGATAGGAGATGGTAGTAGAAATGGAGTCTCTGGGAAGAAAAGAATGGAACTTGTTCTCGTCCGGGGAAGGGGGGTAGATCGACAGATTCATCAGACACAAGATGGCTGTGTACTAAGGGGGGTAACCCTTCCTCGTTAATTGCCGTAGCATGTTGCCAAATGTCCCCCCAAAATTGCCCCATAACTGAACATTGGCACAACAGTATCCACCTCACATCCAACACACCGAACCTGTCTTAGAGATCTTTGGTGCTTGCGGGGTCCCCCTTGCACATGTACATGTACTCGACACGATCACGTTTCCATTACATCTGTTATACATGATTGCATTTCCATTACTTCATTCATTTTCGTGCATTGCTTGGATGGGCCTGGAACTACCCTTCATCTCCATCACATACATGTGTCTCATCACCAGGATCATGTAAGTATCCACACTACCTCATGATATCAGCTCTAAACACTGGTGTGGATGGCTGAAGATGTTTTGGAACTATGATGATTTTAAGAACTACTGCAGGAGAAAACTGTAGGATGTTAGGCCACAAATGTAACAAAACAGTGGTCCTTTTGTTTGTTTTGTTTGTAATTTTTCATATATCGTCACTGTTTTTGGAAAAAAGACAAAGTGGCACAGAAGCATGATTTTTTTCAAATTTCTTTTTTTTTTCAAAATAAACCAGGCTATGTAATACCCACAACCTGGTGTAGTCGTTTTTTTTTATCAGATCTACTGAAACCAGCCAAATCATGATGGTCGCCATGGGGCAAAGTTCACTTAAACTGCATTTTCTGTTTTCACAGAGACAAAAGTTGTCTTCCATAGGTTAGCAAGAAAGGGCAAAACCACGGGCAAACCTTGTTTTACCACTTTCACAAAGAGACAAAGTTGATTCCAGAAATGTATAAAAATCTAACTATTTTGCACCTGGCATGCACTTGTGTACTGCGCGTGCCGTTTTCATGAAGAGACAAAAGTCACACAAATTTTAGCATTATCACAAACCGACAAAGGTGTTTGTTTACAAAATAAACAAATTTAATTGATTTCCACGAATGTTGTTTTGTAGTTTTGTGTCATTTAAGATCCCTTCTTTCAGGAAGTAGTTAAGTCAAAAAACAGCTATGTACTGGAGAAAGAAGCCATTTAAAAAGAGACCAACTTCAAATGCGATTTTCTCGAAAGCTAGTTTTCTATCTGTGGTTAGACTTTTGTCTCTTCATGAAAAACAGTGACAGTTTGTCTTACTGATTAAAAATTTATTAAAGAAAAAAGGAAAACTGACTAACTGTGCTTTGTAATGTACTTAGAACATTGGGGTCAGATATTATCAGTACTTTGTTTGTGATGTCTTCAGACAGTAGAGATGACTGGGAATAGTGTATCTGGTGCCCTGTGTGTCAGACGGCCCTGGCCAGGTATAGCTCGGACCATCTACGGCAACCACCAGCGATACATTGAGACTTACTTCAAACCATACACAGGTATATCAGATGCAGTTGACACACATTTGCTGCAACAGAACTTGACCCCATTTCATGGACCTGTCAAGCGGAAAATATTGCTCCCTCCCTCCCCCCCCAAAAAAGCAGGGGACTTGTCTCTCGCTGTGCGCATCTTAGGACATCTTGGCTGGTAACCCGGATTTACCAGTCAAGTCCTTCCTGGGCTTGGCACAGTTCTGTGCTGTGGCGTTGGCCCCTGGATTTACAGGCAGGTCTTAGCTTCTGTTTCCCCTTGAAATGTCGCAAAGACGCCTGCAGGCTCACCATAACAGTCCAGTAGACTAGTCTAACCGAGGTCGTGACTACACGATCATCTGTGGTCACATTACCGAACTGTAGAGGACAACTTCCCTTTGTCATACCTGCCAACTTTGTGGAATAAAAAATAGTAATGGAGCAAAATCATGTGTTACATCAGAAGTATTTGCAATAAATGTGCACCGTGTCGCCCTATACAACACTGATAAGTGCACCTGACCTGGTGTCAAATTAGAGGCAGGTACATGTACATGACAGACGTGTGTGCATGTCCCTCTAAATGACATTCTGAAGGGTGCCGTCTGCAATACATTCCCAAGAATACATGTACCTAGTAAATGCTAATGATACTAGTACAAAATTTAGTCAGCTTTTCACCGGACTGGACTGCATTGCTATGGGTTTCGTGCTTTTTAAATTCCACCTGTTTCTTCACATCATGAAGTCCTCTGTAGGACACATTGAAGTCTCCTTGACAAAATGTACAAGCGTGTAGTGTTCTCCGACTTTTGAAGAAACAATCAGTGGGTACTTGTTTGAGTATTCAGCCCGGAATTTCTGCAGTACGCGCTGTTTTTGTGGCATTTTGTTTACTTCTTTCTCAGCACACTGTCGGGACCTTGATCGCGTTGATGCGAAGCTGCGCACATGCACACTTGCACTAGCACTTCATGTACATGTATCTTCGGATCGCTTGTGCCGTGAAACATTGGTAACTGTTTTTTTTTAAAGGAGCGGTTACTTCAGGGCACCCACAAAACGTGGAAGCACTTGGTGAATCTTTGGATCCTCGGTCAAACTAGAATGCTGGTGACCGTCATTTTGAGTGTGTTAAGTCCTAGGCCTGGGCATTGATGATGTCATTAAGATGGCATCGGTTCAACAGTTGGCGCTTATACTGTACGTGCATGACGCACGGCCCGAGTAAATTATGCGCAACAAAAAGACGGAGAAATAATCGGCTCACCACACACTTCTGGTTTATAATAAAATCACTGTATTTAATCATCAGAGTAAATGATTTTGCAGAAATTAGCAGTGTAGGGCGATGAATTCGTAAGTCTTAATGGAGCTCATATTTTTGTCACAATTCCACCAAATTTGGAATGTTTAGCAGGTATGCTTTGCTTTCATGCAGTCAAAGTGTAGCTGCAATGAATTTTTTCTTACACACAATTTTTTTCTTCAACTGTGTATTCTTCTTCAATGTATGAACACTCATTTACATTCCCATGTGTAAATGCGTTGAAAAGTGCACTTTTTTAAACAAAAGTATCAATGCTTTCCCAGGCAACAGGGGGCGCTGTTGCTGTGAAGTCATCTGGGGAAGACATGGTTCAGTGCATTGGTGTTTCTGAGAGGGACTGATGCCTTCTTTTTACTATGCACATAAACAACAATGAATCAGCAAAGAAGAGAAAACTGAGTCCAGGAAAAGCTAGAAAATTGCAGGGCATTTCAGTGTTCAAACCAGTGTAGCATTGGGACTTTCTTCATGAGATGACATCACAGTTTTGCTCATATATGGAATACATGGTTGGTTGGTTGGTTGGTTGGTTGCTTGGTTGGTTGGTTGCTTGATTGCTTGCTTGCTTGCTTGCTTGCTTGGTTGCTTGCTTGGTTGCTTGCTTGATTGCTTGCTTGCTTGCTTGCTTGCTTGGTTACTTGCTTGGTTGCTTGCTTGGTTGCTTGCTTGGTTGCTTGCTTGGTTGCTTGCTTGGTTGCT
>NW_019091358.1:1078873-1126273 GCF_001949145.1 Acanthaster planci
CTTGGTTGCTTGGTTGCTTGCTTGCTTGGTTGCTTGGTTGGTTGCTTGCTTGGTTGCTTGCTTGCTTGGTTGCTTGCTTGGTTGCTTGGTTGCTTGCTTGGTTGCTTGCTTGGTTGCTTGGTTGGACTGATCCTCTCTATTCCGCTTCACATATTTCAAAACTGCAAAATGCCACTAAAACACTTTTTTCAGAGACGGATAAACCTTGTGTGGACTTGGCAGAGTCCACACAAGGTCCACACCACCTACATTACGTGGACCTGTGTTGGTTCTCTGGTCCTCACAGGGATAGCAACATTGGTCATATGAGTGCTGATCCAGTTGTGGGAAATTACACTTCTTGATCAGACTAGAGAGCATCTTCGCTAGTTTCATGTTGTTGTTTGTGATTTGGGTTCTTCAGGTGTCTATTTCAGTGGTGACGGGGCCCATCGTGATAGGCGCGGCCATTACCATATTACCGGTCGCATGGATGATGTCATTAATGTCAGTGGTCATCGCATAGGAACTGCAGAGATTGAGGACGCTATGGTAAGTTTCCCCATGGATTATCACTAGCTAATTGTGACCAGTAAGACTTTAGTCGAGTTTCATGGCTCAGGTCAAGACAGAAGGCATTGTACAAATCCAGACTGGGTACTAGTGTATCTAGTGACACACTTCTACGGAATGAAGAAATGTCAAATGTCATATTTTCGTGTAGTGCTTTTTTTTAACACTAGGTGCCTGTCATGACGACGTGCTGAAAGTCTGAAAGCTCCAAATTTGCCAACCATTCACAGGTTCTTTTAACACACAGTACATTCCCCCATTACAGGATGAACACCCAGCTGTAGCAGAGACAGCAGTGGTTGGTTTCCCCCATGACATCAAAGGAGAAGGTGAGGCACAAATCCCAGACAATCTTAAGGGCCGTAAATGCGCACGGGCATTGATCTTGGCATTTTTAGCCACTTTATGCTGGAGGACGCGTAAACCTGCAGGGATCTTCCCTGCCGGGAGCACAAGAGGGCTGTATAATCTCTACACATACGGAGGGTCTGACCAATTCATGGAAGTAGACAGTGTGGTACCCTGACTTGGCCCTGTGGCTCAGCCAGCTGGTGTTGGCAGACTTCCCTGGTCGTCATCTCTTTGGAGGATAGAAAAGATGATATCACAAACAGAATGATGTTAAAAATCTTGTACAAATGACTCTAATGAACCAGCATTTGTGGTGTCCCGCTTATTGTTTTAAAAAAGTGGTCCCAGTTTGTTGTTTTTAAAGTTAAGTTTTTTGGGCTAAAAGTTGTATCATATTTTCGGCTGGATTGTTGTGAAGTAATACCATTTTGGAGTGGTTAGAGAACCTTTTTGTCTTACATTTCAGAGCCGTTTTGGCGGTTTGCAGTGCATGCTACTTTGATCATAACGATACTTTGCTGTTTCCAGAAAATTGCCAGCGCTGTTAGGTGTAATTCTGATTTAAGCGCAGCTGTTGGTTCCTAGTTTGAACTTAAGTTATACATGTTTGGGACTTTTCTCTCATGTGTTTCGACAAAGTGAATACTTGTGCTCAAGGAAATTTAGCACACCCAGTGGATCCTTGTGGAGAGCAGTGCGCTGTGCTCTAATTTGGAAATTTGTGTACTTGCTGTACAGACAGTTCAAAGGGATATATCTCTGAATGTATTACAGTATATTGACCGTCAGTTGTAGAGGTTTGCAGCAGCTCCATGCAAGGATATCCCTTTTTTGAGTACGTGTGGTTCTGAAAAGAACTGGAGGGTACTCCATGTTTCGGACAATGTGCTCTCCCCGTCGTCAGGAGGACTGCAGAGGTTCAAATGCTAAAGCGGCTTATCTGGAGGTTTTGAGGTGTGAAGAAGATGCTAACTCAGGATCCAACCAAAGGCTTTCGAGCAGAACACGGGATGCTAGCAGATCAATGGGATGTGTCAGTGTGAAGGAGGGGAGCGTGGGGGAAGGTGGCCAAGGGTACAGGAGACCCACAGGCTGGGAACATGTATATCGGGTGCTTATTTTGGACAGAAAGGAAGCATTGGAACTTGATTGTGGTTTTGTTCTCTTTCAGGCATATACGCCTACATCATTCTCAAGGAGGGAGTCAGCGAGTCAGAGGAAGACATCATTAAGGAACTGAAGCAGGCGGTGAGACAGAAGATAGCTGCCTACGCCGTGCCAGATTTGATACAGGTGTGTTCTGGGTGACCTGTGGAGCTGTGTGTGAGTGCCGGCACTGGATCCTTGGTGGCTAGCTGCAGTGTCTCAACGTCCCAAACATGTTTTAGAGTCAGAAATAACCCCCTAGCTTGTCATCCAACACCGGGATCTCACAGCTCTCTGCTCTGAGCCGAAGCACCATATCACCGGCAAAGAAGAGCGAGGCTAGTAAGAACCATTTCAGCTGGGATTGACATCCCTGGTGGCAACCCTAACGCTTCACAGCTAAACCCATTCCATATCTTAATTATTATTCATTTCCCTACGAGGAGAGCTTTGTACTGCGCACTGAGACACAAACCAAAGATATGGCTAGAGGGGTGCTTCACTAATCCTGAGGTTAAAGTTGATGACCAAAAGTGTTGGAAAAATATGAATTTTGTCTGTTTCTCCCAAAAAGGCATTTAGGATTTGGCTTGGTCCATAATCATCTTGAAGCCCTTAAGTGGTTTTAAGTGTACTGGTTTAAATCACCTTATAACACTTTTATACCCCTAATGTTACTCATCATTCATCGATGTCACTGGGATATTCTTATCCCTCCTATCAGATCACCCCAGGCCTTCCAAAAACACGATCCGGGAAGATCATGCGTCGCATCCTGCGCAAGGTGTGTGCCAACCAGAGCGATGAACTGGGAGATGTGTCCACGCTGGCGGACCCCTCCATCGTGGAGGTCATTGTCAAGAACCATGTGAGGATCAGCCAGAAATGAACTCGAGTACACAATGCTGTGGCTTCCATTGATCCTAGGGTTCAAACCTTTCTTTGGAATGCTCTCCAGGAAATTCCTGGACTTTAGCCAGTCTTGGTCCCAAAATCCTGATCTAGAGTTTTGTATACATGTATCTTAGTTTTGTTTTGTGTGTGTTTCCCCTGAAAAGTTTTCTGTATTTTTATTCAACTTTCAAGATTGAAATACATATTTCATATTTAACTCAACCTTAGAACCAACAGCATTCATGGATCCAGTGCTTTGGTTATAAATATCCCATGCCTTCAGGAAATCAGAAATATTCAGGTTTTTAGCCATTGTTTTTAACCAGTCTATTCACTGTTTGCAACTGCTTCTAACGCCCACTTTTTTTACCAAGCAGAAATTCCAGCAAATGGGCAATTTGAACATATCAAAGTGGGATCATTAATGAAGATATATTGCCGTAGTCCCACAGCTCAATTGAAAAAACAATCAGTGGTCAGGTTACATGGATGTTTGACATCCAGCCATATTGCGGAGCCACAGTGGTAATATTAAATCTTTGCTGAGACTTGTTCTTGATCACGTGGAGACAGCCTTCTCTTATCTGGAAGCCGGGGAAGATAGCGTGACACCGTGTGACTAGAAAGGTTTTTTTGTAATCAAAGCCATAATTGGTTTCAAATGAGTTATTAGCGAATTGTGTGAATAGATCCTTTGCAAAATATTTTATTCATTGTATTGTAAATTCACTTGTGCCCTATTCATTTGAACGCACAAAATTAACGACCACAATTCTACTCTGCCATCTGTTTCAGTATTGCAATTCATAGCGACGATCACATTTTTAAGAGGCTATCCAGAGAGGTTTTCAGGAAATTTTGGCACCCTACTCAAAACTTGGCCTTATTTTCTGTTTTGTTTCTTAATTGATTGCCTTCTTTGTTTCGCTTGTGGTGCCAGCATGAAATTATTTTGTTTTTAATTCAGGTCATAACATACCTACATCTATCAACATGCTCAAATAACCGCCTCTCTGTCGGCTAGATAAGTTTCTATACTAGTTGAAAGAGTAAATAAGTCTGTCCAATTTATGGAAACCACTTCCAAACAAGGGGAAAATTGCAGCAAGAAGAGTTTTTGTTATAATGACATATTTTATGGGCAAGCTGAAATGTTTATAATTTTGCAGAAATCAAACAGGTTGAAATGAAGATAATGTAGTCTCCAAAAGGATTAGGTCTCTATGTATAACCAGACAAATGGCCCTTGCAATTTATAGGTGACATACTGTGCATTTTTCACTCACTTTCATGAGTATCAAAACCTGAAAGAGAAAGACACAAAGAGACATTCTTTTTTCAAAGACTTGTCAGTTTCTGAAGCAGTGTCGCTGAATGCAGGTAATGGGCTTGCCCTTTTCACAGCTTGTGTGAGGTTTAATGGGAAATTTATGAAGTCCATTTGTGGTGGAAAAACACCTCGCAGGCCTTTGAAGTTTTTCTTTGAGTTTTCCTAAATTGCACCTATTTCATTTCGCACTTGATAGGCATTCACGCCTTTTAGGTTTTTCATTTTATTGTTATTATTTGAATGCTGCAGGCCACTCCTGTGCCGTTTAAATGAATTCATTACATGTATGTATCTTATTAGCCGTCTTTCTACTATTAATGTATGTTAGATATGAAAGACAAGTAATCATGATCAAACTGATTTTGACGAGTGGTAACTGGAACTCTGTCTTGGTTAAGTGCTTCTTCTGACAATGTCAGAGCAGAATCGCTGACAAGGTGCAGTACGTTTTAAACAGCTGGGCTTGGAAGCTTTTTCAAATATTCCCAAACAGCTGCAAATAAAATTTGTTGTTACAATTGGGAGTGAATGTCAATTACGACTGAAATAAAATTAATAAAAACGAAGAAAAAATTTGTGCACATGTATATATGTAAGAGCTCTTTTCATTGTTAACATTGAAACAACTCGAAAAGTGACAAAAGCTGATTTTTTTGTATGAAGACTCCTCAACATTCCAGCATTGGAGAAATTGTATCCTTCCCCTAGTGTCATCGTTGTTGGTTATCCTCTCTCATCTTTGTTTCACCAGTAACACGCCCGTCGATTTCTCGGCCTTGAGCTATAATTTGGCATTTCTATGATTCCCATTGTCCGTTTGCGCTGATTTAATTACTCCCAGAAATTACATTTAAAAATGAGTCGCAAATAAGCCTTTTTGCAGTTTGATTTTATCATTTAAATTCTAATTGATGGAACCGGAATTTAAGTTAACAGTGTAGTTGTTGAAAATGAGTTTGGCTCCAACTTGTGGATTTTTAGGTCACTGGCACTGATTACTGGAGTGAGTGGAAGTACACTGAACCGTAACGATAAGCAGGTAGGGGCAGAAGGGTCTCTGAACCTTACCCGTTTGCAAGGCTTACAATGGTTCTAGGATTGCAACGTCACGATCTTCGGCTGGATTTGAGAGGTGGTCTGCCACCACTGCTGCGCACTCGGCCGGAGATCTCGAGACCGAGCAGACTAAATAGCGCCCTCTATAAGGTGTACTCGGTTAGAAAAAAGTTCCTCTGCACTTGGCATATGTCTGCAGGGCGTCTAGGGTGTCCCAACTGTGTGACTGGTAATAAAAAAAAAACAGCTTGCAAGAGGCGTTTTACCGCATGATTGCTTGGTGCAGTGTTGCTGTCGAGACCATCACAAGACCAGTCACAAGTAACGGTGAACAATGACAAAGCAGGGCTTTTGTTGCACTTCATTTGAATAGGTTGTGACTTGAATTCAGACTGGAGGTCTTGTGTTGGTCTTGCGCTGGTCTCAAGAAGGTCTTAGGTGGTCTCACCTACAACACTGGCCTGGTGAATACATTTTCTAAATATAAATAAGTAACAGTCAAAGGAAGCAAACTGAAATATCCTGTCTTGAAATTTCACAGATGGGTGAAAACAGCTATTTATGATCCTCAACTTTTAAATCAGTTCTGCTTCTTGATTTATCTAATATAATTTCACCACTTCCATCCTTGGATTGATGGGGCGCCTATTTGCTTTTGTATCTTTTTCATTTAATTAAATTCGTAATCATGAACGGAGATATTTTGAGACTGCTTGGGAAGGGTTTTTATGCGACTTTTATTTTTAAAAGAATCAAAATATCCTCCTCTCAAGGTAACGTAATGGCTTGGCCACTCTGTTTTTTGCAGAAGTCTCGCACATGGGGAAAATGAGATTTAAACTTGAAACCAACTGAAACAATTTCTAGCTAGCACAGGTGGTAAAGCTTTGGAAATCTGCTGTTTGCAGCTTTACGTTACTGCGACCATCTCCTGTTTTTGCGCTGTTCTTGGTAGGTGTGGTCAATCTTGATACGTCCAAAAGAGTCAAGACCCAGTGTGGTCAGGACCTCACTTTACGAGAACTGCTGTTTGGCCTACCTCTGCTACATGCCGGCACTGAGATCCGGCCAGTGTCCTCAAATGGCCGCTGATTGGATGAAAAGTTCGGTGACTCAACCAACTTTGCATAGCTCCACCTCCCTGTCGTTCTTGTATTCGTTTCTTTACGCTACACTGCGCGCCCAACTAAACTGGATGCCCAGGCCTCCTCCAATTACGTGCGGAACGCGAAACTCGACGTGCGGCTCACTTATGTGGGCGTGTAGTTTGAATCTGGGCACGTGATCCATTCATAATTTCGCATCAATATCTCTAGTCTGAGCAGCGTGCCCGGGCATCAGTCTACTACCGGCGCGGCAATCAGTTGGCACGTGTACTGGTGCTAGATGAGTTCTGCATCCTTTGGCTGGTGGTTTGACGTTTATACTAATCTGAGGACGGAATCGACTGCATCGTGCATGCTGCTCGACTTCTCAGGATGAGGTAGGCATTGCAGTATGTTTTTGGTGTGTAGTTTTAAAAGACAAAGGTCGAGATCTTCACCAGGCTTTAAAGCGATTTCATTTGGTTTAATTTTTCATTTGGAATAATTCCTCCATGGTTTCACCATCGTGGTTTCACGTTTCAGGTACCGTCGCCTAGCGCCTGTAGTTCTAGGCCTAAGGAGGCAGGATTTTTTCTTTTACCCAAGGCAAATCCTAGATAGCCTACATATGTATTTTCAAAATTGTGTGAGTTAAAAGTCACAAAGATGCTATTATAAGTTTAGGAGTCTTGTCATTCTGTTCCTTGCTCTGCGCTTGGTGCTGGTTTGAACTGACAGTGACACTTGACCGACGCCGATATCACCTGGATATATTCTGGGTGCGTGTTTGAAATGCCAGCCTTTTCAGCGTGTAGTTCAGACTGTCAGAATGGTTATGACTGTTTTCCTACCTCCCTCATCTCAGAATTTGCACCGCAGACTAGCGGTGATGTAGTTACTAGAAAGACTCCTGTGTATTAGACCATACAGGCCCCCCCAGGCACCCAAACCCCTTTCCTCGTAAAAGCGCTAAAAATTTAAACTCATAAAATATTAAAATGTTTTAGTCTAATGTGTATTACTTTGAAACCTGCCCAATCGTGAACCCCAGTATTAACTGGCCGTCTAGCATTGTTCAGTTGCTAGTAATACAAGTATACAGTATTTGAAAAAAAAAAACTAATTGGGATTGGAAAACACTTCACGAATTAGTGGGTAACTATCAACTACAGTGTTCTCGAAACCAAAAGTGTGGACACAGCTAACAAATGTTAGATGACACTCTTCTCTTATTTTATGTGGCAAGGTTTTCATGAACTCAACGTAAGTATAATTTGCATGTAAAAAATTTGAACAAATACTTACAGTTTCAAATGCATGTGATATAATGATACATGTACAATGCAATTCGTAAAAGGAAATTCAAATTCTATTTAGGCCCACATGGTATTCCAAAATCCAAGAAACTAAGGAAGAATTCCACACACATCACTAATTCTTTTCGTTGTAGTTAAATATCAGCCATAAGAAAGTCACATCATGCCCTAGAAGTAAATTTCAGCAGGGAAACTGTTGATCATTTAATACTTGAAAAAACTTGGAATTTTCTAGGCCAGTCTCATAGAGTTTTAATATGCAGAGGGTGTTGAGTAATGCCTGGCTATATGCTAGTGCTACCTGAAGAAACTCCTATGGCGAAAATTTTAGGTCCAATACTTTATTTCTGTCAGCCCATTTGTGTATCAAGGCTTACACTGGGCTACCCAGAACTGGTTTTATTTGATTTCAGCAACCCCTCCCTTACAAGTTTAAGCTGATAATGATTAGATTTTACATTTGCTGTAATTTCAAAACTAGCAGATTTAAATTCATGAATGTGCACCATTTTCTCAAAATCTAGCCTTTTCACCATGTGAATGATTTTCACAGAAATGACACTGTGTGTTTATAATATGGGTAGTGTTCAGGTATGTCTCACTGCATGTGTGTGCCTACACACCCTGCAAGTACCTACGGTACATCCGTCACTTTGTCGTTGCCCTCCTAAGACATCTCTGTTTTTAAATTTTTGGCCTCTCGAGCTTGGCTGGAAATGATGGCAAACTTTCAGAGGACGTAATTTGTCTTGAAATAATCCCATGAGCAGTGCCAGAAAGATTTCCCTGCAAGGTGCCCTTTAGCGCTGGGCTGAGGAAGACATGCCTTGCCTTCCAAGAGCGGGCTTCCACATCCATGTTTGGGCTGGAGCAGTAAAGCACTGATGCTATCAAGAATGATATTAATACCATGTGCCTCAGACCGCGATCTCCGGAGTCTTGCTCCTGAACCGAAACCGTGAAACCGGGCGATCTTCGGGTGTATAAGGCTGAAGCAACAACCCCTGTGAATTCCACCAGCTGAATCATCCCATTTTCAAAAGCCAGTGTTTGTGGTCATGTGGAAAATCAATAAAGTGTGAACCCTCTACTCCGTCTTATATTAGAGGGCAGTTTCTGTTTCCAAAATGTCTCAGAGTTCTTATCTTATCATGAGACCCTGTAGCCCATTTTTTTTCCCAAAGCCCCCTGGGTGTAGCATTGAGTGGGCAATTAGGAGCATGCCTACCAGCCAAGTAGGAATTACCTCAGCTGAACCTAACCATGAGTCACTGAGAAACAATTGTTATCACTCTCAGCCTTGTCTTGGTGCTTTCGAGTGTCTGCCAGTCATCCACACCTTGACTAGTTTTAAACTAGCTTTCCTTTCTGTCCCCTACACAGTTCAAGGCCTGGTCTCCCACCTGTGTTACCCTCAGTGAAAGAGACAGGTCTGCAAGCTTTAGAAAATTAGATTTATGCCAGTGTTGAAATTGAAAATTTATTCCACCAATCTAAATCCCAAATCCTTCATACATTGATGGTGATTGATTTAAAACTATTCATTTGATTTTATTTTTTTGGTTTTTTTTTAATCAGGTCCAGTCTGGAATCCACCTTGCTCTTAACTGTAGCAGCGCTGTTGATGGCAACAGTTCTTCTACCATCACCTCCTTATGTTACGGCTTTACCGGTAATTAACCTCCAAATCCTTCTGATCCATTTCTGTTCTCTGCGGTTTGTGAGCTCTAATCCCCAGGGTCCTCCTGTCTCACTGCCGGTGTTACTTTGTATTATTTTCTCTTGGAAAAGCCGATACACACTTTGTGTTTTACTGTTAGGTGGACATTTTAAGATTCTCTAAGTGCTAAATTAGAGGCACTTTACCTCATGTAATACTTAAGACATGCTGCTTGATCGTGTGGTGCAATCATGTAGGCTTAGCACCCATAAAAGTGGGCTAGTTCTCAGTAAATGACATAAATGCCTTAAAGTTTCATTTCAGTCGAACAAAAATGCTACAGTGTTAGGAAGAACAAAGAGTTGAACAAAGAAAGAAAATGTGGATAATTTAGTTGGTCCTGAAAAGTGCCTTTTGTGTTGAGATTTTCAACTGTGACATGGAAACTAAACTCCTGAATTGACTTTATTTTCTGTATGTACATGTATGTTTACTATCAGGTCATGGTACAATATACATGTAACTTGTTGGCGCTTTTCTGGACCCTGAGTGTCAATGACCTGAATTGGGGCTTGCCCTGAAATGTTGACTGAGCAAAAGTTGAACCGAGCCCCTCCGGGTAGCCTGGGTGATCTGGTTCAAATTAAAAAGGCCCAGCTGGGCACCTGCTCTTCAAATTTCACCATTAATTGCCAAATCTAGCACCTAGTCTAATGGCTATACCATACTGGCATTAATTATTTTCATAATGAAGCTTACTTGAGATATTTATTGGCATATGGACCCAGTCATTTTCACTTTTTTCCGTGTCAGGTAGCCACTAGTTGGATAAGGTCAGTACAGGGATAAGGAGTCAGAATCTCTCTTTTGATAAAAGAAAGAGGGGGGGTGGAAGAAAAACAACCAAAACCATGCATTTCTAACAATAGTCATATTGTTTTTCCTGTGTTAGATAAGAAATTGCAAAGTTGTGTCTCCTTTTATTTCCTGGTATTCCCTCCATTTTCGCCATTCTGTATTGTAGTCATACTTTTCAGGGTCTGCAGTGCAGGGAACTTCTTTTTTTTTTCCTTCAGGGTCAGTAATGTCTAAAAACTTGAAATGGTACAGAAAGTTCAGAAGTGAGCTTTTCCATGTGTTTTAGGGTGCCTCCTTCAAAACTCTGTGACTGTTGGTGTCTACCAGGTGGAAAATATCAGTCATACCCAATAAAAAAAAACTTACTTTTAGTTGCATGCTCTCCAAAAGTGGAGTAGTTGGCCGTGCAACGATGCAGGAATGTTGAGAGAACAGTAATATCACTTGGCACATGCCAAGTGGTGGAAGCACAGTGTATCACGGGGAGCCAATTTGTACTGTTAACGGTACGTCCTCCCAAGTGTACTCAGATCTGCAGAACATAAAATGTAAGCCCCTTCTTCCCCCTTCCAGAAGTAACTCGTAAACTTATGCTTACATATGTGTATGTATTGCTACATCTGATTGCATGAATGCAGCTTTTTTACGAATTTTCTGTGACTTACATTTGTTCGAAATTTATGCAGTGATGTGGGATGCATGTGCTTTTCAGCGCTGTTAACATCGGTTCGTATTTATATATCAGCCTTGGCCAGCATGCAGTTCTTGGCACAGTCAGCAGCAAAGATATGATCTGTGGCCATGGCATTCTGGCATCAAACTTCAGCCCCCTGCAAGCATGCATTGTGTAGACCTATCACCTCCGTTCACCCATATAATCTGGTGCCCCATTGGCATAGATTCCACACAAGAAGGTTATGCGTATTCCCTAAGAGCTCTTTATTAATTTCCAACAGGCCATGTCTGGGATTACCTCTGAAAAACCTGTAAAAAAAGAGTAAAACTATATTGAGGAAGGCTCTTAAATTTCTGCAGTCCATGTTTGGTGAAGTGAATGAACCTTGGACCAGTGTAGGTTGGGGGACAGGGCTTCGGAAACGGGTGTCATTCATAATTTACAACCTTCAAAGAATCTGGTAAATATTTGTGAATGAAGAAAAAAGTTCACCAGTAAGTGGCAGGGGCACTTTGTAAATATTTGGAAATACACAGAAGGATTGAATCCAGGTTGTAAAAGTTCTTGCTGGTTCGTGACCCTTGGTTGACTAGACCTTGCAGTTCACCAGACTTTCCCATAAGAATTCAGTCTGAATAACAAAACATTGTATGTCTGTCTAGTCCATGTATGCACTGCGAGACCTCTGAGACTCCAAAGCATTACCGGTATTTCAAAGAAGTGTTATTCTCGTTTGAAAGGCAAACGCCTCATTGATGTGTGGTGCTGTATCAATTTGGCATCAGTGTTTGTGTCACACTGACAGATGTGGGTCTCACTCTATGCAGTGCAATTATCCTCTTAAGAATCTAACTTATCCAATTCATTGTAATTACAATTATGATCTCTGTGGTTATAGTTGTGATGGATCTGCATTTGCTCTAAATTGTGTCAGACTTCAAGTGCATTTGGTACTCTTTTCAAACTTAAAAACGAAGAATATTTCATAATAGTAATGAAGTTTAGAGAGAGTGACAAACTGACAATGTAGTCTTTGTCGTAGTTTCCTAATCAGACCGTTGACTTATATAACGGATTTTGCCCTTACCCAACGTATATATTAATAAACACTGTATGCTCAGTGCTTGTCCGAAAGCTTGCGAAAAAAGTCACAAGGTTACTCGGGTGGGACTCGAACCCACGACCTCCTGCTTACTAGTGCAGACGTCTTAACCACTTGACCACCGAGCTTGCCGGGGTCGGCCGGCCGGTCCGAGTCAGGTGAAGCAGCAGGTACAGCGAACTATTATAAGCAGGAGGTCATGGGTTCGAGTCCCACCCGAGTAAGCTTGTGACTTTTTTCGCAAGCTTTCGGACAAGCACTGAGCATACAGTGTTTATTAATACATACGTTGGGTGAGAGCAAAACCCGTTATATAAATTAACATCTCCCCAACGCAAAAATACATCTTGAAAAAAAGAAGACCGTTGTCTGTTACTCCTGTATCTTGTACATGTATATTGGGACCCACGAAATGTGAACTCTGGGTGTTCCTGTTAGTGTTATGCACACCATTCCTTTCATTACCTCTCTGTTTGCTTTTGGTATTCTTGACTCATTGACCCTTTCACAGTCCACCACTCAGGAAGTGTGGTTATTTACAATAACACCTCGGTCTGCTACAAAGGAACCCTCGGACTCCAGACTTTTGTTAAGGAGTGTCTCCATTTCCAGAGTGTGTGTTCTTTATCAGAATGGAGGGAAAAAAAAGCCCTAGGGTCTCGTGAGGTGGTCTCATTCACGTCCGTCATAAACATACCTATTACAGTGACAACTCAACTTTTCCCTGTGAAAAAAAAGGTGGATGTTTACAGGTGGGTTTGATTTGGACTTGAGGAATTTATTAGTCCCAGAATAGTAGTCCCAGAATAGTTGCGGTTCCTGTCAGGGGATAAGAGGGGATGGTTTGTGGTTTGTGTGTCCAGACATCTAGTTGGTCAGACAGGCTAGGATACGATTGTTGTTGTTGACAGTCTGGCGCAGGCACACGCTGCACATTAATTACATTACCACCAAAAACACCGGAACAGCGCTCGCTGTACTTTCTGGAATTGGCCTTTTGCGATTCAAGCTGCATTTGACTTGGGGCCTGTTTGTTCCCAGTCATTGATACGCCTCTGTGCATGGGTATCACCCAAGTGAGTGTGTCAATAGATGAGGGACTGCTGAGGCTTTTTTCTCACCGCTTTCTGGTCTCATGTGTTTGCGAGGGAGGTACAGAAGTACCAACGTATCCCTTTCACTATGGGATGCTGGTGTAATTCCAAAGTTACATGCACTCTGAAGATTCAAAGTCATGTACAGTGTACATGTGCCATTGTTAAATCTCCAAACTATTACAAGTACGAGTACAAGACTGAACAACCGCTGTAAATGGAGTAAAAGTTAGTAACAAATCTTTAATTTATCCAATCTGGTCCCTTCCAAGAGTAATCCTTATTTTTTCTTCCTGTTTTATGTTCGTCTATAATTTGTTGTACATACACGGTCTCATCCTACCGTAGTTGTGCATCATTTGAAACAATTTTCAAAAGAAAGTCTCAGCAGTATGTGTTTTAAGTACAGTTCATGAAGGCACCTTTTAGGTTTGTGCTGGGGGGGAGAATGTGGGAATTTGTTATGATATCCTTCTATGGCCTTTCTAGGGGTGAGTCTAAATTGGGGGAATTTTTCATGCTTTGGGAAGGAAAGGAAACAAAAACTGAAAATGCCTTTCATTATGTTTGAAAAGCAATGGTCTCATTTGGGGAGCCATGGCCGTTACTCTGCCCTCTTGCAATGGATCCACAGATGGGTTTAATCAAATGTAAGGAATTTGCTCTTTGTCTATTTTAGGATCTATGTTGATGTTGTTCTGGGTAATTGTTCTCTGTTTACACAATAATGAAACATTGTCCCTCCATTTTGCCAACAATTTACAGGGGATATAGAAAGACTGTATATACTGTCTCACTAAGATTAAAGGCCTGTACGGCCTTAGGCACTGGATCAGTAAATGCTGCAGCCTGTGTCCATTGTAGGCCTTTTTGTCCTCAATGGTCAACATCTTTCAGCTCCTTAATCCTCCAGTTCAGACAAATGGGTGGTTTGCCATCCTTTGATCAGAGGTAAGAGCTTAAATTTGGAAGATGAGTCAGACCCTCTGCAGACAGCCTCGGTCACTTATGGCTGCACAAGTCTGGACACAGTCTCCCTGCCTCTTTTTTTTTTTAGGATTATAGTCTGAATCACCGCAAGGCTTAGAGGATCTAGAGCCCAAACATCCGGTGAAGATAAAGAAAAAGTGCACTGGCGAATAGTGGATCAGGATTTGTGGCCACTTGAGTCATAAACGGAGACAAAGTTAAAGATTTGCTTGTCAGTTGACTGGTTGAATAATGCTTTATCTGTGTGATTTGTCGATGCTCGAGGAAGTGCTCATCATAAAGTGTGTGATAAGGTCCTTTCTTCGGCATTTGCCCCGTCTAAGATGCCTGCTAGGTCCTGGAAGGGTCAGCGTGGATGATGCCATGAACCTTTCTCTGAGGGCCTTTTTGTGCAACTTAAAATTTTCTAGACAGCTGAGGTTACTGTTGTCAATGAGGGAATACACTCTTTAGTTTTTACATTTTTCCATTCAAATCGTGAAACTAAATTTGCTTGTTGTAAACATATCTTTGAAAGGGCTACTTGTTACATGTAGCTTGTTGCTATATGTATATACAGGTACGTGTACATACTTGCCTAACAATAAATCATTAGAAAAAAGGATATTTAAGATAGCAAAATGTCAAAACTTCCATCAGTTTATGTCTACAAATCCATGCAAAACTTAGGTTTTCTCTCTTTGATGATGTCACAGTTTTGCCAATGAATATGGAAATACGTAAACTAAAAAGGTACCATAAGCCGGGCAGTTGGAACACAAAGACTGCATTTTCAAGGGATTTCCCTGAGCAAAATAAGTGCATCGCATGGACTGCCAGTTAAAGTCAATCCTTTTCTATCGTCCATTTCAACCTTGTACACTTTTAACTAAATGGAAGCTTGATGCAGTGACAGCAAAGCCTGAAATACTTTTTGACTGGCATCAGGATATTTAGGGAAATGGATCACAGGAAATGTCTAATAGTTTTCAAAAGGACACAGACTCTGATTCAGTGGCCGAGTCCTTCTGCAAATGCCTGTATTTCTTTACAAAGCTGGGTGAAGATTTGGGTCCAAGCACTTGTTACCCATTTAAAACACAAAGATATAGTTCCCTACCGTACTCACCGTACCGTACTCATGTTTATGTATCTGTGCATTTATTTTGGACTCAAATGCACTACACCTGTGATGCCCTGCTGTGCTGGTGTTGATGACAGGATAGAAAGAAACTGAACCAGTGTGATGGAACGAGCAGGAGGTACTTGTATGAATGTCTCTCTGACCGTGGGAGAACAAATGGCTTAAATGCTTGACAGTGAATTAATTCCTCATCGATTGATTAATTGATTATGAAGTGAAATGTCTTTTTCAACATGTGAATGCATGAAATTTAGCAAGCAAACCGTATTTGGTACTTGTACATGTACATGTAGTTTAGTTATAAAACACATGTGAGTAGTTTGCTATTCTGTCAGTTTGTGCATAAGCAAGGTTTTATAGCCCGAGTGAAAAGTGTAATTTAGAGAGTGCCGGTATGAGCTGCTTAAGTAGGATATAATCAATAAGCCACTTGCGAGTTAAATTTGAATAAAATCTGGTACACTGTGTTATTTGATTGCATAGAAACGTCACAATTTGAATTCCCCAGACTAAAGACACTGCTGTTATACCTCGTGATTCGGGGCAAGCTTTTGCGTAGCGACCACCATCTCTGGAAAGGACTGGATCCTTTGTGCCGTTCTTATCCATTGAGAACAGTGTATTGTTGCAAGGCGTCTCTTATGTAACTAAGCAAAAGCTTGCCCCGAATCACGCGGTATAGCAACGGTGGTTTTAATATGGAGAATTCTAGTTGTTATGTTCACATGGATTTAAAGAACTCAGTGTACCAGATTTTATTCAAATTTAATTCGCAAAAGGCTTATTCACTTCACTTCCCTCTAATGGAAGCGTGTGTAGGTTGTACTCTGTACATGTACAGTCCAAGGAGAGCCTCACTTCTGGTAAATTAATAATATCCAATTTGCTAAGCTTTCGTCTGGCCGAGGTGCACTACTTTGACAGTAAAGTTCCACTAAGTTACACACATGACACGTGTGTGGAACTTCAAGTATCAATTCGAAAAGCCCAACACCAGCTTTGTCTGGTGCAGTTTATTTCTCGGGTCAACTGGTTCTCGGGTTAGCTGGTTCGCATTGCCTCATTTAAATATGAGGATGTTCATTTTACTGTACATCCTTGTGTAGACTCTACAGCGCAGGCATCATGCTTAATACTCATAAAATTGAGGATAAAAATTGCTTTTTTGCAATATAATCAATAATCGATAATTTCAGAACCCTTAAAACGTACATTTATGTACATGTTCCATTAGACTTGTGAGCATTTACGACAGAGCAGTGAGCTTGGTAAAGATTGATGGAAAAGATTAATATTTTTTCATAGAAAGTGACATTATTCTGGATTTCATTAAAAATCAGTCCTTCTCTTTTAAAATTTTTCTTTTTAAAATTCTGGCCCAGAATAGTTTTGTCAGTGGTAAGGGAAAGCAAGAACTATAATGTGATGAATGAACTAGGGGGTCCAAGCTGTAAGCTGTCTATTTGGAGTTTGAGCCCCTGACAGTAAACCCTACCACACAAGTGGTTGTAACTACCCACTCTAGCATAAAAGACCCATGAATGGCAGGTCTGTCAGCAATGGTGTGTCATCTTGTCCCACTGTAAGTAGATTACCAGATTATACCACACACACTTGTCAAGTAGCCATGGGGGGGGGGCTGTAAAGTCTTTTGACCGGTTGAACTGTAAAACTTTGGCCCCATTGTCCCGGTGTTACCTGCTTGAAAAAACTTTTTGTAGGGTCTGCTTGCCTGCACTCTGGAGGATGTGGTTGCATAATGCGACTATGGATTTTCCCCCCCTTTTCACTTCTCTTCTCCTGTTACTCGATCAATTTAGTCCTTATACTGTATGTGTGCACTTTTCCCCAGTGTTCCAGTGGTCATTTTCAAAGTACCAGTTTTTAACATTTATTGCTGTTTGTAATAGTTCCAGTGATGGAAGTTTTGCCAGTTGTGAATGTTGCTCTTTTCTTTAATATCAGCAAGCAAAGCAATCAGCACTCCTGAAGTTCAGTAACTATAGTTTCAATGTTCAGATCTTGTTGCATGTGTAGCGACAGTTCATATTTGTTTCAGAGGTGTTAACAGTCGTTAGTGTCTACTTGTAGCATTAATAATTGTTCCCCGGTTTAACTAAGTTACAACAGAATAGAACATAGAAGTTGGAATCATCCAATCAAACAAGTTGAAATTGCAGCTATTAAAATTCATTTCAACATAGACACAACATGGATTGAGTGTTCAAGGCTCCAGTCCCCGTTTTGTTGTGCTGATCCCTACTTGTCAGCAAATGCCAACCCCACCAGCTGTGATCCCCTGTATTCTTTCACCTAAACTCTCAGTGTCGGCGTGTTCTGACCAGTGGCACCAGTGGATGGTTCCATCCCACTGTGCAACCTACACTGCCACAAATAGACCATTTGTTTGTTTGCTCCTTGCATAATGATCCAGTGTTGGTGTATACCTGTGGCCTTAGTCATCAATCGATACCCCCCTCCCCCAGGAAATAGCTGAAGGGTGACTCAGGCCTGGGGGGAAGTCCGTGGATGGGGGCTATTAATAGACAAGTCTTCCCTGGACCATGCCTGGACCAGTCTGGAAAATGAAACCTTTGTTTTATCCCAGTGGGAAAGACTGGCACCCGGAATGCAGGCCACTGGTTTTGGTCAGGAACTATCCATATACTGGTGCTAAACATACCCCCCCCACGGCAATCAACCATGGAGAAGAAGAAAAGGCACCTTGTTTCCTTACCCATTGCTAAGCTTGAATGGTTCATACTGTGCATTTTTCACGTGGAATTTCTCTGTTAGTTACAATGCACAATACACGCAAGTTCCTCTACAGCCCTCCCAGGCATTTAGAGTTAACAAAGGTTGATAACAAAGATGCACCTGTTTGTTGTCTAGCCACATGTAGACAGTCAGACAATTGAGCATTATTTGGAAGTCAAATGGAAAGATGAGAATGTGATACATGTACATTTTTGAAACAGTTTAGATGCTTCTCAGAAAGTATTTCAAATTTGTAGCAATTTGTCTGTAATTTTCAGGAAAATGCTCCTTGATTGTACGGAAATGAAATTTGTGTGGGTGAATTATATGATGGGTTGTGTTAGAACCACGCTGCCACAGAAGGCAAGTATTCGTTCTTTATGTGGCTGCCTTTAAAAATGTGAGGCTTTCTTATCACAGTCTGTTTTAGTTTTCGTAACTGACGTCCCCCTTTTTTGACTCGGGAGGGCTATAATAAGAAACGATGAAGTTACATGTCAGTCAGTTCTTGCATTTGGAAATTCAGGGAAAAGGACAACAGTTGCTGAGCTTGATCAGTGCATGTATGCTTACAGCAGGCGAAGGAGGTAGTGTCTGGCTTTTCTCATTCTTTTGTGCCTGGTCTTTCTTTTACAGCGTTCAGCTAGGCAGGCTCCTGTTGCAGAAGACACGTGGGGTCCATGGAGCAGTGAATGGAGCCCCTGTTCGCGGTCCTGTGGAGGGGGCGTTTCTTACCAGGAGAGAAGATGCATAACCACAAGGTAACTCCTGTCCTCATTCCTGAGCCTGGAAAACAGATCATTGGATGTATCTTCAAGTTCAATCCATGTGCATGTTGGAAGAATTTCTGATGAATTTTTTTTTGTATACACAGTTCTGTTGGACCATGGTTGGACCATTCCTTGCCCTGCAGCTTTACTTAAAATTTGTACACACATACACGTTGTATTGGGAATCAAGGAACAAACTGTTCATTTATCCTGCCTCAGACCCCAGCCAGTACAAAGGCAAATACAAATTGTAATTTCTATTCTCTAGGCTGCTCTGGCTAGTTTGAGATAGTCCTGAGGGTGCTAAACATGGGGGACTGTGAGCCGGAAAAGCTTGACGAAAATTGTGAAAACTTGGGCTTTGATGCTGATAGAATGTCGCATTATAGTTCGCAAAGTTTGATCGTATTCTTGAGCAGTTTTCTCTTACATTGGCCTGGACATGTATACTTGAGTTCCTTGAAACCGTGAAATTGATCGAACTCTAGCAACTTTGCATGTGATTTTCAATATTACTTCCGTCAGTCACATTTTACAGAATAGATGATACTACTTCACTACTGAGAAAGAAATCAATGTCAGATGCGTTTTACTGTGGTTTGCCCAAAGGAAATAGCTATTCACCATATTCCATTCCTCTTCGAAGGACATAGTTGAGCTCTGAAGACAAATGACACTGTGTTCGATCTGGATGCTTCCATATTTATTTGAACAGATAAAATCTGAGAAAACATGTTTTCCTTTCAGTTGCTCATTAAAGAGACAGTATTTCCATCGAGCCTTTCCTCAGTTTACAGAAATGCACCGGTACCGTTGATTTTTAATCGAGCAGGCCAGGGGCGAAGCCAACGTGCATGGGGCCAGCCTTCAACTATCGCTCCTGCAACATCCAGGACTGTCCTGAAGGTGCTCAGGATTTCCGTGAGGAGCAGTGCAGCAAGTACAACACCAAGGAATTCCTGGGGAACTTCTACAATTGGGTCCCGTATCTTGGAGGTAACAAAAAGAGAGAGAAGTTTTTTTTTTTTTTTGAAGTGAATGCCAAACAAGACATCATTTCTGACAGACTGCAGCTATTACTGTAAATTAATATCTGGATTTGGGAAGAAAACACACCAGGTTTCTCAACCTTCAGGATGTACATGGACTTGTTTGGCCCTTGCCTGCCGGCTGAGAAATTTCTGCCTGCTTGTTTCTGGTACTGGTTTTAATACATGAGTCCTTCAAAGGCAGACTATGAAAAATTAAATGCTTCTCGTCATTGTCTCAAAGCCAGTGCATAGAATTGAAACCATGTTTCATCTCTGTACTTTGAAAGAATAGGCCTACCACCCACCTGGAAACAACCTACAACAGTGAACTCTTCAATGTACTCAGTATGCCAGATGTCTGTTGAGTTTTTTGGAGCTGCCACTTAAATCATCTTATCAAAGCGGCATGTACTGGTGACCTTATCATGCTTATATGAGAGCCCCAATCATGTTGTTTAAATTTTGGTTCAAGGTTGTATCGTGCTAGGCATAACTGTGACCTCGGTGTTACATGAGCATAAGCCATTGAACATCAGGAACAAAAACCTCAGGCCAATTAATGATACTAAAAACAATTAAGAGGCTGTTGTTGTAATTGGCAATTGGTGGATCAACCAAGGGCTGAATAGTTTCCTTCCTGCCCGGGTATCCATAAACACCGCCAGTCAGGAAGTGCGCATGAAGGGCGCACGGCAGGCACGGCCGCATAAAGGGGAAAGCTTATTTGCTCAACAATCATCTCTTTCCACTTCACCCCAGAAATTGAATCAGCCGATTTCCCCTCTGGCAGCCTGGAGTTAGAAAAAAGTTGCTGGAAATTACTATTGTTGTCATTAGAATTGTTAGGGGCTCCAAACAAGCATTTTCCACCCTTTCTGGAGAGCGCATGTTAAAAGTTTACTCAGCGTTAGGCTAAAAACATGTTGAATTGTTCGGTAAGGTTGAGACACATGGCAAATTTGATTTAATTGTAGCTCTTGCCATGTTGCTGAATTCGTATGTTTTTGGAAAGCCTCTCTGATGCAGTGTTTGAAGAATGTTTTTCCTTTGTAGCAGTGTCTTCCAGATCTTTTTGCACTCGCACAAAGTGGTCATTAAGGAAAAATCAGGGGTGTGAAAATTCAGCTTTTTAGCTGATTTCAGCTGTTTTTGTTTAGATGTTGACCCTGGATTTCAGCTTTTTTTACACCTGGTCTGTTCAAAAGTATTGAAAGTTTTAACATTTAAGCTTTTGCTAGCTGTTTTCAGTTCTTATTTTATCTGGCCACTCACACCCCTGGAAAATGCAAATTAATTATGCAAGCGTTCTCAAGCAGGTCCGATGCCTCGTAAGTCCAACAAATGCGTTTAAAAGTTCCAACGGTTTATTCGGCCCATGGCATAGATCCAATGCCTCAAAAAATCTGGATGCCTCGAAAGTCCGACGTTTGATTTGACGCTCTTTACAAGCGTATGAATGCTGCGCTAGGAACAAGACTTGTACCCAGTGTCAAATATGGTGCACTATGTCTGACACACATACAAACATTTGTAAGATTTCAAAAGAATTATCATACATAGTTCTTACACAAAGTGATATTTTGGATTTAAAAAAATAGTGGACCAGTGTACGAACTGTACAGGTAGACTGCTTGATTTGGTTTTCCTAACAGGGTCAGTACCGTGGGCACGAGTTGGGAACAAAGTTGAATCTCACTCGCGAATCTCACTCGCGAGATGTTTCACAGTCGATCTCACTGATGCCTCATATTAAGTCTGACACCTTGTTGGTCCGACGTCAGATATATGAGGCATGGGACCTTTGAAGCGTCGGAACTACATGTATGAGGGTGAAAAAAAAAATTGCCCATAAATCTGACGCCTCTTAAGTCCGAAAGTACGGACTTTTCAGGCGTCGGACCGATGAGGCGTCGGACTTGCGATACGCACCCCCTTCACGGAAGGAAACATTTTTCAAGAATCAAGATAAGGCATTTCGTCCCCAACATTAAAGACGAGTAGTTTATATACCATTTATTACGAAGGAGTTGGATGAATTTCATCCATTTTAGTATATTTTAACCACAGAACATTTTTTCAACTGAAAAAAATCACTACCATGGTAAGGAAAATAAAAACAAGAATAAAATTTGTTCTCAAACTACAAGCATTAGTTTCGATTTTGCCACGAGCCTTGAAACTTAATATGCACGGAGTCTTTAGGGGTTCAATCCTGAAATAAATTGACTTGATGGACAGAATGTCAGAGCTGTTGGTCTCCCGTCACCGACATCGCACAAGCTACATGTTACTTACTGTATATTGTCTTTGCCCACTGTACTTGGTTTTTGTTCCTGACATAAAATACCAGACCACAGGTGGGGTAGATGCATGCGACCAATACCTTCACTTGTGGCCCGAAACCATTTTTTTAACCTGTGATTTGGTGCATCAGATTCCAATGCGTCAGTCTTGCCAACTCAGGCCCATGGATTTATGACAGGTGCAAAGATGCCCTTGGCCATCTTGTATGAACATGAAGCAAATCATAATCAACCAATGTAGGCCCTCGTGAGTCAGCTGCATATAGGCCTACATGTACATGAACATTTTTGATTTTCTGAAAATGGCCTGCATGTTTTGTTCAAGTTAATTTTTTTCTGGGAACTTTATGAAGTGAGAGGCTTGGGAAAATAAAACAAAGAAAGTTTTTCATTCTATTATTTTCTGGAAGTACCGGTACTGGAAGTAACCACGACCAGAATGAAACCATTTCAAGACTGGGGATTAATACATAAAACGAGGGGTTCCAGCAGGCAAATTTTAAACACTGGTCAAAAGGTCCAGCTAATACGAATGTACATTTTTTGCAACCACCTGCTTGTTTTGTGCAGTGCTAAATACATTTTTGTTTTGTTTTGTTTTGTTTTGGCTCTGGAAAATAGCCTAAAATTTTAAACATTCACCAGAGGGTGACAGTGACGACTTGCAGCTGTAACCTTGAGTATTGACATCAATGGCATTGCCATTTCTCATCAGCCGAACTGAATGATTATTGAATTGAACCATATTCAACTCTTTACTCAAGGCTTAAAACATGAAATTAAGAGTTTTACCAAGCTGACAGCGCCCTGGCATGTGCTGCATCGGATTTATTCCCCTAGAACATTTATGAGGAATGGCGTCGATCAGAGCCTAACGTGTGCCGAAAGAAGTTTTGAGGGCAGTGGTTTATGCCTTGTCTCATTGTGACATTGCCTTTTTTTCTTGCATGCCCCTCCATTAGTGGAGACTTGAGCCTGGTACACTTGGCGGATGTAGCATGTAGTAGTGGCTCTCCAGTTTGCTAGTTAGCTTCCAGAAGGAAAGTCTGATTAAGTCCATTTCCCTCAAGTGCATCTCACTCGCTGATAATCGCAACTTGCTAACATGGGGCGTGACTTTGCAAAATGGGAGAAAGGAATTCACCTACGTACGGTACAGTTGAGGACAAACTCTACGTTTCTGATCGCTGCATGCAGAATGTTGGATGCTTTTCCACTTGCGTACTTTATGTCTTGTTATAAACTCCTAAGGGGTACTTTATTTCCCTGGTGGGCCCAGGTTGTTTCTCAACTTTTGACTAAGTTGCTGTAGTTCTCAAAATCATGGTTTTTTTCCAGTGAAGTAATCTCTCACCTTCGAAAACCTACTTCCATAAACAATAAATTCAAATTAATGCTTTGTACAATGCAAAGGGAATTTTAAGGGCTAGTTTTTCTTGGTAGAAAGTGCTGATTGTCCAGAATGTTGTCTATATACATGTATTGAGCAAGATCTTTGATACTTTTAAGTGGAAATGTAAAACGGCCAATGACACAGTATTTTCTTAGAAATAATTAGCTTTATTTGTGGACTTTGAAACATTGAGCTGTTTTTTATAAAAAAGGAAGATGCATAGAAACTGGTGGCTACCGACAGCAGCTAGATGTGCAGTCATTTCAGTGTGACTGCAGTGGTTAGCTAATCAAGAATTTGATAAGCCTCATTTTTATTCTTGGAAAGTTCACCTGAAATGAAGATCAGGGTATGGTGTCATTGCCCAGATAATCCATGACTCATCTGCCACTCAGAACAGCCCAGGGGAGGTCAGTTCACGATCAATATTAGATAAATGATGGAAAGAGTAAGTAACGGAACCCCCAACAATATGTGACTTCAGTCTTGATCAATATCAAACAATACCAACTCTACTCGCCAATTACACCGCAGTGTACATGTAGTTCGCATTGATTGGTCAATAATCCAGACATCCTGTTTTCAAGAGGGAAATTCATTCTTCTTTCAACAGTGTGGGACCCTGGTTTTTCAATTTTTTTTTTTACCGTAAGCAGGTTATAAAATGCACCGTCATATCAAAAGGAAGACTCCCGCAAGATGTGTGAGGTTTTGACGGGGGCACAATAGAAACCACAAGAGGCTTGTTTTGGGGTGGACGGTATTCAGCCAGACATCCTTTTTTGATTGGCCTTTACTTGCTTGTCTGCTTCCATTGTCTGTCCTGGTCCGTCAGGGGACCAGCTGACTGTTGGTGACTGTTATTTTCCCACCAGTTGAAACAAGTGAAACGCAATGAGCTGGGTCAATAATTGCGCTTGGTTTGATAATTTCCTTTGCCGATTCCCATCTTTTTTTTTACTTGGTGACTACAGCTCTGAATTCTTCATAAACATTTACAGCGTGCTTCAGGCTGACCTTCACATCCCTCCACCCAACACCTTTCTGAATGAAGATTTCAATTTACTATTCTCAGTAAACTGACAATGTTATCTTGAAACAGTAGAGTGGCCCATTGTTTTCCAGTATTTCTATGGCACTTTGGACAAATCTTTTCTAAAAGAAAAGTTCTGAAATTTCAAATGTTCCCTCTTTTCCTTGAAATCTGAAGAGAAATTTTTTTGGAAACTCAGATCCTCGGCTTAATTGTAATATCTTTAGAGCCCTCCTTCCCAAAAAAATGTAGCCCATGGCTGATTGCATCCCAACTTGTCGGTTTTGTGAACAAGGATGTCTAAGTGGGTGCCAGTATATCAGATGCTGATATAAATCTTAAGAGAATCAGTCATCCGTGCAAACATCTAAAGGGTCTCAAGGGCCGCATAATTTCATGCATTCCAGGTGTCACTCATTTTTACAATCTCTGTGACTAAACAGGCAATGAAAATTGCCAAGTTTGTCAAACGTTGTGTCAAAGTTCACCCGAGGACACACCCCACCCTCCTCTCAGCTACTCTCTTCTTGCAAGCCCTTAAGGATAATAAATCAAATTTCATGGCCATTTGGAAGCCCCGAAAAATTCCAGATGTCAAGACAAACTGTGTATGAGTTTACCTCTGTTAAACTTTCCAGTGGCAAAACAGCACCTGTACATCTATTACTATAAAATGTTATTTGAATGGGGGGGGTTACAGTGGTTGCCTTTCCAGTGTATGTGTAAGCCAGATGTTTTGAAAGCAAATGGTTAGATTTCGGTTGACGGGAACAGCTTGAAACATAGCAGTGAATTGCTTGCTTTCATGTACATGTAGCCTTCTTAGTTTCAACAAAGTTTCAGTGAGGCTTTTTTGGTATTTTTCTCTAATTTTTCAAACTCTAAGTAATCTTTTTTCCTTTTCTGTTGAGGAAACATTGTTGATAGCAGAACTGAATTTTTTTAAAAGTTTGAAATGAGTCGCTGTGATCCAAATGACAAATTAACTTGAATCTTGCTGCAAGTTCTGCCCTCTTACAACCTGGTGTATATTGCTGTTTCTTATGTACATTTCTTCAGCCGATAACAAATGTGAGCTCAACTGCATGCCAAAAGGGAAGAACTTCTACTATCGGCTCGCTGAGAAAGTTGTCGATGGAACGAGATGTGAAGCGGACAAGCTGGATGTGTGTGTGAATGGTGAATGCATGGTAGGTATCACTTCACTTCGATTTTATGTTATATATTTTCTGTAGGAAATATTTCATATGAGCAATACAGTGCTGTAGTGGACGGAGGCCTCTAAGAAGCACAGCTTGTAGAGTAGAGACCCCCAGTTATATTTATACATATATGAAATACATGTCAAAAATAAAAAATGCCACATCAAGACATGCACAGCACAAGTGTGAGAGAGGCTGAAGTTCTCGTCTATAGGCAAGATTTACAACACAGCCTTAAGACTTCATGTACATATACTGGTGGGTCCCCCCCAAAAAAATTTTTCTAAATCTACAAATCTCTAAATACGAGTATTCAAAATTTCAAAACTTTCCTCCTTTGTGTAGCAGTAGCTTGTAGTTTTCTCTTGAAAGCGCTTCAGTGGTCATTTCTCCAACGGGTACTTTTTGCATATAAGCAAGATCGCTTGCACTATCCTTGGCATTACACGACCCAGTAGCTATATTTTAACTGCCCTTGAGTAGATCCAGTGTCTCATGCTGGTATTTGTTTGTTCTCCTTGTGGGTGAGGTGTCAAGCAGGGTTAAATGTCTTGTTCAAGGATCATAGGCTCTGGGGTTCCAGACGCCCACAGATGGTCAGCAGCCAAAAAGTTGTAAACTCGCCACATATTTGTCTCCTTGAGGTCCCATTCCGTAGACACACAAACCAGTCTCTGTCCTGTTGGCCCAAACTATTATGGCCTTACTGCCCGCGCCGGTAAAGGTTTTTAAAGGTAGAGACACTGGCTAGTCAAGTGTGCTCCTCACTCAGTCTCATTCATGTAGTAACACTCTAGTGGCCAAGATGTTGTTTCACTGAGCTTTGTCTCGCTTGGCAGATTTTCCAAAGGGTGCTTAAGGCAGAACAAGTACCAACCAAAATGAAACAAAAAAGGAAACTTGACCACCCCCTCCCAAAAGCTCAGCTGATAACCATTCAAAGACATTGAATACACAAATACACGGCATGCCATTTTGTTTCTACTAAACAAATATTTAATGTGCTCAGCAAATTTGAGTACTCAGTTGTTCCAAGTGGTCACCCGCACATCACACTTGCAGTACAACATATGCCTTGTGAACCAGGAAATTCTACACTGTACATTCATCACTGTTGTGAGAGAAACAAAGCAAACTGATGTCTGCTTACAGCAAAGCCTAACTAATTGCTTGATGTGTTTCACACAACACCCATGGACCACATTCCTGAGCGGGTAAACAGTGCACACAAGGGCACTGCGTGATGCCCTCTACAGATTTAAAACAAACCATTTTTTCAATGATCATTTTGCCAGACAATGATTCAAACATAACACGTGCAAAACCCATGTTTTCTTGGTAACTACACAATTGCTGGAGCCAGATGCAACCTACATGTACAGTTCAATAGGATGACAGCTACTGTTTTTAGTTTCAAGTAATTGGAAGCTCCTTCATAATTATAATGTGTATTTGCCCATTTGTGTGTCTTTGCCAATGTACATGTATATTTGAATCATGCTCATGCACTGGGGTAAGGTGGCAATTTTTAAAAAATTCTGGCTGACCTCGACCCGCAAATGTTTACGCTCTGGAGTTCACACATAATGGGCCGTTTTGTACATTTACATCTTGAGTCTATGTTGCATTGGATGCACTGCATGTGAATGACGTTTTATCTGAGGGCACATCACTGACTGAGGTTTTTTCCTGTATTGTTCCCTCACACAAGCATGTCCCTGTGCATCTCACGTTTGTGTGGTATTGTGCTTTAAGTACTATCGATAAGTACATGTACGTCTGAAATCAGATAATTGTTAGACAGTGCCATGCATGAATTGGTTTGTGGTTGTGGAATGCACACTTTTGCCCTCTGTAAACAATGTACATGTACATGTAATATTCCTCAGCACTGCACATGTGGGGGGGGGGCCATTGCTTGTTCTGAGCCCCCCCCCACTCTTTTGAAGTCCGAGTGTTAGGGAAGTTTAAACAAAAGATAGGGAGGGAGTGTCTTTTTCAAGAGTTTTGTTTACATGCTGATTACTCATATTTACTGACAACCAATAAAGTATGATTGACTTGTGCCTACAGTTTTATAATATTAGCTTCATGCTCCCAGTGAGTGCAAGTTGATTCAAATGATGGGGTGGGCGTTATCGCCAACCACTGGATTTGTTTGATAAATACCTCTCTGACCACCAGGGCCCAAAGGGTCCCCCTGTGGCCACACAGGAAAAAAAAAACCATTACTCACCTCATTGCAATGCAGTGTTTTTTTCCCCGATGACAGTTTCTGTCTTTCGAGAAAAAAAAAAATTAATGAGACATCAAGGGTTTTTATGATGACACTTGATATGATCAGTTCAAGCAAATTTGCTCCTGGGTGTCTTTTGTGGGCGACAAACCGCAGCCACAACAATTTGGCCAAAGGTCATGTTGTTGGAGGTTCTGTTGCAAATCCAGTCTTAAAAAGAATGTCTAAAGCCTCTGTAGGGGGCAGTGGAGATACAGGTGGACATAGGAAGTACTATTTTATGATAGGTGGAACAAAGACGGGATTATACTTTTCAAATTGTTAGGATAGGTTACAAAGGAAACTTAGTTAAAATTTGGGCAATAAATGAAAGTATTCGAAGTGTGGACACATCAAGCAGAAATAGTGATGCGTGTTTGAGAAAGCTAAAAAGTTATCTTTAGTTGCACATTTTCATGGACTTTTGTCATTCAATTTAAATTGTAAATGACCAAGACTTCCCCCCCTTTCTCAAATCCACAAGGGGTTTAAGAGGATTTTACTGAAAATGTATCAAGGAAGTTTAGGCATAACTAATACGTTGATTATGGCGCTAGAAGCCCCATAAAAGTGAGGATTGATTACACCATTGGTTTAGGTTTACACAAAGTGAGGTAGACATATTTTTTAGGTTCAAAAAGGAACACTTATAGCTGTTGGCCCTCATGTACCGGTATGTCATGCAAAGGGAGGTAGGTTGATTAGATTTTCAGTTGAGCCAAGAAAGTTGGAGGGGCAGAATTCAAACTGATGACCTTTGCATGAATGCGAGGGCCTGCTACCAATCAAACTGTCTGGCTATGTGCAGGTTTTCACCAGGTATGGGGACTTGACTTCTTTCTAGGGATAGTAATCTGAAACAGTAAAAGTATGTGGCTTGAAGGTATTCTGTAATATTTGCTATTGAAGGAACATTTAGAAGTGCTAAAAATAGCAATCAGAAATGATGTGTCAGCATTTTATTTGGAGTCCAGTATACATGCATATCGGCATACAAACAATGAATATTTATAAGTGCAATGGACCGGGGTCATCTTGAAATGTCATGTTTTCTTTCCATTGCATTAAAGTTAAACATTTTTTGTGTGTTGTAACATTGACTGAAATATTGTCATTTGAGTGGCATCTTGCCAACTCCAAAGTATAGTTGAATACCTTCATATATTAAAAGGTCATTGGGACTTGACAGATTACCTCGTTATAACAGGGACATTGTATTTTCAGTATTGGGAGGCTAAGAACACAAAGACTTGGGACCTAAAATTTATCTTCTTTTACAAGGGGGACGTTTTGCATGTAATACCCCTTCGCGCCAGGACGCGGCTAGATACACCGTAAAAATTGAGATCCTCGGCCCGCTTTTCAGCTATTATTCTCGGCCCCCGCTCGAGCGAACACGGTGAAAGAAGGCAGACCCTGGCTCTTGTATATATGGTAATTGGTCATTGTGTGTAGCCTAGAAATGAAAAGACCGAATTTGCATCATAATCACCAGCTTTACAATAGTCCCCACTTTGAAAAGAGGCAACGGGAATGTGGAAGCGTGAGTAGAGCCGCATGCCACCGAACAATCAGCCTTTTCACCGCATAATTCAAAGAGTGCAGAGCATGCAGGGCCTCAAACCGAGAATTTGCAGTTTGGCAGGTGGCCTTCGTGGCCAAGTGAGGCTGGAATTCTTGGAGTCGGCTTTCAGAAAAAATTCCCGGCGCGAAGGGGTTAACGGTGCTCTTATTATTGGTGTTTGAGTTTCAATTGTGTATTTATATCGAAACTGTTCAACTATTTATAGTAAGTAATGGACTTATTTCACAACTTTCACTCCTGTCAAACTGAGTCATTTTGAAATTTCAAAGGTTTATATGTGTAAACATCTTGGTACATGTAAGTTCAAGGTTATAGCGCCATCTACAGCAAAATCATTCATAGTGCCAGTCTGCAGTCAAATATGGGTAAAACGTACCCGTACTATGACACATGGCTTTGCACATGATTATGTTACATTCTTTGGGCATGCACTTTATGCCATATATTGGTTGGAGTATTTTATGTCATATGATCTGTAATTCACCAATCGCGTGACAAGGATTTATGGGGGTATTGTATAATATGACTTAATCAATTTCATTTGAACAGTCAGCTCTGTTGATTCTTATTTCCTTCTGCATCTTTCAGCAAATACTGAACAGCTGCCCTGCACATTCATCGCCATCCATTTTTCCCCAGCGTTTTCTTGCAATTTGCTTTCTTGCAGAAAGTGGGCTGCGACAACATGCTTGGCTCCGACGCTCGGGAGGACATTTGCCGCGAGTGCAACGGAAACGGCTCCTCGTGCAAGACGATCAGCGGGGCCTTCGGGCGGAAGAAGCTGCCATTTGGTAGGCTGTCCATAAACATTGTCGTTGAAACATGTCCAAAGAAGGTTGCTTGTTTCACGAAAGCCATTCCAAAGTTTAAAGGGTGTTAAAAGAAATCGTTTGAGGGAACCAACTGAAAAAGTTGAGTTCATGAGCTTCATCAAAACTTCCAGGTTTGTTCCTCAATAACCGTTGAAGTATGTGCCGTGACAGTTGTTGAAAATTTGAAAACAAACTTTCTCGAAACTCTACCATTTTACACTGTTGTATCGTTTTGCGCATGTGTACCCAACTTTAATGTGTTCACCCAAGCAGTGAACGGAATGCCCGAAGGAGAGAGAGCCACACTGTCTAATTTTTCACCAATGAAGGAGTACTTTATGTCTGGAGTGTCTTCCCAAGACCTGATTCTCTGCTTGATTCTTTTCTTCATTTTTAGGTTACAATGACATCCTTGTGCTACCAGCTGGCGCCGTGAACATTCATGTTGCTGAGGTCCAGCCATCCAATAACTTCTTGGGTCAGTTGAATTTCTCAACAATTTCCCATATTTTTGTTTCTACTTTGCTAGAGGGCCAACGCAAGCTGCAGATTTGCCTAGCCCCAGCCCTTTCACGTTTCAATCATACTGTGTTTTGTGATCTCAAAGAATGAGTCTGCAACAAAAATACACATCCATGCACTGTGCTGGCGTATATGCCTGTACACTACATATTCAATTTGTGGGTTTGGAACACAAAAACGGACAGTAGAGAGTCCACGGTTGGATGAGGGTCTGTGATTGCAAAACCATGCTCGGATGCTCTGGCAGCCTCTTGCAAAGCGTTGCGTAGGAATATTAGGTAGGACGACAAATAGGTGGTCCATGATTGAAGGTGAAGGGGTCCACATAATGCAAGGTGTGTGAGCCTTGTGTGGACCAAGCCAGGTCCACATAAAGGTCACCAACTGTCTGAAAAACAGTTTGGGGTTAGGGTTATTCATAGCAACAGGAAGGCGAGCAGTTGAGGAAACACTCACAAATCCAGCTGAAAGGAGTGTTCCCAGTGCAAGGAAATTTAGTATTTTCACTGAGATTTCTTTGAGAAACAAAGCAAAGGAATTTCCGCGTAAGGTAAATAATTTTGCATGCATGTAAACGTATTTGTGTGGGGGGAATCATGTTATATTCTGACTGAGGACAGCAACTCAAGGAAACAACCAAGGACTCATTCTTGTGCTTAAGATCTTTTGTTGAAACTAGTCCTTGGATATATAATGTGCTAAACACAGTGTTATACAGCAGGTGTACCAGCATAGGTACATGTACACATTACAGACCTGCCCTTTGTGATAAGAGTCAATTAAGAGAAGTTACTACCAGTATGAACTCAGGAATTTGGCAAAAAAGCACAGCTTTGTCTGTACTGTAAAATGAGAGGAAGTTTAAAAAATTCCAAGAAAACCTCAGTTAAAGAATTGTCTCTGTGTCTTTCGGACGTTTGCATTTTTAAAAATTTTTGCACGAAGTTACGTTCATCAGGTTATTGATAAAGTACTTGGAATTGTGTTAGAAATGGACATTTTCAGTTCAATGAAAAGTTTGACGATCTGCTTCAGAATCCCAGTAAGTTCCTGAATCATTGAAAGACCCATTTGGAGCAATATCAGAGAGGCTTAATGACTGAGGCGGGACTTGGTTTGTGGGGAAGAAACTCCCCAAACAACAAGCATTACCTTGCTGTCTGGTTTTATCTGTAACCGATTTCCTCCAAAGTCTGCAGCTTATGTCTTTTACACTTAAATAATCACAGCATAATCAACAAAACACATGCTGCTTGAAACACTATGGTTATAAAAGTCCATGAGATTGCTGTTGTGGGGGTGTTTTTTTCATCTGTTGCGAGATCTCTGAAGGACATGTTCTGCACGCTACAATGTAAAATTTGAAGTTTTACTGAAACTAGCCCGCCACAGTTTTTCCGTTTGTGGGCGATCCATTTAAGTAGTGATTAATACAACAGTAAGAGTTACGCCATCGGCAACGGGATAAAAATAGCCAATGCCTGTCAGCTTGAACTTGACATTGTAATGGGTGATTATCTTGCCACCTGTTGTGTTGAATGGAATGTAGAGCCTGGAAGCGTGCATCCAGGCTTGTGCGGTTTCGATCTAACCTTGGGCTTTAATAATGGAAGAGTGAGATGCATACCGGCAAGTTTCATTACTGACTTGTCAGCATTATTTTCTTGGGTGACTGATAGGTTTAGTACATGCTCTGGTAGGTGTGGATCATGTTAGGGCAGATGAGGCCTCATTTTTGCAGTGGATGTGATATGAACACAAACTCAATCAGGGCTTGTTAACTTGAAAAGTTGACATCCCTCCGCCACCTGGGAATTCCCGAGCTGCTCTGCTGAATGCAGTGTTTTGACATTCATTCTTTCCAAAAAAAAAAAATCAAGCCCAATTGAAGTCCTGGATCCACCAATGATAAAGCAAATGTAGTTGTTTAATTTTAGAAAGTGTAATAGTAGTGGAGACCAGGGACGTTTACTCAAAGAAGACAGTTTACAACATGTAAATATATGGGACCCTCTTATTGAATATCCTGGTGCTTCTAGGAATTGGGTTGGCGAATGTACATGTACATTTAAAAATGATTTACACTTTCATCATAAGTGTTCTTCCTTTCGAGCACAGATATGCTGTCACCTAACTCTCCCTGGTAGCTTCTACCAGCTTTCAGGTCGTCTAGCACTGATTTTGATAGTTTGCCCCTCAGCCTTGTTCCCTTTCAAATCTTCCCTCCATCAACTCTGTAAACTACCTGTCACCTCACAAAATAATATCTATGGTCCATCCACTATTTTTCTTTACACTGTATGGAAGGTTTTGCTAGCACTGGTGCTGGCAGAATTTTTCCTCAGAAGGCAGCACTGGTGCTGGAAATCGGAAATCTGATTTACTGGTATACATGCTTTTAAATAAACAACTATATGTACCGATACATACATGTATTTTGAACAAGCTGATCTTACCTCCAAAAACGTTTTGACATTGAGACCATAAAATGGGGTTCCTGCAATTTTTGTGTAGTAGCAAGTTACCAAAACAAGTTATACAGCTCAATGCGAAGAGAGGGCAGAATACGGGCATTTTGCAATAGTACGTCTCCAAGAGTTTGCAGTGCGTTGGCCAATCACAGTGTGCGAAATTTGTCAACCCAATGCGCATTTGGAAAGGGTGGACAGATTTGATTGGCCAACGCGTTTCAAACTCTTGGAGGTGCACTATTGTGAACCACTCATTTTGGAGCTAGGAAATGACAGCAGATTTTCTTTTCAACAGAAAAGTGCTGAGGGCCTCTTTCTTTTGAGAAAACTAAAACGTAGACTACAGGTGACATTTTTGTTTATTTCTCCTCCCAGCTCTGCGCAATGCAAATGGACAGTACTACATCAATGGCAACTTCACCATTGACTTTCCCCAACCCTTCGAAGTGGCCGACACGGTGGTTTACTATGAGAGGAAATTTGGCGCCCCATTTTACGGAGCTGAAGCCTTGCGTGCCCTCGGCCCCATCACTGAGCCACTGTTTGTTGTGGTAGGCATTGCTCAATTCTTTTTAAAACATTGTCTGAGGCCTAACAGGAACTCAGTTTGCTAGTATTAATTATTGGTTTCACAATCCAGCCATTTGTTAAAAATCAGCAGGTAGCTGAAAATGTACTCATTTTTTAATTACATAATGATTAAATTGCAGTAATTTGTAAATATGTATCGGAAAAACCATCAACTATTTTTATGTTGACAGTTGACCATACAGCAGTCCTTAAAAGAAGTAGGGAAGAGAAAGCTGCCTTTCCCCAATTATAACCTTTTAACAACAGGTGACGAGACTATCTTCCAAAATTAACCTGAAAAAAAAATGGAACGGTTCTCCCATTTATGATCGAAAAAAGTCCAAGAAATGGGCTTCCACAAGTCCCTTTTTTGCCAATTTCAGAAACACTCATTATGTATTAATGATATGCTGATGACCCCCAAACATCACAGGGAGATACGGCTGTAAACACGGTGCGTCTTCACGTGCAAGTCTTGTAGTAGAGGCTTTCTCAAAATGCAGTGTTCTCGGGCGATTCTTGACTGCTACGTTGATTGTTCCATACATCAAGTTTAAGTGCATGATTGGTTGTGTTTTTGTCACAAAATCAAACATACCCTGGTCTTGTACAGCTTGGACAGGAATCTCGTACATGTACATTGAGACTTTGTCTCGCGGTTTCCATGCAATAATGCCACTCGATCGTTCCCGGACAACGCATTAAGGGTAGATTTTAAACCTTCCTGGTTGTCGTAGAGAAGTAATATGCCAAGGATTTTGGAGGATTGCTTCTACAAATAACCAGTGTCTGCAAAAGCACTTCCAATTTAGAAAAGCGATGCAAGCCTCGGCGACTGCTTGTGTTGTGTTGGAGCTGCCGGTGTATGGTGCTGTGCTGCTGGACCACGGTCAGGTTTAGGACCGCAGCAGCATCCCTGCCACACTGACAGGTTCTGTGCTGTCATCCTTATTCATGCCTGCCTGCTGTGTCTTTCTCCCTGTTAGATCGTCAACCCAACACAAACACAAAATTCAACCTCTCATGTTTCTGAAATTGGCCCTGTTGGTTGTGGACTGAAATTGGCTCTTTTTTCTTTCGTTTTGATTTTCGGAAGATAAATATAATGTATACTGGTTCCTGAGTGGCCAATCTACCTCCAAAACCTTTGATGTTGCATTATTTGAAGCCTTTTCCCAACATTTACCTCTTTTGGTATTGAAAGGGTGAACTTCAAAAGGGCATTTTGGTGCCAGTTTCAGATTTTTCGCGGTACAGATGAAGGGTATTTTATAGTACCTAGCTTCACAATTAGGCTAGGCACTGGGAACACTGATCATTCAAGGGGCCTGAATTTCTTGCCTTAAGGCAAAAGTTCCTGACTTGTGTGCTGCACAGTTTGGTAAAGAGGCTTTTGCCCAAAGCCTTTAGATAATTAGCCATGAAATGAGATTGAAATTGCTGGGATGTGTTTTTTTGCCAAAAAAGTGTGGCTTCTTAGAGTTTCAATCAGTCGGATTTTGAGACATTTTAGCTTGCCTTTTGTAAGATTAGCATAGCGTTTCTGAGAGAACACATTCCTTATTTAAAAGTTCTTTAAAGCCCCGGTATCTCACAGCATTTTAGCCTTGTCATTGTTATATGTACAGTCCCTGGATGCTCCATGGATTTCTCCCATTACAGGGTTTCATCTAGGATTGAAATACCAATATCTACCTGTCTCTTTCCAGCCAAGGTTAAAAACTATCCATCCACTCCCAGTTATGTTGTGGAATTCAATCCCTTAGAGGCTACTTGCGGTCATTTTTCCACTCTACCCAGTGTTCTGAAGAAAATGTGAAGATTTGTTCGCTTGTGATAAAGATTTGTGGGAAAACAAATGGGGATCAGAAAACTGCCTATCAAAGATTTGTTTTTGCCTGTCCACAGGAACGGGTGGACAGGTGGGTAGATGAGAAATGGCCCCCAGACTTTGAAAATGGACGCTGATTTCTTGGAGTCTTAAACATAAACTAGGATCACATTTAAGGAAGGTATGGCAGCTGTTGCGGAAACTCGTGAAGGCGAAAGCTGGCTCTTGTTTTCGGGGAGTCGTCAAGCAAGTCTTGCGATATCATGCTGGCCCCCACCCGCAGGAAGGAACAAGTTTGTCATCCAAGACAAGAGCCGGACATATTCGATTTATGACAATTGATAACTTCCCCCTTAGGCACAAAACGCTTCAGGCGTGGTGAAATCTTACATTTCACAGACCCATGAAAAATGGTTACATAAACTGAAAAAATTACATGTACACTGGAATGTTATCCATCTGTTTAATGATTACAAATATTGATAAATTCTCTTGAACATTTAGAGTTTTTGCATGGTATTCCCCCCCCCAAAAAACCTGCTAGTTTAAACTTGGACTAAATGCGTTTTTATCATGGATAAAAAAAGGACGCCTCATAATTTGATAAAGCATGCATACCAGTAATCTGTGTTTTGTCCATATCAGATCAACATATGGCCGATGAATTGATTGTGTGTAGCGCTCAAATCTTGTTGTCTGAAATAGAAACCTGTGTCAAATTACCATGGAGCCTAGGGCCCCCTAGTAGGGGGATGCAATATCTCATTGACATTGTTACATTGGGATCATCTTACGCTCCAGTGCCACTCAAGATCCCAACTAGAAACGCTCTTTGAGTGTGATTGGATTGAGATTGTTGTCAGGGCAGGGCAGGTGAACCCGAGGTATCTGTCATCATGGCTCAACTTTCGTCTGCGCTTGTGGACCGAAGATCAACTTGTTGAACTCTGGTGTTGAGATGGGCTTGCTCGTTAAAAAAGCAGGATATATGCTTTTTTTTTTATTTGGAGGATCACATGTGCATTCAATTTCCATTCAGTCTGCATTGTGATATCAAACATGACATTTGTGGGTTCGCCCGGTCATCAGTTGAAGGGATAACGTTCTTACAATTTTACAGTACGTGTAGTTCACAACACATGTGTGCACCCAAGAAGTTTCCTGGCAAATTCCATTCTCCCCCTGCGTGCGTGAAACTTGAATTGTTCTTAACATTTGTTTGTCCAGGTAGAAGATTCCAAGTGTAGATTTATCAAATATCAGTTTTAAGGAGTCCTTTCCATTGTACAGAATGCCTCAATCAGACTTCAAAATTCCCCAAGTTGTCTACTGATATTTGCTGATATGCAAAGCACGGCACGTCGGCCATATTTTTGTTGACTGGAAACTTGAAAAATGGCCTCTCTGTGGCAATCCCTTGGTGGCACATTGTATTATGAGTGGCTTCATTGTACCCTGACAGTTATGTAATAATAAGATCCAACATTTGTCTGTATGTGCAACTTGTGGCGTGCGGCCTTTCCATTAGTACAGTGTATTCCATTAGTACAGTGTATTGCCCATGGCACTGATTTGAACACACGCATGTATGCATGGATTCTACGGAGTACATGTACAATTTTGCCTAATTTTCACTTCAGTGTGTAAAATCATTTTTACAGGAGAGGAATTTCCTGCACCTTGGTCTAGAAACACAGTGAAAATGGCACTCCTCTGCTTCTGCAAACAACAGAAAAGTTTCATGTCTGAATGCATCGTAGTCATGACAAGTAGCCAGATACCGAATATTTGCACTGTGACAAAATGCTTTATGCATCATTTCAGCCTTCAGGTGTTCAATAGCAATCACAGTACTCTTGGTACCATACATTTACCCTGCTACGCAGAAAATCCGTACCTACAGGTACATGTACTGGGTACCTGCAACAAAACCTGTCAAAACACACTGCACTGCTTTGTGTGTATATTTTGCTACCAAGCGTGCACTAATACGTACAGTCTCCATCGGCCAAGACAGTGGAAAGCTTAACCAAAGTAGCTTTTGTGACGTGCTTGTATGTTTATTCACAGCTGGTCACACAAGAGAGAAACCACGGGGTTGCGTACAATTACTCTGTGCCATTGGACAGCGAGGGAGCTAAACCGGACACCTACTCCTGGCTCTTCAGTGACTTTACGCCTTGCACGAGGACCTGTGGCGGGGGTAGGTCTTGTTCTGATATGTGTGAGGGTAATATATGATGTACGAGTGACACCAATCACGAGGTACATACATGTACATGTATGTACTACTACTAGTAACTTAGGAAATTGTACATGGAACGAATGGGCGATGCAGTGAGACGAGGAGGCAGTCAAACTGATATTTCCCATGCGTAAACAAGAGGGATTGATTTGTTACCTAGCAACGGTACCTTTTTCAGAGTTGATGCGCCACCTGTGCACGCTTGTTTTACCCTTGGCACTCCTGCGTACATGTACCAGTACGTCTTGGGGGCTGAGTGCATGCAGTACAATGCGGCTTTCAGCATACTGTCGGCCCTCGTACCCTTTTTCTCTCCATTTTGACCAGCTTTGAAGAATCTGAATTCCCTCGCAAAAGAAATTTCAGTGATGATGTTGCATGGCAAAGTTGTGTCAGAAAATAAAAAGCAACTGGGTACAAAATTGATTTTCGAAAGTGTTATATTAAATTTTAGGCTGTCTGCTCATAGTTTATTGCCAGACCTGTGATTCATTTCCTTGGATTGGTCACATTTTGATATTTTCAGCCTTCACTTACTTGTACAAATTTATGGCACAGATTTACGACTAGAAATAAAGTTCTCTTCTGGGCTGTAACAAAATGTCAAAAACAGTTGACCTCCTTTTGACATCCGCCATTTCCGTTTTCAACCCCAAGATTAAGCATCAGTCATTTTATGTCAGCCCCTGTTGTCTATCTCTGAATCGGGTCATTCTGTAAATTCAGGGGCCAAAAAGTGTGACAGTTTTGTGTCCCTGTGACACCTGACCTGTGTAATTTGACATGGAAATGTCACTGACATGATTGCAAACTGTTCCATTTGTTTAGCAGATAACTTGCATTAATTCATCACTCTTGGAAATTGCAAAATGTCTTGAACTTCATATCATACCGTATGTCAGATGTGACAGGCACACAAAAAAATTTGACCCCTAATTTATAGAATGACCCAACCGCCTGTTGTATAATGTGAGTGATTCATGTTATTTGTGTTTCTGTGGTTGCTTGCATAATTTTGAATACGTTGGTGTCACTCATGCAATTTTTTTCAATCACCATTTGTTGTCTACATGTCAAACTGAGCCATGGCCATGCAACGCTCTATGAAATGAGTGACTTTTGAAGCTGCTCCATAAGTTGTGATGACTTGATTGGTGGCTTAGTGATTTGACGCCAAAGATAATTTTCAGCGAGCAGGTGTCAAGGGAACAACATGTATCATCAAATGCTACACCTCAGTGGCCATTAAGAAAAATGTGTCCATTTGTTGGTATACATGTATATCCAAGAAAAGAAATATGCCAACTTGTAATTGTACAGTATATGTTGGCAACTTGTTAGAGGAGTGGTCATATCCCATTTAGGTTTACAGGTAAATTTGTATTCTTTCAGTATAAGCAGGATATGACTGCACTTGGGAGGAATTATATTTCATTAAATTTAAAAAGACTGGCGGATAATAAATTGACACATTCTCTTTGGTGGCTCCCGTTTTGCTCCGAACTTGATCGTGCAACCCGAACTTGATCGGTTTAGCCTGTCGTCCTTGAGGGATTTGACGTAAATGAATCATTTGACAGGAAAGGCAGAAAGTGCAGCCGTGCAAAAAAGCCATCATGAGCCCCATGTCTGGCCTGCTCCCTTTACCACCTGGCATTGGCGATATCTAGCAGTGACATTCCTCTGGATTGGGCCAGGAGGAATGCTTTGTGTTTTATTTCTTCAGGGGCAAAGACAGAAAAAAAAACCTATTCAGGAGTCCTCCTAAGTGAATTTTGGAGGATCTGCCCTTCCAAATCATGTCATTAAGTTGATCCTTTGAGGCAACTGAAGATATGACGTGAAGGGTTCCAGCTGCTAGGTGCCAGTGTCACCAAATGGCAAATATTTACCAAGGTTGGCTATAATTCTGAGCAGTTGGTGAGAAAAATTAAGGACATACATGTACATGTGGGGCGTGTGGTCTAGTGGTGAGAGTTTGTAGCTTCTGATCATAGGGTGGGGGGTTCGAATCCAGCTGGTGGCAGCATGTCGTGACCTTTGGCAAGTCACTTTACCCCCCTCCCATGTGCCTCTCTCCACTCAGGAGTAAATGGGTACTTGTGAGGGCAGATTTGGTTATGTTAGCCACATGTGCCTGATAAGGCAACATCAGCTACATGTAGTATACTCCCCAGGGAGCTGAGACGGTTTCAGGAATGCTCAGTTGTTGTGAGCCCAATGTGCAGGGATAATGATAATACAGCGCCTTGAGCAGCAGTTGTGATGGATATGTACGCTATGTGAGAACCAGCTATTATTATTATTATTATGCATTTGACACTGCCTAAAATAGGTAGCTGTTAAAATGAGCATTTGGCAAAAACTTAGGCACCCCCCTAAGTCGTCCCTTAGGCTACCCAGCACAACCTTGCTGTCCTAGAGAAGCTTAGAAAATGCTTGTTACTGTTGTGACACCTTTGGACCTTCGAAAGCCTTGCTGGGGGTGCATACCTCATTATGAAGGTGTCAAGGTAGGGTTGTTTCCTTGAAAGGCAGGGTAAATTGCAGTGCTGAATGAGTAATAGGGAGGTTGGTCAAGTTGTTTGAAACAAACATCAACAAGGCATGGCTTGTTAAACTTGACAGGTTCTTCATGCAATGGTGACTGGTTTAATAAAATAACAAATAACTCCAAGTGCATAAAACATCACACTTTCTAATATTGGTAAATTTGTCACAACTGAGCAAAAACTCAGCTGGATGCACCTTACTTTCTTTAAAGTTGTGTTTCTCCAACTTTTTCACAACAAAGAGACCATGATTTCTCCGTTGATGACTTTCATCCTCACAGCTGTTTGACAAGGTAAAGCATCCTGTGAGACTTAACTTTCTGTCTATCGTCAAAGGTTATCAGCTTCGTGACGTCTGGTGCGCGCGATCCAGTGATTTTGTCAGAGTGCCAGAATACCTATGCGATCCTGCCTTGAAGCCAGCCGGGAATCATTCCTGTAACATGGTGCCTTGCCCACCCAGGTACGTGATAAAATTCCACCTCCGTTCATCGTGAACTAGCTGTGCGTCCAACCACACACTCTGATGATGGTGGAGTTCAAGACAGAAATCTTCTCTTTTCCGTTTCCTGTTCTTTGTTCATGTTTGGCGGAATATTGATAAAAGGCCAGTTCACTGTTGATTCTTTCACCTGTATAATCAACATGAAGGTCATCAGGTACGAGTGCAGTTTGTATCTACCAGTTAGCACTGGCTGTGGTTTCTCTCACTTTGCTCCAACAAGAAAGAAATTCTGCGCCTGACATGTTGAGGTCTCCAAAGTTTTGTCAGGTTCAGGACCGTGCTACTTCTTAGGTAGCTCTTAGAGTTGTTTTCTGAGATTTCTGTAGCAGAGGTGAAAGGCAGATGGAGATTAAATCAACTTTGTGGGAGTTGGCCTCTATTTAAATTACAGTAGGTTAACCTGGGGGGGGTTTGCAGTCTCATTTACTCCCCTTCCAATCTAACCCCCCCCCTTTCCCCTCAGTTGGCTTGCCGGTGAGTGGAGTCCTTGTTCCACCTCCTGCGGGTTGGGCCAGCAGGTCAGACTGGTCTACTGTGAGCAGGTCATGCACGGCGACCGGGCTGAGATCATCCACGACTCCTTCTGCGAGAACGGCCTCCTGGAAGACAAGCCCAGCTACCAGCAACACTGCTTCTCGGCGCCCTGCCCTGAATGGACAGCTGGCAACTGGTCCCAGGTGGGTGGCACAATTTATTTTTAAATGCCTGACTAGCAGTCTGGCAGCTGTTCTTTAAATTAGTTTACCATCAGCTGAGGGGGATGGGGTTCTAGTTTAGGGTCACTGCTAATTCTAACTAGGTTGTTTGTATCAACCGATGTACATCCCAGCAGACTTTCTGTGTACTTAATAGTGCATTGAAATGGCAAGATGGTGAAAGCTAATATCCAACTTGTGAAATATTTTCTGTGGGGAGGGACAGTGACAGATTATTTCAGCCCATAATGCAATAAATGGCCGTGGCAGTTGCCATTGAACAGGAAAAAAATAAGATATTGTGCCACATTTCTGAAGTTTTGCGTCATGGACAAGTGTTTGAGAGAACTTGAATAAATAACGCTGTTAACCTTCAATTTAACGCTGTTACAGCTCTTTATAGAACTGGTGTAACTTACTGGTATGTGCGCACTGCCAGTTCCAAAGATTTGATGAAAATCGGGTTTTAAATGAAAGAAACGTGTCAATGAAAAAGTTGATTTTTTTTTCTTTAAAGTGAGAAGAGAGAGAGAAAAGGAACCTGATTTACTTAAGCACTTAATCAATGTCAGTGGAACATAGTCTCTAGGTCTTTTTGATTGGCACTGGTAACTATAAGAAGCAACATCAGTAGGCCATCTCATATCGCTCAACAAATATGAGAAGAGCAAGTGTATAAGAGTTGCACTTTTGGTTCCAGGTCCCCTGAGGGACTGCAGCTTTACGCGAATATCATCTTTCATAATGGCCTACTAACTTCACAACTTGATGCTGCACTTTGCCCTACCCTGCATGCATTTCTCTCCCTTTCTCCTTCAACCCCCCCCCCTTAACTTCCCTCCTTTAGTGCTCAGTCACCTGCGGGCGCGGTGTCCAGACACGAGCCGTCTCCTGCAGCTCGGGGGAGGAGGTCCTGGCCGACTCACAGTGTCTCGCCGACATCAGGCCCAACAGCCAGCAGGTGTGTCACATGGGGCCCTGTGAGGACGTGCAGTGGCTGGTGTCCCAGTGGTCTGACGTGAGTTGCCTCGAGACCGTTTCTTACTAAAAAGAAAACCTTTTTATTACTGGTTATAGCTGAACTGTATTTATCACTGCCCACAGCAAATTAGCAAGTAGAGTGTATTGCGCAGTCAAAACAATTTATATGTATATTAGTGAGTTACAGAAAAGAAAATATGAATTTTAAACAGACACCACATGCCACTGAAAAGATTTTCATTAAAAGCACTGGATTTTGACATTGTACAGAAGAAATAGGAATGCAGAATAAAGGTGGGGAAAGGAAAATGTTAGTTGGTTTTGAAAAAAATTATATAAAAATGGGAATACATGGTGAAGGCAAAGGAAGAAATTATGAAGTGGAGGAGAGTTCATTTGGGAGGAGGTGGAACATTGAGGAGTGAACCACATGCATGATCACGTCTCAGCTGGTTGGTTTATCCAAACAACCTGGGTGTGTTTGCCTGTGTGTGTGCGCTGAGAGTTTTCTAGAACATCTGGGGCAATTTTTTTTTTTTTTGCTTTTCATGAGAGAATTTGGAGTAGGTGGGAATACGTCTTTTTTTGTGACTGAGGGAGTGCATGCCGGCAAGTTTGGGCCTTGCTTCACAGGTGGATGTTGAAAGATACATGTAGTTAGCATTCATTGGGAGCTAGACAAAGGTATTTTGATTAGTTTTATAGTCACTGAGGGAGTCTGCGGTTGATTGCGGGTCAGGGAGGGGAATTGTGGACCAGGCGAAGGTTGTCCCAGGTGGGGGGGGGAATAAGTGTGGGGAATGGTCGCGCTGATGTAGTGATATGCCCAACACTGCACTGCCACCTTGGCGGGGACATTTTAATTGAGGTTAACACCGAGCATACAAAGGACCTATCCCCACTGTGGTAGCATGCCTGTTGGAGTGTTTAAAGTAGTAAAAGTGTAATTATCTAGCTTGGACATTTGGTTTGCTGTGTTAGTTTTGGTTTTTAGTCTGGTCACATTGAAAAGTACTGGTAGTCTTTGTCCAATTGCATAAACTGACTCTAGCTATTCATTGCACTTGATTCATATAAATACATGTAGGCATACAACGTTTCTGTGAGCCTGCTGATTTCTCCAAACTTTGGCAGAAATTCTTTCTTAAAAGTTTCCCCATTTTTGCATTCCCAGGTTGGGTCTGTGAGTTTTTTTCACAAGATCCCTTGCAACCAGTCCCAGGAAATGACTTTGTCCTAATGTACTGCAGTTGTAGTTAAGCAATGAATGGCCAAAGCTCGGAAAAGGGACCCACCTGTTGTACCACCACCCACAACTTCAGTACCTAAAAGGAAAAGCATTTTCTGTCTCGTCCCCATGCTGAAACTGTAGTCTTCTGTCTGTTTTGCTGTTGCTTTGCCATAAACCTTAGCGTCTTGCCATCTAATCCCTCCCCTCCAGTGTTCTGACCAGTGTGGTGATGGTGTCCAGACCAGGCAGGTGCACTGCATGGGGCCCTCGGGCACCATTTATGCCGAGGATGTCTGCGATGGCAACCTGCGTCCTGCCACGACACAGCGCTGTTCCTCTCGGCAGGCCTGTCACCCCCTCTGGCACGCCTCCCGCTGGACCGAGGTAAGGCACCAGTTGAAGCAACCTGTCACCTCATTGACTTCTTTTTCGGTCCAATATGACCAGTCAAGTTTGTCATAAATTATCCCCAAAATTTACAAATGATACTCTGTTATTAAGTGGACATGAGGAGATCTTTCTCAGAGTTCAGACCTTCTATTAACTTTTTTGGGGAGGGGGGTTGAGTAGACATACATGTACCAGGAATATTTACCTCACCAAAGATTTTTAGGTTTGGACCTCACACATTGAAAGAGAATTGATCTTCATATTAAGAAGGGCACCATTGTGAACTTTCTCGGCACTGATTGTTCAACTAAACGTGTGACTGCAGTATAACTCTACTCAAATAGTTTACAAGAATTGCTTGATCCCTTATTTGGGGCTGATGCTGGCAAGATGTATGTGGGGTCGGTTTTCCTCTTTGGCAAATTTTTAGTGTACGCTCTTTTGGGCGGTTGTTCCTTCAGTGCTCCACAGATTGCGGCCAGGGCCTGCGCATCCGGAACGTCTTCTGCGCTCACTTTGTGAACGGCGAGTGGGAAGCCACTTCGGATGGCGCGTGCAACGCCACCATCAAGCTGTCCACCTCGGAGGTTTGCGACAACGGACCTTGCGTCGGGGCTGTGTGGTTGACTGGTTCCTGGGAGAAGGTAAGAGTGCCGCGTGTTAGGGCAGCCTTGCAGCACACCTTGTGAGTGTACTGTAACTTTGGTATTTACTCAACATGATAATTCTGAAAGCTTTCCAAAATTTGTCATTGGAATGCCAATGTACAGGTTCCATGAGATACCAGTTTTTTTTATCTTCTGGGTTGACGGTACAAATACTGTACCAACAGTTAATTTGCATACAGATCCAATTTTGTTTTAAAAGTACATTACTACCAGAATAACCATTATAATGTAACAGGTTTAGATCAAATGTCCCTTTTAACTTTGAAGTTGAAGGTATACTCCAACTGAGCATAACTAGGAATTTTACCATTTTGCAAGTTGAGTTATATCTGGAAAATTAAGATGGGAAAGTCATGCTGTAAGAAGTCTTTACTAGTCATATTTGTCCTAGTCTTTTTCCTGAGGAATATTTACAGCCTGCAATTTCATAATGATCATTGTGGCGTTAATAACTAATTTACTTCTAATTCTTCGATCAGTGTTCAGCAAAGTGTGAGGGAGGCCAGAGGGCCCGGCAGATCATGTGCTTCAAGGATGGGACTTCGTTGGACAGCTCCCACTGTGATGCATCAAACCGGCCAATCGAGCAAGAAATTTGTAACACCCAGCCTTGCGATGGCTCAGAAGGTAGGCAAGGCTTTTTATATCTCTGTTTATAGGTGTCTGACATTGATTGTTTAAAAATCAGATTTGACATACACTTCCATTTGTCTGTGGTTCATAGAAAGGTGGAATCGTTTAAGGTCATGTGACCTTTATTTCACATTCCTTTCAAATTTGTTTTGCATTCCAAATGTAATGACTATGGACACTCCCTTAAGGAAACATTGTTTTAAAAATCAGATTTGACATACAATTCCATTTGTCTGTGGTTCATTGAAAGGTGGAATCATTTAAGGTCATGTGACCTTTATTTCACAACCCTTTCAAATTTGGTTTGTATTCCAAATGTAATGACTATGGACACTCGCTGAAGGAAACATTGAATAATTTAACACAAATAGCTGGAATTCCAGACTCTACTAAAATGTTATGATGCACAGGCAAAACTGATAATCGGGGGTTGATTTCACAAGCCATCCCAAATAGTGCACACACGCCATTTCCAAGACGAATGAAGTCGGTAATGCACGACCAGAGACCATGATAAAACTGTAATAACGGTCAATTGTGGGAATGGCTAGGTTATATTTTGTCTTTTTTCTTAAGCTTCCTTGTTTCTTGGGGAGAATCCTGTACATTGCCAATCTAGTGTGGTGTAGCTGACCGAGTTTACTTTTACTGGCTCTTAGAGGATTGTAACAGGTCAACCTACGGCTGTTGTGAGGATGGAGTTACTGAGGCAACTGGACCTGACCAAGAGGGCTGTCCAACCAGGTCAGTCTTCCCTTCAGAAATCATCTGCCAAATTATTGAAATTTTTGAATAAAATTTAATTAATTTTCAATTATAGAACGTCCTTTGGATGTCAAGCAAAATGTTATTTCACTTCTGGCAGCCGTTTATGTATCTGAGCTAAAATTTGCCGAGATTTTCAGACTTGCAACCGTTCCTTGGATCAACTGAGTATTCTCATTCAGTTTACTTAAAAAACACTGTTACAAATTGAAAACACCACCAACTCTTCTACAGTTGGGAGTTCCCTTGCTTTTTGTCATCAGAAATCCTGGTTGTCATGCTTGCATGTTAAGAGACAGCTTCCCCCCCCCTTCCATGAATCATTGGTGGTTTTTTTCCCTGTCCTCTTGGTATCTCAGTGAAACCGAAGCCCCTACCTCAGCGCCATCCACCACTACCGGCCCAACCTGTGCTAGTTCCACCTTTGGCTGCTGTGCGGACGGGATCAATGCTGCCTCAGGACCGGATGGAGAGGGGTGCCAGGAAGAAAAAGGTGTCGTCATCACTTCGTTGTCTTAACGTCATTCATTGATGACGTACATGTAGCAGTGGTTAGATGGAGTTGAACACTGAAACGCTGATCTGTGCCAAAATAAAGAAAAATGTAAAATGAAAGGAGAAGAAAAGTTGAGGCCTAATGCAGCAATGTCATGTGAATAGAGTGTGTATAGAACAGTTGAAGTTACATGAAAGGGCTCCAAAATACTAGGGTGCGCAAAATAATGCAATACATATGCAAGTATTGGCATACCCTGTACACTTTTATTATTGATGGTATGCGTAATTATCTTCGAAAAATTTGCATACTAGATCCTGATTGGTTGATCCCTGGCAACAACATCCCATTATACCACACACACGTTCAAAACCGCACACTGCATATTGCGCAAAATGCTGCACATTGTGCTATTCTAAGCGTATGCTAATTGTAGAAATGCACAGTTTTC
>NW_019091358.1:1129923-1154536 GCF_001949145.1 Acanthaster planci
GTGTTATCTAACTTTCTTTTGTTCACGAACCTGCCACAGTATGCTGCTGGCCGCTTTTCAGTAGGGGCCAGATTAGCGTGCAGCGGTACTATGTGGCTCATCGCTGCGGTGGTGGAGCGCTTTTGTCCCCAGTGGTAATCCGCTCGCTCTAAATGCCCCAAGCCCTGGTATAGGGTTTCAAAACAAGGCTGGATTATCTCCACTTTTGAGAGTGAAAAATGTTGATAATGCCCAGAAGCCTGGTCTTTTGTTCGGAGTACGGTCTTTTGTCACAGGGCCCTGTTCCCTTTGTCCGAGTTTGGAGACCCCGGCCACGCATATAAAGCATACGTCTCCGATTCCGGAGTCCCCGGCAGGAAGTGGTCAATACTCAAATGGGGCTCCAGTGGGAGGAATGCCTGTTATACGTTATTAGAAGAACTTTCATTAGAAATCAGAACAAACTAGCTGTTAGTGATCTTTTTTCTTATTCAGTGTGACATGTATATGTATATGAATCAGTGGTATGATTTCCCGGGATTTGTCTCAGATATCGGGATTTTTGGCACAACAATCTGAAATTTTAGATTGTAATCATGATGGACTTGCCAAGTTTTTCTCATTTTATGATAAAAACAAGTGCAAGATTTACATAATTATGGCCACTAAAAGCCCTGGAATGCTCATATTATTTTATTGAAAACATTGTTATTGTTACACCTAGTCTGCTTGATACATGACGGATTTGTCTCTGTTGCCGAATTTACCCCCTCATTAATGCATATTTGTGAATCCCTGCTTGAAAGTCCTTTTCTGAATTGCTTTTGATGTTTCAGATCCCTGCACCCTCCCGCTAGAGCATGGCAACTGCTTTGAGACCCACCTCCGTTGGTTTTACAACATCCGCACACAGCAGTGCGAGCAGTTCAACTACACCGGTTGCCTGGGCAACCCCAACCGTTTTGAGGATGCCGCCAGCTGCGAGGAGCGTTGTGGTGTGGTAGACAGGGTACCAGATCAGCCAGAAACCACAGGAGTCGTTGTTGGTAAAGTATTTTATATCACACATACACGTTTCATTCATGTACGTGCAGGACAAAAAAAAGTTTGTTAATGGTTTTTGTCTGTGATCCTCGTTGAGACATTTGGGTTTTCCTTTGGAAAAGCTTTGGAGTGAAATCTTTTCACAGGCTGTTGGAAATGAAGGATATTTTGGAAATGGAAAATTAATAGGGATGTGGTGCTGGTTGTACCAGCTCAGCTTAATCGTATGCGAGGACTTGGAGACAGGCACTGGTAATATGTAAAAGTGAGATTTTTTCAAACCATTTGAAAATCGCACTGCAACTTGGACAAATGTCATTCACTCACTGTTCTCTTTATTGTCCATCTTTCCTCAAACATGAGGACTTGAGTCCATGATTATCATTTGTAGTTGGCCAAGTCATTTTTTGCCATTTCGCCCAGTTATTATAATCCATTTCTTGTATTAAACGAGACAATTTATTCCTCGAAAGCACCCTGGGCACTGTAGCTCCCAAAGCCTGAAGAAACCTGCAGTGACGTACAGTTAAAGTTTTAGAGGTGGGAGGAAAACCCTGGAAGACNTGTTCTGGGTAAAACCCACAGAAAATTGAAAACCCAATCCACGCGCGGACTGAGCCAGGAATTGAACCCGGGCCGCTGAGGTGAAACGCAAGGAAACAACGATTATACCCCCCAAGGCATTTCTGAACGATGTTGATGTCATAAAGTCAATTCATCTTTTCTTTGGATCACCACGTAGATATGTTGTCAACAGTTCACTTAAATTGGAATTTTTATATTGTTATCAGATGTGTGTGGCTTACCCAAGGAGCATGGACCATGCAGGGAATCCATCCTGCAGTGGTACTATGACACTGAACGTAACTCATGCCAGCAATTTATCTACGGAGGATGCTTGGGCAATGCCAATAGGTTTGACTCAAGAGTCACCTGCTCACAAGCATGCATATCGTACGGTGGTAAGTATGTGACTTGATTCTATTGTGTGACGCAGTCGGTCAGTTTAGTCTATGACTAGTTTAGACTATGTTTGATATCGTCATACACAGTCTTTCCGTTTAAAGACCAACTTCAACAGTTTTAAAAGTTTTGAAAATAAACTGTTATTGTGTTTAGTGTGTCATGGATCATATATTCATTACCAAATCATGTCTTCATTGCATAATTTTGCATAATTTTACATAATTTTGACATAACGGTGTCTTCAAGTTTTATGAAAAATGTCCACATTCTGACCCCTGGCGGCGCTGTTGGGGAACAAAATTTGTATGATGTAATACTGGAGAAGAAATTGATAGTGGTATCCATGGCACGACTGGTTTTGCTATGAACGTACATGTACGTGTACATCTAAATGAACATGGAGCTACATGAGTATGCACGCGCTGTGCACCAGGGATCGATCTGTGTGGCGGGTCTACTATGCCACATTATTTCTTTTCCATCGAGCTTATTGCTCCGTTTTCATGATTTACAATAATGCTGAAATCTTGCATCACTGATGGATGTACTAGAAATTCTTCAAATTCTGTTTCCAAAAAATGAGAGCATTCTTCAAGTTCGTGCTTCGTGCATGCATTGTGGTCTTTCCTGTCCACGGTAATACATCACAGAAGTAAATATTCATTAGATGCTAATGAGTCATGACAACACGTCCATTTCTACAATACCGGACAGGACACGCAGGAAAACTGGGTACAAAAACTGTGTTTTATTATTGCAAGGGAGATATTGATATGTGCCAGTTTTATTAGACTTGGTTCTTCTGAATGGGATTTAATATGAGAAAAATTTGCATCGTTGGAGTTGGTCGTTAATGAATGTTCAGAAGTCTCCTGCAGTTAGGATTTTCTGCATTTTCTCCGAATTCTCTTGACACTTTCCTGCCAGATATGGTCAGTTGTTCCGTACAGTGGTGCCCTCTTCATAAATGTTCACAGCTAGATGCCAGGAATGATTGAGATCTGTTTAAATCACCTCTCTTTGCCCTTGTCTTTTGGCAGCGGAGCAGTGCTCCTTGCCCATCGAGCCCGGCCCATGCTTTGGGTACTTCCCTACATGGGGCTACAATGCTACAGTAGGGGCCTGCCAGCCATTTGTCTACGGGGGTTGCCAAGGCAACGACAACCGCTTTGACACGCAGGATGCATGTGACCATGCTTGCGGGCCAAAAGGTAGGTCTTGTTTGAGGGGATATGAGTCAAACGAAAGAGTATAGATATGTATTAACACTTCATTAAAAAACTGTTCAGAAAGTTCACAACATAAATTCTGTGTCAACTGTGACAACTATTTATTACGATGCGCATCGCACTTCACAGAATGAAATTAAGTGTCTTTCCTGCTCAAGTTTTTACATCACAGAAAAGGCACAGCAGACGATGTTGATATAATTATCAACTTGGGATGTGTTGCCACATGATTTTCCAAATGAAGGTAGCTGGTTTGAAGAATTGATGCTTGGCTTATAATTTTCAAGAATTATATTATTTCAAGAAGTCATATTTGCAGAAATCTTATTAACAAATTCAGTTTATTGAAGTACCTCAGCAAACCAGAGTAGAAATGTTTCCTCTTGAGATGTTTAATGTAATTTTGTTGAAATTATTCCAACTGTTAAAATGGAAAACAGGTTACTACCCCACAAACTAAATTTCCTGTATAAGCATCACTGACATTACTTTTCTGTAGCCATTACCAAGTGCCGCCGAAGCCGAAACTACGCCACCTACGTAGCCCAGGGTCGTCTTGGAGCTTTCATCCCCCAGTGCACCTTGGAGGGCCACTTTGAAGCCATGCAGTGCCACGGGAGCACCGGCCACTGCTGGTGTGTGGACATGAACGGCCGGGAGATCAACGGAAGTCGCCGGGCGCCAGGCATCCACGTCCAGCGACCAGACTGTGAAGGTTGGTTGTTGGTTTGGGATGAAATGAGTTCTCCATATGAAGTTTGAGGACCTTGGAGTTGATCCAACTATGATACTTTACCATGTACTTCACACCGGATAATATCTAAAAATGTAGGGGTTCTTGTGACGAAGCGTCGAGGACGTTTAACAGGTTCTGGCCAATTTTGTGTGTAGTACCAATAGCTGCGTGATTTCTTTACTTGGTCTCATGCCTAAGTGATCCCCATTGAGTTTGTACACACACACACACACACAGGCTCAAACTAGTATGTTGAGGTTGAGCATGTACATGTACGGAGCCCTCCAACAGCATCGGGCCATGCTTGGACTTTGCAGAGACTTACGAAATGAAACTGTTACCAACACATACATGCATGTAGGCGTGTTTTGCGATACCACTTGGGAGAAAGCATTGTGTTTCCAATCCAGGCTACAACACAGCACTCTGAGCACAATCTCTCACCACCCATGACAGTAGACTTGTTTCGCCCCAACTACAGCATCAGTCCCAAGTGGGGCGGCCCCGACTACAGCAGGGTCCAGTGTGTGCATGTGTCATATCATGACATGATGTGCTCAAGTCATTTTGTTTACATCAACAATTTTGTGCTTGCAGAAATGAGTTTCTATTACTGTAATAGATGAAGTACCATATTTTAGATAAATGATGTCAGGTGTGAGCTGCACAAACTTGGAAAAGGTTGAGAAATTTTCTCTAGTAATTGGCCAACAGTAGTTGGGCCAGCCAAACTGTAGCACTGTAGTTGGGACAAATGCTGTAGGTGTGGCTGAACAGACTGATGGCCATCAAGGATAGGGAAATATCTCTTGTTTCCTTTGTGTTCTGTCATCTGCGGTAAATAAAACCTGTACACACCCACTCTAATCTTACCCATCTTTGTTAGTCCACACGACTCGTTCACGGTGTAACCTGTGTCGTCTTTGACAGCGTTCCAACCCCGTACACTAACCACCTGCCAGCGACACCTGAAGCAGGTCCAGGGGAAGAATGGCCAGGCCCCGCCCGGCCGCTACGTCCCACAGTGCACCGAGGCGGGCGAGTACGAGACCGTCCAGTGCTACGGCAGCACAGGGTACTGCTGGTGCGTCAATGTCAACGGGGAGGAGATCGACGGCACACGCAGGGGACCGGGCATGGGCTCGCCTAATTGTGATGGTAAACACTCGTGTCCAACTTGATCAAATTTTAAATGAAAAAATTGAGTTGCTGAGTTTTGAGATGTGTACAGAGAATCTGCCCTCCCCATGCTGTTATTGTTTAGACCAGCACAAAACCCACACAAGACCACCAGTCTGAATAAGTCTTTTGTGAGTTAAATGTGAATAAATTCTTGTACACTGAGTTAATATCCGAGTGCACATAAACATAGCAATTTAAATTCCCTAGACTGAAGATACTGTTGCTATGCTTCGTGATTTGGGACATTCTTTTGCATAGCGACCACCACCTATGGAATGGACTGGTCCCTTTGTGCCCTTCTTATCTATTGAAAACAGTGTATTGGTGCAAGGCATCTCTTACGTAACTAAGCCAAAGCTTGCCCCGGATCATGAGCTATAGCAACAGTGGTTTTAGTATGGAGAATTCTAATTGTTATGTTCACGTGAATTTGAAGAACACAGTGTACCAGATTTTATTCAAGGCTAACTCGCATAAGGCTTATTCAGCTCACAAGCTGTTCAAATGAATTACAACAAAATATTTGCTTGTTTTTGTTCACCCTGTTACTTGTGTCTGTTCTTTTGTCTGGTCTTCCCTCTGGTCTTGACTGCAACAGCGATCACCGCCAACTTTTCAGTCATGCGTGACTTTGTTTTCCCATCTTGGTTCCTGTGCAGGTGGTGCCCAGGGTCCGTGCCCTTCTCTCGCCCTCCAGCTACAAGCCGGGCAGGCCACCAATGACTACCAGCCGGTCTGCACCCCCGACGGCCTGTTTGTGCGGGTGCAGTGCGACGGTGTACCCCAGTGCTTGTGCGTCAACGAGACCACAGGGGAAGTGTTGAAGGTTCTCAACGAGGTGCCGCTGGATGGGGACTTTGATGCTTGCAATGGTACGATTTGTTCTTGCTGTCATTACAATGGATTTCATCATTATCAGCTCATTAGAAACTACCAAAATTACTTGATTCACCAACAGAAATAGGTTTAACTTGAAATTAGCAATTAAGGCAGATCCAGTGTTTCTGAAAACAGGTGGGCATTTAATGGCTGTGAGGTTTGGCTTAAAAACCTGAGCTTCAGGGCATTAATAACAATTAAGGCAGATCCAGTGTTTCTGAAAACAGGTGGACATTTAATAGCTGTGAGGTTTGGCTTAAAAACCTGGCACAATTTTAATACTCCTCTCTTTGATAATTCAGCCTATAACAATGAACATTTAAAGTGCTGAGGAAAAGGCTTCAAATATATCAACATCTAGGGTTTTGGAGGTAGGACACCCAAAAGCAAGTATATGATTAATTTACCTCCTGAAAATCAAGACGAGAGAAATAAGGGGCGATTTCTTTCCATGACCAACTGGGCCAATTTCGGAAACACACGAGGGCAGATCTTGTGTTTATGTTGGATTGATGACGTCATTTGGGAAAAAGGCACAACAGGCATGCATGAAGCATGCATGAAGATACCTGTAAACTGTCATCGTTGTGGCCCGAATGCATTAAGGCGAGTTTTGATGACGTGTAGAAAATGTACAATATTATACATTAATTTCTTAAAGATGTATAACTTAAAAGCTTACTTTTAGCTGGTCAAAATAATTGTGAGATTTGTTCCAAAATGGAGTATGAAACATTGAAAGTGGAGAGGACCATATTTTTCGTGGCTTAGGTGTGAGAGAGCACTCGTGTTCACGTGCAGTGTGGCAGCGGACTATACATAGAACAATGCGATCAGCGCAGGAGCCAGTACGCAGACCTGAATCTTAGGCCGCATTGTGGGCTACCTTGTAATGTGTGCACACAGCAACCCATGTGCGGGCTTGTTTATTGCCGAGTCTACAGTGTTCAATGTGTCAAAGAAAAAGAGATAAACACATATAGGATTCTTCTCATGAAAGTGAGTGGATTCAGTTGCTATGAAAGTTACCATTTACCGAATGAGGACAACAGCACAGAGCCTGGCAGTGTTGACTGGCAACTGTGGCAGTCCCAAACCTGCCACCACCGGCAGATGCAACACAACGCAAGCAGTCGGCAAGGCTAATTATGTGTCACTTTTCTCAATGCGGAGTGGTTTTGCAGACACTAGATATTGTCAAAGTAGTCCTTGAAAATCATTGGCATGTTATTTTTATCTGGGAAAACCGGGAAAGTTTGAAATCAACCCTTGATGCGCTGTCCGGGAACAAGAGAATTAATCAATGCGTTATCGCACAGAAATGTCGAGACCAAGTCTCAGTACACGAGATTCCTGTCCGAAACTGCACAAGACCGGGGTATGTTTTGTCTTATGACAAAACATAACAAGTCATGCACTTGAACTTGATGTATGGAACAGTCAACATAGTGGACAAGAATCGCACAAGAACATTGCATTTTGAGCATGCCTTACTACGAGACTTGTGTGATAGATAAACACTGTTTTAGGGTTACTGGCATGTCATTATTAAATACATGAGTGTTTCTAAAATTGGGGAAAAAGGGACTCGCGGAAGCCCATTTTTTGGACATTTTTTTGGCCGTAAATGGGAAAAGTGTTCAATTTTTTCATGTTAATTTTGAAAGATTATCTTGCACAAAGGTTATAATTAGGGAAAGAAGGTTTTCTATTCCTACCTCTTTAATATAGTTGGGAACAGCAGAATCTATACCCCCGTGCATTGACTTTGGTGTGATTTTTATCATGAAATATTTCCAACAGAAGTTTTTAATAAAAAATACCCATTTAATCAAAGTAACAACGTTCCAAATGGAATAATTTAAGATGACACAGAAGATGACAGAGAAGATTGAGAGTTGGAAACTTCTTTTTTGAAAAATAATTACACCACTCATTTGTCGATAATTCAACACAGCATGTAACATTTCCACTACCTGTATTTATCCATCATTCAGATGCCCACCAGGAGCCGACACGTTGCCAGCAGCACAGGAACAGCGTCCTGGCCACTGAGGAGCCCACGGGTCACATCCGCTATGTCCCCGAATGCAACGAGGCCGGCGACTACAGGGAGATTCAGTGCTATGGCAACACGGGCCACTGCTGGTGTGTGAACGATAATGGGGAGGAAATTGACGGAACACGCAAGCGACCGGGAGAAGGAGTCCCCGACTGCACCGGTAGAGACCTTTTGGTTTTTCCATTAATCATTCATGCGATAATACATAGGTCATCTTTCTGGTCCCTGCTTGCTATAGAGGAATCCAGTGATGTTTCATTGGACTTTCTTGATGGCCCCCTTTAATGGTGGACAGCATTATAGTGGGTTACATACAGTAGTGAAGTGGGCCATCATTTGAACCAGGAAGTGTAGTGCAAATGAATGGAGTATGCCGGCGTGTTGGTTCACTCGCCGGTGCTCGCAGCTAATGCCTTTTCCACTTGCAACTGCGAGTTACATGTTCAGTTCGGTACTCTATAACAATGCTTAATGCCATTGGTAGGGGCCACCCTAAATGACCAGGGATGGCGTTACGATGGTCCCTGATCCATCTCTCTTAACTGAGAGCCTGTGATGTGAGATGTGTGTGCATAAATTTGTTTGAGGCCGCCAGTGAGCATTAAGCTGCCAGCTAACCCTAACAGTCCCAAATCCTCCAATTTCAATATGATTTTACATACACCCTTGGGGGTTAGGGTGAAGGTGCGTTTGTATGCCAATACCAGTTCAATATAACACTCTAGTTCCTTTTGTCCAGAGGAATGTCTGGGACCAGATATTTGTACAAATTCCTTTACTACTCACTAGAGTTTGGCTGGATATTCAGTTATCTCTTACTTGGATCAGCAATTTAAAATCTTTGTCATCTGTTGGCTCACATTGGTAATACTGAAGATTTGAAAACAGTTGTGACAGATCCCTTGAATTTGTCATATTCCTGTGGCTTTTTAATTGAAATTTATTTTTGATTGAACACAATTTCTGATTTTGCAAGACCCATTGATAGACCTACTAATCAGTGATTGGTAAATGTCAACGTATTCAGTTAAAGACTGCCATGCGGCACGTGAGGAGGCCTCATCTTCCGGAAGGATCGGGCATTACATCCCACAGTGCACCGAAGAGGGCTTGTACACACCCACTCAGTGCCATGGTGGGACGGGATATTGCTGGTGTGTCGACGAGAACGGTGAAGAACTGACAGGAACCAGGCGAGGCCCGGGAGATGAACCTGTCAACTGTGAAGGTAACTGCCAAACAGTTCCCGGTTCAGAAACACTGTGCCTGCTGTTGTCACCAAACAAGTGAACCACCTTGACTGTACTTCTGAACAATAACCATCTCAGTGCTTCCTCTATTAAACCGTGTTTCCAACATCAGCAAATGCTGACGCATTGTCAGAACGGCGAGACTTGACCATGACTGGCGCAATTACAGATATTGCAGATACTCTGAGTCTAGACATCAGTGTTTGCTTACAGTCACGGTCATTATTTACCACATCGAATGACCACTACACCAAACATGTCTTTGTGGACCCCATGCTGGTTGTAGTTTTGGCAGTCCACTTGAACTCCATGTTATTTTAATGGGTACTTTACAGATGTATGCAGCCTGCCCAAGGTGACTGGGCCCTGCAGGGGCTACTTCCCAGTCTTTGGTTACGACGCGATGATGGGCTCTTGCGACAAGTTCATCTATGGGGGCTGCCAAGGCAACGCCAATCGCTTCCAGACCCGTGAGGCTTGTCTGATTGCTTGCACTGGTGAGTCCCAACGCAGATCTTGCCTCGCCCCATTATCCATGCATGCCCCCCCATCCTCTTGCCCTATTGCCTCCAAGTTTTCATTTGGACTGACAAAAACTGTCTTGAAGGACTGGCATTGTTGCCGACTCCTTTACGAGTCGGCTACAGGTCTGGTCACAAGTAGCAGGGGATGAACAGCGTTTGGTTAGCTCATGACTTGAGTTGAGACTTGATGACTTGTGTTTGCCTTGTGATGGACTCGTGACGGACTTGGTGTCGATATCAAGGAAGGACCTTCTTTCCCTTGTAAGCTTGTTAGCCTCCAGCATTGGCTAAAGATAAGCAGCAATTCAAAGCACAGTGTGCAGTGTAGCCTTTGCCTGCAGGAGGCTGCACTGCAACTTCAAAGTTGACTTCCTGCATATATTGCAGTTAATCACTCAATCTGCTATAAGGCTTTCATCATCTGCATTCTGCACCATTCACTCATAAATGCACCTGGAAACACCGTAGTTCAATCTTGAGAAATAAATTTGCAGAAGAAAATTCCAGCCTGTATTGTGCTGAAAAAACATGTAAGTACTGTTGAATCCTTGAAACTTAGTGCAAAAAGAAAACATTAAACTATATCGGCACTTGGAAAGTTGCATTTATGCATCTCCAAAAGCAACTTTTCTGTATTATATACTTGCTGTAAGGACGATATATTGCAGTGTGATCATTAACCTGTTATTTTCTCCATTATCTAGATTACCAACCACAACCAACTACAGTATTACCTCCATACACCACCCAGTCAGTCAGTCCAACAGAGTCACCCGATGAGCGTTCGACAGTGTCCTCACCGACAAGCTCGCCACCAGTCAGCTCAACTGCTGAAACACCATCCACCGCGCCATCTGCTCCGCCACGCGCACCATCGACTCCATCTGTGGCATCCACGGCTGCCCCACGTGTCACTGCATCATCTAGTCCTGCCTCAAGATCCACCACAACAGCTCCATCCACGACAACCCCAGCCTCCACAACTTTGTCGGTTGATCCGACGGCAGCCGTCACCGAGCGTCAGTCACCCAGCCCGTTGCCGGACTCAACCGGAAGCGGCCAGCCGTCCACCACCCCCCAAACGACGACACTCATCTCCTCCATGTGCGAGATCCAGCGCAAGGAGGCCCTGGCCAACACGCTGCCGGGCGTCTTCATACCCCAGTGCCAGGAGGATGGGTCCTTTGTCCCCAAGCAGTGCTATGAGCTGATTGGTCAGTGCTGGTGTGTACACCAGGACGGCGTGGAGCAAGGAGGAACGAGAGCCCTCATTAATGAGCCTCTGGACTGCCAAGGTGAGACAAGACAGGGGCAAAAGATGTAAATCTCGACAGTGTTGCGACCATTACTTCTCCTCATAAGAAATTAAAAATTTATACTTTATTTATATTTATAAATCGGGGGTAGTGTTAGTGTTGAATCTTTGTTTGGCATCATTCAATGATGAGAGTTGTCAAGTTCTGACAAATCAGTCACTGTAATCAATCACATGTCAAATAGTTTTTTCAATGTCAATTCAGTAACCATTCATCGTGAACTCTCCAGCCGTTGATTGATGCGTCACACATTGGACAGAATATCCGCATGTCCATCTTAGCAGCTACCTCTGTTGATGAGCTAGAGGTACCCTGCCAACAGTGTCCATGCTTCCTGTTTGTTATCACACCATTACGTGCCAATTTTCTTGGGTAGACATTTGCAGCATGCCAGAGTTCAGAGGTCAGTGTCCAGACAACATCCAGAAGTGGTACTTCAACACCGAGGCTGGCGTGTGTGAGACTTTCACCTACAGTGGTTGTCAAGGCAACCTGAACCAGTTCGATGACCAGGCGACGTGCGAGCAGACATGTGTCACCCCAGGTGAGAAGATCACAAACCTGTCAAGTTTTTGCTGAAGCGAGAGTAAGCACACTGGATTTTGCCCACTACCAATTGGATGTACATGTAAACCAAGAAGCAAGGTATATTCAGTACTGTCTGAAAGCTTGTGAGAAGACAATTTTCGGAAAGAAGAAATTTTCACAAGGTTCTTGTGCCTTTGATCCGGCACTCGCTTACTACCATAGTGTAACTAGGGAGAAATGGCCAGGGGGGCACCCAAGGGTGCATTCATTATTTTGGGGGAGCCAATGAGCTACAGCTTGTACAGGGGTGTTCGTCAACATTTTAAGGGGGGAGGGTGGGTGGGTACCCACGGGGCATGGATCTGTTTTGGGGAGGCGTTTGTGCATCCCCATAGGTACACCACTGGCTCACTAGTGACAGAGTTGAAGTCAAGTGTTGTCTGAGTACTATCAGATTGCTTATTACGGTTGCGCTGTTCGGAGGCCAGATGATGAGTACAAAAGAAATTAATTTGGTCTGTCAGAAGCCGGTGGTTGGCTGCTCAGCTTGTTTTGGATATTCCAGGAAATTTTTTGTGAGGCAATCTCATTCAGTTTCTTCTGTCCGTCCACAGAGCCAACGTCCTGCCCAGAGAAGCGGAAGACCGCGTTGGCCCGCGGCCTCTTGGGCGAGTTCGTCCCCCAGTGCACCGAGGATGGCCTCTACGCCTCCAAGCAGTGCCACAGCAGCATTGGACACTGCTGGTGCGTGGATGAGGAAGGCATGGAGCTGGGTGCGACGCGACGTGGCCCAGGAGAGGAAATGCTGGATTGTGATGGTGAGTCGCAGTTGTGTGGGATATGCGGCCCGGTGGTTAGGGTTTGTAGCTTCTAATCGCAAGGTCGGGGGTCGAAAGCCCGCAGTTGCACCTGCCAGGATTTGAAGCCCCAACATGCTATGGCCTTGGGCAAGTCACTTCACCCTTTTCCTCCACCCTGGAGTAAATGGACACCTTTGAGGCCAGATATGGTCACTTGTTATGCCTTGTTTGTGCCTGAAATACATATAGTAGCATTGGGCTCGTATGTTCCCCAGGGAGCTGAGATGATATGAGGAACAGTGAAGAGGGATTATGATAAAATGTCGGCACCTATAAATGACCATGTGAACGATACTGTCAGATACTGTGCTCCTTACAAATGCCATGCAGAAAGGTAAGGATTTCAGGAATGTGGGGAAAGCATTGGATACAAGTTCACTTGATAATCATCTGCTTTTCAAATTATGTAGCTGAAATAAGTGCCCTTTTACGGTCGAACAAAAAACGTCCCAAGTTCACAGAATTCATCTTTAACCCCTTCACACCGGGAGGTGGCTATAGCCCGCCGTAAAAATTGAGATCCTCAGCCCGCTTTTCAGCTATTATTCTCGGCCCACGCTCGAGCGAACACGGTGAAAGAAGGCAGACCCTGGCTCTTGTGTATATGTTAATTGGTCTTTGTGTCTAGCCCAGAAATGAAAAGACCGATTTTGCATCATAATCACTAGCTTCACAATAGTCCCCACTTTGAAAAGAGGCAATGGGAATGTGGAAGCTTGAGTAGAGCTGCATGCCACCAAACAATCAGCCTTTTCACCGTGTAATTCAAAGCGTGCAGAGCACGCTGGGACTTAAACCGAGAATTTGCAGTTTGGCAGGTGGCCTTCGTGGCCAAGCGAGGCTGGAATTCCTGGAGTCGGCTTTCGGAAAGAAATTCCAGCCGAGAAGGGGTTAAAACCCTAAACTTATGTAGTTGTTTTTATCTTTATTTTTGAAACGAGAGCAGACCAATGTTTCTTGTAGCTCTCAGTTTTTAGACCTTCATGAGATTATTTTTTTTTACTTTCCGATTTATTGACAAAAAAGTGATTTTCTTTGGGAATTTTTTGTTTTGTTCAGATGCGTGTAGTCTGCCCAAGTTCAGTGGTCCTTGCAAAGGGTCCAGTGCCATGTGGTACTATGACGTCATTACCGAGAGGTGTAAACCCTTCAACTATGGAGGTTGCCAAGGCAACGGCAATCGATTTGAGACGGAGGCAGAGTGCCAGACGACGTGCTACATTCCAGGTAGATACGATCCCAGGCACGCGTTAGGTTGCTTCAGTCACTGCCACTAGCATTCCCTCCACTCATTTATGGATTGCTCTCTTCGGTTTTGGTATATCGGCTTGATGATGTAGCAATGTGGAATGCAAATGAAGATATGGAAATAGCTGGATTAAAGCCGTCCTAACTATCAAGAGGTCTTTTCACTCTACAATCTCTCTACCCGGGTTGACCTCGGCCCGGAGTGAACCCATTACCGCCCTGGGTTGAAAATTTGGTTTTTCAACCCTGCATTCAACCCAGCATTGTTTCTCACTTGTTCCACAATTTCCAACCCGGGCTGAAAAATCTCAACCCTAGTCTGGAGCAGGGTTGAGTTCAACCGGAATTGAAATCAATCGCTGGGTCGGCGCAGGGTTGGAAGTTTTCAAGTGTGAATTGTCTAGTTTTCAATCCTGCGTCAACCCCAAGTGTGAAAAGGCCTAAATTTTCCTTAGTTTGTGTACAAGGTATAGTGTTGTTACAGTGTCTTCATGAGTCCATTTGTAACTTTGTCCCTCATTACTTTCCAATATAATATTTCACTCAAGTTTTTTTATTTCAGTCAAATATACAAAGGTTTTCTCATCAGTTAAATGTCAATAACTTGCATTTTTTCAAAATTTTATGTGTGAAAAAGGATTCACATTTCTAAAAGAATGTATTTTATTGTAAGTGAACTATGTAACTGAGGTAATGGAGTCAAGAAATTTTTTCTTCTTTTTTTCACTGTTTCCTCATATCATTAGAGGTCACAGGCCGACCTCCGACGACCTGCGAGATTCAGAGGGAGGAAGCCCTGACTAGCCCTCGCCTGGATGCATTTATCCCGCAGTGCACCAGTGACGGGGCGTTTGAGGCCCGCCAGTGCTACGATCTAATCAGCCAGTGTTGGTGCGTGAATGAAAATGGAGAAGCTCAGGGTGGTACCCGGACCAGGCGTGGCCAGGTACCCCTGGACTGTAACGGTAAGCATCTTGCCTTTCAAGGGGTCTTCTGGGACCCAGTATCGGCCTTGAGCAGAAGCACCCCCTCATCGGTTGAAACGAGCCGTGTTGGCCGGGAGTGTCTATTTGGTTGGTAGCGATGCAACTACGACAACCATTGTCGTTCGTGAATCAACGATGCGCAGTCAATACCAAACGAACTTCCGTTGCTAAGGAAATAGCACCCTCCCATTGTGGAGTAGTGAAATCGTTATCGAAGTGCATATCTGAGTTACTGTTTAAATGCAAAGAAAATGTGGTACAGTAATCAAGTGAAAGTAGCAGGACTTCGTTGACTGCAATCTAAAAGAGCAACTGAGTGTTTGGACGTGGGTTTTGATGAATATGTGTCAGAAATGCACACATTTGCAGTGGACTGAAGACATAAAAGTCTGTCCATGCTTCGGGTGAACACGAACACAAAGTGAACTTGGATACATGTCCCTAAACATTTACTACGAAGTTCACTTGAGTGGAACTGTTGCGAATTCAAAACAAGAAAACTTGATCTGACTTAACAAAGTTACGTCGTATGAAGAATAAACCGAAACAAACAATGAATCAGTCTAAGTCCTTTCGCAAATTTGGCATATCTTTTAAAGTAACCACTCCAACTGTTCAAACTATTTTAACTATTCTGCAGTTCTGCTTCTGGCAGTAAACAGACAGAAATCTGAACCACCATTAATCAAGTAATCAGTGTCCTTTTAATGCAGTAAACTTGATGTCTAAACCCCTGTCTCCACATTGTGTCTTGCAGACAAGTGTTCTTTCCCCAAGTTTGTCGGACCATGCCGCGGCAATTTCCCCAAGTGGTTCTACAACATGGAGACCATGTCTTGCGAGGAGTTTACCTACGGCGGTTGTGGAGGCAACATGAACCAGTTCAACAGCCAGGAAGAGTGCCAGCAGGCCTGTCTACCCCAAGGTATGTAAGGAGGGGATGGAAATACTGCAGGGAGGGGTGATTACTGAGGTCCAGGACGTGACTTTTACTTTGAAACTTGTTTTGTGCTCTCTCTGTCTCTTTTTGGTTACTCTGTAACTCAGGTGTGTTTTGGCAACCCAAACTATAAGCATATTTCAGTTTTGGTCGTTGGGTTAGCATTTTGCCAATTTGATTGTGCCTGTGTGACGTCATTGTTCCAACCAAATGAGACCCAAAGGGTACTTTGACTAGAATTTTAAAAGAGAGAGAAGTAGCATTTATAAACTTGCCGAATATTCAGTGAAATTCATGTTTGTAAAGAAAAACTCATCAGCTACCTTGTACCGGTACTTTACCTCTCAGGGATAACATTACCATTTGGTGTTCAAGTGTTTGCGGGCCACGCTAAACATGTTCCTGGTTATTACCTTGACGTCGTAAACATATTTCTGGTTAGGAGATGCCAAAACACGCCCCTGCAAAATGAGGGCGCTGTTGCCATGAGATCATTAGAGGTTGCCATTGACCATATTAGCTCTTCAGTTACTATCATGCATGTAATTGTCATTCAGTTCACTGTGGTTGTATCAGACGCACCGTTCTCAGTGTCTTCTGGTTGAATCTTTGCCCAAAGGTCCCGAGATGCAGTCTTGCCAAATGCAGAGGGAAGAGGCCCTGGCCAATGTGCGGCCCGGCCAGTATGTGCCGCGGTGCACTGAGGATGGCTGGTTCATGCCCCAGCAGTGTCATGAGAGTACAGGGCAGTGTTGGTGCGTCACCGAGACCGGGATGGAGCAGGGGGAGACCCGACGGGAACCGGGGATGCCGCTGCTGGATTGTGAAGGTAGGAATGGAGATCAAATGGACACGTGGATGTTGCCTCTTAAGGATGCTTGGCATTATGCAGGCATGGAGCTGTTTTTGTCGTTTTAACTTTGTCTTTTATGCCAATTCAGAGTAAACAATACCGTACAAATGTTTGAGGAGTTAATGATTTCTGTGTTACTCTGATCCCCTTTTTATACTTTTCGTTGTGAAGTCAGAGCTTAAAGTTTACCCAGAAAAGCCACTTGCTTCCGTTCACAGCTGGGAAGGAGTCGTTTCCCCTGTGTTTCTTCATGGAGACATTAGTGCTGGGATTATCTACAGTGGTCTATCCTAGCATGTTACCCTAAATGGTCTGAGAGCAAGCTCTTTGTTCTCATCAGGGTTGGGGGAAACTTAGTCCTTCACTGCCCCCTGCTTCAGCAGTTTGACGTTTTGTAACAACGGTGCTGTGACTTCCCGTGAAATCAGTGACTGAATGTGAGCACATCATTTACCAAGGCTGAGTGCAAATCAAATGTACCAGTGAGATTGGCTATTTTAGGGTAGATATACCTCTGCACAGAGCTCCATGGTCACTAATTTTGCTGTTAAACACATGCATGGTATCTGCTGCACACAGGTACAAGAGATGGCAGTTTTGTACGTGGCAACAATGTCCCATATGCGTATGGGTTCATGCACACTCGGTGCTAGCAATGCTATGTACATGACCAATGGCTGTTGAAGTGGACAGCCTTTACATATGCACCAAGTCAATCTCCACCGTCTCCCCTTTACTAATAAGGGGGTATTTCTCCCCTGAGAGAATTCTGATTTACAGTCTCTGCCTCTTCACACAGATGTTTGCAGTTTTCCCCAGGCCACCGGCCCGTGCCTGGGCTACTTTGCCATGTGGTACTACGACACTGAAGAGCAGGCCTGCCGGCGGTTCATCTACGGTGGTTGCCAAGGCAACGGCAACCGCTTTGAAAGCCGAGCGGAATGTGAGCAGTCCTGCGTGGTCCAAGGTACTGAAAACTTTAATCAACTCCGTTCTTTTGGCTTTGATCTTATACTGGGACTTAAGAACCGGAATGATAAGGTAACTTAAACCCGTAACATCAGTCTGAGGTGGCCCAACATTGTTAAAATGATCAATGTGGTGGGGATCCCTTTGTAAGCAGGAATAGCGCTTTGCCATTGTAAATTGACCCATGAACTGATGACGATGTACGTTGTTGTTTACATGTGCACTTTCCTGTGAAGCGGTTTGGGAATAACAGTCCACTGAGCTCTGTAGGAAAGCACATACATATTAACAAAGTATGGTATCAACAGTACAGAGGTCTGTATAACGGTTTTGCCCGTACCCAACGTATGTTAATAAAATACATCTTGAAAGTACAGAGGTCTGTTGATTCCTTGGTTCAATCTGTTAGTTCGCGCCTACCAAGTACCAAGGCAGTTAGCCGATCTTGCTTCATTAGAATTGGATGATTTTTGTAACAGCCCATAGACTAGGTCTCAAGCATAAAATGACATTCTACTTTGCTCAGCACTCAACCGTTTGTGACGTGAATTGACACCTGGGTAGAATTGCAGAGGGAATCATTTGAGTGAGTTCTGTCTGCTGTCGCTCACTAGACAAATAATTTTCAGTGACTTCACGACCAGTTTTGTCATGTCGTATGCATCTCCACCTCTCAATCCATCGCACACCACAGTAACCACAACCTCCGAGCCCGTCTCCCTCTGCCTGGTGACCAGACAGAACGCCCAGTCCCAGAACGTGATTGGCAACTTCATCCCGCAGTGCACGGAAGAGGGCCTCTTTGTCCGGAGGCAGTGCCATGGCAGCACCGGCTATTGCTGGTGCGTGGACGAGATGACCGGGGAGGAGATTGTGACCAGGGTGCCCAAGGACCCGAGGGCCCGGCCAGATTGCGACGGTGAGGGTTTTTTCCCACTTTCATCAGTTCCCATATTGCTATCTTGTCCGAGAATGGTATGTCTGAAAATTCTATTGGAGCTAATAAGAAGCTTATGACTATTACATTTACCCATTTTAAAGTGTTTGGGAGTCCATCGCTGGTACCTGCAAGTCCACCACAAGTCATTCCATCTTAAGCCAAGTCACAGGCTGTTGGAATGAGCTGCGATAAAAGCATTCTGCTGTTAACATTCACCTTGCTACTTATGACTGGTCTTGGAAAGAACTTGTGATGAACTTGACTTCAGCACAGGCTTTTCAGATGGAACTCTTCTCATTTTAGAATCAAGGCATCATACCTGTCGGTCATTGATAGCCAAATCAGACACAGTAACATCCAGTCACCAGTGCACATCTGTTCCCCCATTGGGCCTGTGAATGACCAGAAGAGGGTCCCCTGGTCACATAGACTTGCCCTAGTGACCTCACTGCTGGTCAGTAGACTTGGCCACAAATGCACATCAACTTTTAGAAATTAGTATGGCTAATTTTAACAAAAGAACGATTGTTTGATACTTTTCCCAACTTAGTCTACTACCGGAATGACACAGTCCGGATTGGTGAGCCCAGTAATACCACCCAGCCGACGGACAGGGTGACGCTGAGCCCCAGCCACCCGTTGGGTGACGAAGGCTGTGCTACGTCCACCTTTGGCTGCTGTCCAGATGGCGTCACCCAGGCCAGCAGGGAAGACCATCTCGGCTGTCCAGGTGAGCTTCTCTGGCCTTGGTCATGTATCACCAGGTCACGTCTGCTTTTATACTGTCTCAGTGACACTCGTGGGTGTCACAAGGGAGGGGGGGGCACTTGACCCCTCCCTTAATAATTGAGAAAAAAAAGGAAACTTAAAAAGCAAAATAAAAGAAATGAAAAAAAGTGGTGGGAGGGGATGAAAACCCCCAGTTTACTTTTTTCAAAAAACGTAGAAATTGACCACCTTCCCTCTGTTAATGGTTTGTTGCTGATGAGCGCTTTGAGCCCCCCCCCTGTAATCCTGGCGACGCCCATGGCAACACTAACAGCTGGCATTATGGAACAATTAAGATGAACCATGTTGACCATTAGAGTACAGTATGATGTTAAGATCTTACTCTCCACTTTGTCCACAGTTTGAAAACTCAAAAAACATCAGGAACTGGTTCCAGTAATTATACCGTTTTTAATTTCTGATATTTCAAATTTGATATTTTAAGACATTGGTTTTAACTTGCAGTTAAGAATAATACCCTCAGGTCAACTCCAGTTGACAGGGAACGTGTATGTATTAGCCACAACAGTTCAGCTTTATAGTATCCAGTCATCACAGTAATGTTTAAAAGATCTGCTGGTTGCAGCAAAACTAACAGCTTCTTTAGTAAGTGAAGTTTAATTGCGGGGGAGCCCCAAAACTCCACCATTCACTTCAGCTTCTTGAGGTAAAGTGTGCACTTTTGTGTCGCAAAGGCCTAGAGAGCTACCACTGGTCAACTACAGGGTTTGTAGGGGCTACCTGGTGCGAGCAACAAGATTGATGTCAGAGCTGCTCAAATAACATGAGTTAGCTCAGGTCAAGGTGTGAAGCATGTTGAACAGACGCAAATTTTAGCAGCAGAAGGTGACGCACTTCTCTCATAACCAATACTCCACATGTAGGCATCACCCCAGCAATGGTGGAAGTGGCCCCCTCAGACTCCACGGTGGTATTGGGCGGCACCCTGACGATAGCCTGCCGCGCCCAGGGCAGCCCCACCCCGACTGTCACCTGGCATCGCGAGGACGCGAATGTGGAGGATGGCAGGGACAGCAGAATCAGTGTGAGCGAGGACGGCACGTTGGTCATCGAGGACGTGGTGGAGGCAGATTCTGGCCTGTACGTCTGCAGGGCCTCCAATGGCGTCGGGCAGGCCGCTAAAGTTGCAGTGGATGTCAACGTTTTCAGTGAGTATATTTGGTCTGCACATGAACACATGTGGGCAGTATATATGGCTCACGAAACCGCAGAGCCTAGCAGCGCTGCTCAAATGCCGAAGGGGTTGGTCTATACAAATCTTTCTCATGCTGCCTGTTGTTCTTGTGGATGGCCTGAGTTTGCAGAAATAGCATTCTTAGTTGCTGCAACAAAATGTACGTTTGTCCCATTAATTCCTACAGAGGAGACAATCATTCAATATTGTTGTAGCATGTATTATTTGATTTTTTTGGTAGCTGCATGAGAATTTCTTAGTACTCCTGGAGTATTTTGTTGCTTTTGTATTGATGACTAGCTATAGTTTACCGGCCACTGATCGGCCGAGAAAAAAGCCAGCTGTGATAGAAAGACAGAGGTCTGTACAAAGCCAAAGAGTATGGACAATAAATACTGCATGCTTTTATGATACGCTTCAAAATCACTGAGAAACTTGACTCTGTCGTATGGTAAAAGAAAAAAAGGTAAAGGTTAGTACAAAACGTCAGGTCAGTATCTGATACTTGGTTACCCCAATGGAATGGGTTTCTTCAGGCCTGAAGAGCTTTTCTTAACTGTGAGCGTCCTTGATCTGAGGAGTTTCTCACAATCCAGCTCGAAACCTCAAGATTTGAGGCCTTAGCTTCATTAATTTTGGCCCCTGACTTGTATTCCAACAGTCAGTGCTTGCTAGTTGATATTTACGCCCAAAGGCAAGGCTACAGAACAAACTAAATTTAAAAAGTCAACTAGAGCTGAGAAAGTAACTTTGGGACTCTATCCTTTGATAGCGCCGGTGCAAATTCCTGAGACTAGCCAGCTCTCGGTGCGGGCTAAGGAGGGAGACGTGGTGGAGCTCCACTGCCGGGCTACAGGGAACCCCAAGCCAGTAGTGACCTGGGAGCGAGGTGTGGTCTTCCTGCCTGACAACGACCCCCGCATGTCACAGCTGGAAGACGACACACTGCGCATTGAGAATGTGGAGCTGGGTGACTCGGGCAACTACGTTTGCACGGGACGCAACATGTTCGGCACAGTGCAAAAGAAGACCATCACGCTGACTGTCGAAGGTAAACCTACAGTGTTACTTCTGTATTTTCAACTTGAGTTTTGCCGCTCACAGATATGTGTGACCCACTCTGCAAAAAAGGGTACCAAGTCGCACAATGCCAAAACACGTAATGGCCTGTTCTATTTGGAGAAGGCAAAATTTCTTCAAAAACGTGATTTTGTGTTTTTTCCTTTAATAGCTTCTATAATATTTGTATTTTCAGAATTTGTGACTACAAACATCGATACTGATAAATTGATCATTCAGTAAGAAATCCTTTAAAGCATTGTGTTTCCAAGGGCAACACTTTTATTGAATCCGAAAATGTGGATGTACAAATGTCTATATATATCCAGAATGCAGCCCTCTACAGGGGTCATTCATGTATCAAATTGTAGCTTCTGAAGTACAGAATCCAGCCATATCAAAAACTCATAACCTGAATCTGGCGACTTATTACCCATTTTTCTAGAGCTGGTTTCACATATGTATAGTACCGTATACTCGGCGTTTTATGTGAAACAATTCACAAGCTCACTCGGATGAGACATGAAACCACAATCCAAGAGGCCCCAGTTGCACATTTCCATCATAGCATTTTGGTATCTTACAGCCGAGGTGCACATTGTGAATATTCCCTACGATGTCACGGCCGAGGTAGGGGCCACCGTTAGGCTGGCTTGCGGCAGCACCGGCTCCCCCAAACCCACCACGCGATGGACGGTCAACAACGTGGGCCTGCCTCCCATGGATCGGTTTGAGTTACTGCCCACAGGGGATCTGATCATCAACGGTAGGTTGAAAGGGGGGGGGTTTGTCGAGGTGTGTTGGGTTTGTTAACCACTTAGCGCTGGGGAGCCCGGTTTCAGGTACCTTGGGTTTGTACACATAGCCGGGGTACCCGAAATCGGACAAAAGACCGCACTTAAAAGACTGAGCTGCTGGGAATTGCCAACATTTTTTCAGTTGTCAATAGCTCAGGAAATCCGTCTTGTTTTGAAAGATTATACCACTGTTTGTGGCATTCAGCTTGACCAGATTACCACCGGGGACAAAAGCACTCCAGTGATGAGCAATACAATACCGCTGCATGCTAATCTGGCCCATATTGAAAAGACGTCAGCAGCACACTGTGCTAGTTTCAGGAACAAAAGAAACTTTAATATGTAACACCACACCATCTGGGCTCTTTTTACAAGGCGGCAGGCCTGGCTGAAATACTCAGACATCAATAGATGTTGCTTGTCAAATTAGAGTAGCCACCAGACAGTCATTCATGTGGGTGTAAACGTCCAGTAAACAAAGTAATTAATTTTTTAAAGAATTTTGAAAACAGAAAATCTTTTAAAACGCCCGTATGTGTGCACGGCTATTTTAACCACTTTCTGCCAGGGATTCCGGTACCGAACACGTATGCTTTATATTCGTGGCTGGGGTCTCCCAACTCGGACAAAGTGAACTGGGCCTTGTAACAAAAGACCGTACTCCGAACAAAAGACCAGGCTGCTGGGCACCACCAACAGTTTTTCACTCTCAAAGGTGGAGATAATCCAGCCTTGTTTTGAAACAGTATACCATAGTTTGGGGCATTTCGAGTGAGCGGATTACCCCCGCGGACAAAAGCGCTCTACGCCCGCAGCGATGAGCCACACAGCACGGCTGCATGCTAATCTGGCCCCTATGAAGAAGAGGTCAGCAGTGCACTTTGGCAGGTTCTTGAACAAAAGAAAGTTATATAACAATGCACAATCTCGGCTCTAATTACAAGGCTGCAGGCCTGGCTGAAATACTCGGCCGTCAATAGATTTTGTCTGTCAGGCTAGAGGGGCCACCAGACAGTCCTTTGTTCGGGTGTAAGTGCCCAGTAAACAAAGATGGGAATTTTTAAAGAATTTTGAAAACAGAAAAAAATGATAAATATCCCTCCCCAGCATCATCAACATTGATAACTGCCACCGGCAGCAAGTGGTTAAGCCATCCAGTACACCACTGGACAGTATTAAGGAAATAGTGACCCCAAAACGGATGCACTTTGTCCAAAAACTTCATGTACGCTGATATTTTATCATGGTATGTTTTTTAATGATGCTGTGTAACATGTTGGGCAGTATTTCAGTTTGGAAGAAATAATGGCAGTATGTATCCAGCGTTTTAGGGATCAACAATGCAATTGAAACTGTTTTCGCTTTAGTGTTTCCCCTAAAGGCCTCTCCGCATCGACTCCTGAGTGTGCCTCTGCGCGGTGTTCAATATTGCAAGGAGACTGATTTAGGGATGAGTCTTGTATAAGATTGAAATGAATTCCTTTCCAGGAGAATAGTAGATCTTACTTTTGTGGGCCTTTCTCTGCTTGGTATTTTAGGTTTAAGAAGCACTGATGGAGGTACCTACACGTGCACTGCGGCCAATGGTATCTCCAGCGAGAGCGCTAGTGCTACAGTCACTGTTCAAGGTCAGTTATGTCTGTCTTTGAAAACTGTCTTTTGTTTGAAACATTTGAGTTTGATTTGAACAAATCTACTTTAGAAAACTGATAGAGATGGCTTCATTTTGTTCATTTTTGGGCCCTGCATGGCCTCTTCATTCTTCGTTTCTTTTTATTTGGCACGATACGCATTTCTTTGCCATTTCACTTAACGTCAAAGTGGTGTATATACAACATGGGGGGTAGTGTTTCAGTGTCATTCGGATTCTAATTGGTCCCTGTGTTTCTTGTTTGATGTTCTCATGTTCTTTGTTTTTTTACTTTCTTGCGTAGTTAAAAGCGATTCAGTTGTTTGGGTTCCTTTTTTTTTTCATTTAGTTTGGCCAAGAAATTGGTATTAATGGGTGAAATGGTCAATTTCGGGGCATCTTGAAGTGTACCGTTCATCCATTGATAGACAAGTAACAGAAGAAAAGTGACTGCAGCCTTTGGAATGTTCTCTTGGTACCACCCCAATCGAACTCTTCAGCTTGTGTCCTGGAAATCTTTGATATTGTCGGTGTCTTGATTGAAACTGAAGAAATCACTGAGTACCGCATCAAAGGAGTGTTAGTTTCAAGTTCAGTACTTGACATGTGGACCAAATGGTTGAGGGTTTACAACTCCTGATCCTGGAGTCTATGGTTCCAATCCAGCGGTGGG
>NW_019091358.1:1154840-1195676 GCF_001949145.1 Acanthaster planci
TATTTGGGCAAGTCATTTTTATCGCTCCTGGAGTCTATGGTTCCAATCCAGCGGTGGGATATTTGGGCAGGTCATTTTTATTGCTGCTTACCTTTCTCCACCCAGGTGTATACATGGGTACCCGTGAGGGCAGAGAAGATGATTGTGGTTGATGAGTATGGTTGTGAAACAGCTGTGCCGATCTTCTTACTTCCCATGAAGCTGAGATGATTTATAGGAATGCTTTTGGGCCTATTGATCCGGAATAATAATGATTTAAATAATTTTCTTCATCATTACTAAAAACTGTTATTTTATTTGACCTTCCATCTAGGTGCGGCTGTTGATCCCAACTGCCAAGATAATGTCCGCTACGCCAACTGCCGCGTAGTTCTACGTGCTAACTTCTGCCATCGGAAGCCCTACGACACCTACTGCTGCGCCACGTGCAAGGACAGCCAGGTCAGAGGTCGACGCCGACGACGATAAATGTGCCTTAGGAGTAGTCTGAATCCATCTCGTCACGGATTGCATTCAGCTACTTGAGTGAAAACTGCCTGTGTAATTCTACGGGAATCTGGAAGACATGCTCGTGTTTTCGGAAATTTTAGAACCTTCTCTGACTTTTTAAAACATGATTTTTATGAGTAGGCCTATCTTTTTTATGTCTTGATAGTGACCATGTCACAAGCCCTGTGCAGTGTTTTTATACTAATATATACTTTTTGAGGCATGTTAATTCAAGTAATATGTTGACCATGTATCTTGTCTTTGAGAGGAACAGGCTGATTTGGGCGACACTTTTTTATTTGATCTGCAAAGCTTGTAAATGATTTCCTAAGGTTGTATCAATCACGGTTGTATCAAACTCTTCGAGTATGTTGAGAAAACAGCGAAGAAAAACAAACTGAAATTCGGCATTTCTTAAGAAATGTACCTCAGTTCTCAAATGGTGCTGCTTAACTTTTTAAAATGAGATTTCAGAGAGTTGCAATTTATGTGTTCCTTAGTACCTTTATCGTACAGTACATGTACAGTCACTTTTACCCCTTGAAAAACCCAGACGTAAGGTTGACAAGACAGCGTTTATATCTAGATTTAAACACGTCTATCAAATGTTGCTTCATCATAGTTTTTCATGCCACAGAAATTTTGTTTTTGCCCACAAAAATACTTCCAAGTGCGGACAGGTGGGAAGTGCGTAGAGGTTGAATTGTAGGACATGTTCTTGCACTGTGCATTGATGCACCCCTTTAGCTTTAACTGGCCACAGGTCTTTCTCTGAACAGGGTAATACCACGTTTATGTTATTTGCAGTCCCTTTCCTCATTTCTATTCGGCCCAAAGTTACTGTTCCACACTGCCCCCCTTTTAATGTCTTTCTCAAATGCTTTTTTTTAACTGTGACATTTCATATGGTTTTGTCAATCTCTTCTTTCATTGTCCATTTTGAGCAGTTTGAAGCTAGTAGTATTTTGTCCCATTTCCAGATATTTGTCTTTCATTCCAAGCAGCATTTTTGGTTCACACTTCATTAGTTTACTGCTCTTTTTTTGAATTTCTGATGAGAAAAAGTATTGTAGTATTTTATGAAAACTGAGTCTTTTTCAGTATTAAATTGGCCTTTATTAGCTGACTTTGTGATCATCCTAAGTCTGCTTCAGTAAGATTGATCCAATGTACATTGTTGTTTTTTTTTCTAATGGGCAACCATCTGGTGCTCTAACCTGCCACCGTGGGATGTTCATTCATGTGAGAAAATAGATGTCATTATAGTGGTTTTCAATGATACAGACATGGCTTCACACTTGCAGGGTACTAGTACTGTAGGTGTTGCTGCAAGGTATAGTGAATCCGGCGACCACGGTGTTGTCCTGTGCAGTGGCCCCCACCAATGGTGGTATTCATTGTGATATCTGTTGTATGGAGTCACTGTTCCACTATCGCCCTATACAAAACCCAGATCAGTGCTGTCTGCCATGAAAAGGGGCCGTCAGGCATGTTCAGTGAGACAAGTTGTCTTCGTGGTCGGGTATCCCGTCTTATTTTAGTCAAGATGCAACAAAATAGATACGCTGAAATTTCAACCCAGCCTCCAGTAAGACTGCTTGCACCAGTACACAGAATGTGTCACAGTTCAGTTTTGCTGTCTCTGAAGATATTGCTGTCTGACTTTCACAATGACTAGTTCTTGTTTTGCTGTAGACCCGTTTGACAAAATGAGTTTTATGTATGCCCAATTAAAACACCTAAGGCCCATTAGTCCATTTTGAGGAAACATGTTTACTATCTTAAATTCAAAAGCAGTCTTGGGATTCTTTGTGATCGCACGGTATTTATTAGCCTCTGTTTCATAATATAAATAGGAATTATTTTTTAAACAATTTTATTTGCCTGTGTGTACACAGCTGTTACGAAAGGCACAGAATTACACAGACTTTGTACGTGTAGATCGTGTACATCATTAAAAGACGTTGCGATGTTATACTCGTAGTTAATGACACTGGTTATATTTAGCACATTTCAGTAGTTACCAGGTAGGACACCTGTACGTTTGTTTGACTGTAATCTGTACGAGGACGATTGAAACTTAACTTATTTTTTACAGTAAATGTATTCTGCTGCAAATGGTGTGAGTTATGTTTACTGCCAATGATTGCAATGGTGCTAGTTTGCTTTTCTGTAAGCTGAAAGTAGAAGTCGCTACCTCCCGGTGTATTGATACCAGGATTGCGATTGTAGATAAGAAAAAGAAAGAGCATTTGAACTGAAAGGCATTTGAAGTATGTCACAGTGCAAGGCCGGTTTTTATGCATTCATTCGGGGAAACAAAGCATCAGGGAAATTCCAACTGTACATTTATCGCCAATAAAACACAGCCACTGATATTTTAAAATCACATCTTTTTGCCCATGTCTGTACAGTACATTCTTTTAGTGCGATTGAATGGTTCTCAATTTCATATTCACATTTTCACAGCGATTCCAAAGCGCGGCGCTTTTCAGTGAAATAGCGAACGCCGAAGGTGCTCGGGTACGATGTAGAAAAAGCAACTTGCTAGGAAAGTTTCCTAGGTAGTTGCTTAGTTGCTTGGGGCGGTGTCCTATAATGTAACATAAAAACCAGCTGGACTATCATGCACATTCTCTTTTGAACGCCGCAATTTACAAGAAAATCTCTCTCGTTGATCATACTACGAGGGGTTCCCACGCTACTTCTCGCCCATACACCTAGGGGCCCCATCTGCAAGTTGTTCATGCATCTTCAATTCACTCGCGAAATAACCTATTTTAGCATGTTCAGTCAGTCTTTAAACCGATCGCCACTTCAAGATGCAACATTCGATGTGAACAAATGCTGCCGGCGCACGATTGCAAAAACGTGGACCGTGCCACGTGGGCCAGAATGTTGATAAGCAGCTCCCGGCTTTTTCGGCTTGGTAGAATCATGACGACAATCTGTTGTGTTTTTTTCTTCGGAAAAGCTCAACAGGTGGGAACTGGCCACGTGTCATTTTGAATATCGCGTGACCAAACCGCACCAGCGAATTCCAGATAATGTCGGCATTTACGTCACATCTCCCATTTTATCAATGGAAAAGCCGGATAATTTTAGCTTAGCAAACAATTGCCCCCGCTTGATGACATCCGGCTTTGATTCCCAACCAGCCGTTTGTAGCTATCTATAGCTCCCCTGGGACCAATAGCATATGGGGTGTTTTAACGAGCCTGTTGCCATTAAAAAATAACAGCAGTAATAATTAAAATGTTTTTCTATCGAGAGATGTTGGTAACTGTGAAAATAACCCCTTGCCTTAGATTAATTATTTCTCCTTGGTTAAAGAGTTTACAATTGCAACGATTTCGTGCCTCGTTTTCGAAGAGCAGCCTCCATTTTGCTCGGTCCAATCAGACAGGAAGTGTTTTATTCCTCCAAGTTTAACATTAACTTCATTTTGGCAATAAACGCCAATTATTGTGGTACTTTCCGAGAAACGACAACATCACCACGATTTACATGTCTGCTTGATGTTACCATTTACAAACAACATTTTCATGCACAGTGTTACGCACGCTAATGAAAGTAGCTCAGATAGCACTCGAGCAATCAAAGACAGAAAATTCTCTTCGTCAAATTGAACAGGATGTGAAATGAGTATGCATGATAGTCAAGTATATTCGAGTGTTCCCAAAATGGAACGTCATAAGATGGTGTACGCGTGATTGGAGCAGTGCTGTGGTTGTTTTCCAACATTAGTGTAGACTGTAAACAGCTGGCAGCTCTGCATTCTATGCATTAGAGCCACATTGGTAATGTACGTGCACACTGACGGTGTCTGTTTGCCATCTGACAGCACGATGCGGAAATCCAAAAGGTATTTATCGCCCACACCATCCGTTGACCGTGAACAATCTTACGGCGCTGTTCGTCAGCAGTAGATAGCAACCTGTACTGATGAATGCGCCGTGGCCGCTGTTTGTCCTCTCGCCGTTTGCGTCATTGCTAGCTGTGTGACGTCAGCTCGATGACATTAGTTATTCATTAGACAGACTCTCGTACACAGTACACATTGCGCATGATACATGTCAGCTCCGCCGCTGCAAAGGTAACTGCGCTGGCCAAAATAAGTGTGCTCATTTCTCGAGAAAAGGGAGCTTGTATTGATCGAGAGAAGTTGAAATACCGATTGAAGAACTGACTGGATACGCGGATTTCATGTAGATGGCTCCATGTCGGCGGGATATTCCGACATAGTGCACGTGACGGACATGTAGTATGGTGGTATGCTGCCTCTGACTCCACAGCCCTCGCCTTGTGCATGTCTTGAAGTGCCTTCCTCGGGTGACCATGGCCGAGACAAGGAGGATCGAGATGCCCTCGCCCAGGAGGGCTCACTTGCCACCGATGGGTGCTCGGACCAAGGCCACACGAACACCGATCACGTAGTAGATGTGGCGTCCGAGTGTATGGGCGATGCCACGACGATAGGTGATGCTGCCCACCACTGCGACCATCTCGAGTCTCGGGGCACACGCATATCCGCGCCAGGTCGTTTCGAGGGAGACCGCGACCCGTGTTACTTCGAGAGACTACCTGTGGAAGTCACCACCAGGATCTTTGGCTTTCTGCGCCCCATCGAAGACGCTCTCCCCCTGCTGGCCAGGGTCAATCGGAGGTGGAGGAAAATTCTCCTGAATACGCCAAAACTGTGGCGGGAGATCCATGTCAGGTCTGACGATTACTCACCGTTGCATTACACCGTCTTGTCAATCATCTTCCGCGTGTACGGGGCCCACGTGCGCGAACTCACGTGGCAGACGGGGTCCCGCGTCTACGAGTCTCTCTTCTGTCTCATACCCAAGCTGACATCCCTTACTGTCCTCCGATTGCCCATCTTGTGGAACAAATGGGTCGTGGACCAGCTAGCACCGCTCACCAGACTCGAGGAGCTGCAGATCAACGGCGGCTTCGGGCTGACCGACTCCGACCTAGCCCGCATCGCTGGCAACTTCCCTGGTCTGAGGCGGGTGGTCCTCAGTTCCTGCTGGGCGGTCACGGCCAAGGGGGTAGAGGGCTTCCTGGAGTCGTTGCCGCAGCTGGCAGAGTGCAAGCTCAAGATCAACGAGGGGCTGCCGCTGTGCGACATGAGGAGCGACTTCGCAATGCTCCAGGGCAGCATGGTGACGCGGAGTGTCGGCAACGCCTCGCGGGCCAGCACCATCACCGTCCTTAGCTTGAACTTCGTGCCGGTGGAGATGGAGGAAGTCTGGGGGGTGGTCAACTGCTTGCCTCGGCTCAAGAAGCTTTCGATCAGCAACTGTGAGGTAATTTGAATAATTTCATGTTGAATCGTTAAATTAATTGTTGTTTGACACTGATTTCGAGGGATGGGCTGGGCCCCCTCCCCCAGAGAGCACCAAGATAATACTTTCAAGACGGTTTAAAAGATCTTTCGCGAACATATTCAACATCTTCCTTTATTCAGATCCTTCGTTTAACAAAATGGCATTGATTATCAACAACGTTTCATTTTAATGTTACAATCTTCTAAGCATACCCACAAGTTTGATTTAAATCATATTTGAAAATTCACTCTTCGACAACATAAACAAAACATAGCTATAGAACACATGCTTATAAGTACTGTACATGTACGTTTACCTGTTCGCACATTGCGTAACTTTGAATTTCCCTCCGAATGGTCAATAGAGGGCAGTACATTGTTCTATTAATTATTCTGAATACTGGCCCCAAAGTTCGCCCCGCGTTTGGACATGTGAATGTATTATTTTGTGACGCAGTCACCAAATGTTATTTTTTCAGCGAGTCCAAAATTTAGTTGCATCTGAAAAGTCATTTCCGATATTTTTTTGAGATGCTTGAATTGAAAATTAGTGGAAATTGTGTAAGGTGTGAAACAATTTCTCTGATATCGAGTTAGAATAAATTCATGGACAATAATTCTGAAACATCGAGTAAAGCTGAGATGAATATGCACACCCCGAATATTCACTCGATTGCGTAATATTTTTTTTAACTAGTTAAGATCGTAGTTTGCGTTAGCAAGTGCTTGAAAAATGCACATTCCGCCCACATTCCACACTTAGTGTATGTATATCTCCGTACCGTGAATCCTATCCCATCTCAGGTTTGAAACTGATTTTCCAACAGCCTCAGGGCGTCTAATCATTTTAAATGAGCATTTTCCTTCGGCTTTTCTTTTTCTTTTTTCATTCCTTTCTAAACGAAACGACCCATTTTCAGTCTAGCGCGCAAGGACCTCAGTGGCGCTTTTAGCTTTCTTACTTATCATTATTAATCCACTCTTTTTTTCCGGAAGCCACGACATACCCGTCTCCCAACTCATCACTGGCCGCAGCGCAGAAACACTGGATGGCAGCGGCCAATGGCCCAACAAGGCCAGGGCCCGGCACGATCTTAGCCGCACCGTCACAACAAGATACTCTGTAGTTTGTTTTTATTATTTTGTGGACACGATCTTTTATTAGTGCTTCACGATGCGAGAGAGCTTCCCCGCTTGCTCCGCCACTAGCACTTGGCGGCATCACGGCACTGTGACTGCGCTACATGCAAACGTGTCAGAATGCAGCGTAGCTGTCGTGGGGGCTGAGGTTTATTCCGTCAAGTTCTCTGGGTTGCCATGGGAACCCTCAAATCTACATTGTAATGAAATTGTTCTCGCCGTCTGCCTCGCGCCGCTACAGAAATGCTAATAAGAGCGAACCAGCTGACAGTCTAGAAATTAAAAAAAAAAATCAAATAAGCTGCAGTGGACGTACAGATATACACCGCGGGGGGGGGGGCTGTAATAATTTAGAACGATGCTGGGCAAAGTTTGTCTCCTTAGTTACTGCAGCTGGGTTGTGGGGGGAAATCAGGTGCGGATCTAGATGGAGAGGTTTTGGGGTCAAAGCTGCCCTGACACCAAAATAAAAAAATAAATGAAATAATCATACTAATCAATGAAATGATGACATCTTGGAAGAAATATCGTTTTGTCACCGTGTCAGTAACAATGTAATGCATTACTTTAATATGTGTCCGCCTGTCCGCAACCATTGGACATTACAAAATTTGACCGGCCTGACTCAACCCCCCCGGAAAACTTCCTTGACCTGCCCCTGGAAATTGCCAGAATGTTGTCGGATGGATTGAGGAAGTCATTGCCTGTTTTGAATGCTTTAACCTAAAGCAACAAATTAAGCAAAAAAGGACAAGGAGATATTTTTCTACTTTGAGTGCACACGAAGCTTTCCTCTTACTACCTTGTACAAGTCCATCGTTAAACACCCAAAGGGTCTCTTTTTCGACTCCGTTGTTTTGTTTTAACGGGACTATGCTATACAATTTATTTTACAACAGCCCTTGAAACTACACCTTTCTGTTTCAATTAACATTATTTCTATTATTTTGCTTTGCTTTTTTATCTTAATTTTTTGAGTCTTTCTCTTTTTATGCTAATTCGAATTTCTATATATTCATGAGCAATTCTGTGATGTCCCAAGTCCGGCACTAAACCTCGACGTTGCATTGATTTGTGCACAAAAACGGCTGGAATGGTGTTTTTCATATTTTGCTACTGTAAATTTCTATTTCTTTGACAATTTATTGTTATGTAAGTATATGACAATAAACCAGCGAGCAACCTTTTCGCAGCAGTCGGAGGAGCACATTTGGGGCTCATACATTTGAATATGAGAACATTGTAAACTAAAGGAGTCTGCCCTGAGTTACATCACAGCAACAGCGCTCTCACTTGTCTGGAAAAGCTTGGACAATTTTACCGTTTAAAAAGGTGCATTTTGTAATACACGTAGCCCCAACAGGATTTCAAACAGTTTTCGTACATCGAAGAAGAGTATAGCCTAAAGACGCACCAAATTGTAGTCTAAGAAAAATTCATTGCATGGATCCTTTAAGTTTTAATTTCTTTTCTCCTCGGGACTTATTTCGCTGCGCTTTAACATCCTGTTAGCACGGAGGAAGACAACCTTGTCACTCCGGAAGAGATGAAATTAATATTCCGTCCAGCTCCCCCCCCCCCAAAAAAGCCCTTCATTCCCGCGCCTACTCATTCTCCAACAGTCCATGGAGGAGCCGACTGCATGCATGCGCACCCATTGCCGTTCAAGGTACCGCTATACCCATGAGAGGAGCGGACGGGGCGCCCCCGCACTGTCCGCCCACCTCGCGGCCGAGAGAGTGTCTGATTTCTCGCGCCTACTAACACTTTCTTGTTGAGATGCCAGTTTCTGAGTCCTCCAAAAACACAGGCCGGTTTGTCATATTCCTCCGGAGAAAACAGAATAATACATGCCGCATAGAACCGTTTGGTATTTGTACCGAGACTGCTTGACATTTCAATGTGAATCAGGCTCTTTCGTTCCATCTGCACGTGTGTGACTACAGATGGAGAAAAAAAATGCTATTCCACCGTGTCTGCTAGACTCAAAGGTCACTTTTGCATTTTTGTTTCCAGAATAATCCAAATTTCAGGGTTGAGAATTGACAAGGGTACACGTATCGAATTAATGTCTCTGTTTCTACAACCAGGCGTGTTTCTTAATATAGACGTGTTCCCAACCCACCAACAAAAATGCATCGCCAATTCATTTGAAATGCTGCGAAACGAGTATTGATTTTGCATGAAGAAAATTTTTCTTTAAATTAAGAAATCGTTCTTGGCGGATACATTTAACGGGAAATGCATCTTTATTTATGCGTGCATATCCAAATATTGTGGGTCTGTCAATTTCTTTCCCTGCATGGCACGAACTAAAACAATCTAATTACTGCGCGTGTGAAGAAAGACCGTCCATTTACTTAGTTTTTAAACACTTAAAAATGCGGAGCTTTCGAGTGACCTTTAAACGAGGATGCATCGCGAGAACTCCACAGCGATGTATACTGGGTGTGTTTGGGTTATGCAGCAATGCAATGTACACAAGCTCATCCTACGCATCATCCTTCACCCAACCAACCGTTTATGCTTTTTACGTCCCTTTTTGTCACCTTTCTGTCATCTCAGTCAACGCAGTAAGATGAATTTATCACTGCCTCTGACTGAGCAAAATGGTGCGAAATAATGCAGTGCTCATTATCTTTGGCGGTGAGGAGTTGAATCAGGCGGTGATGGGTGGGGCGGGACCGCATGAGGTGGGGGTGCGACTGTCTCATCACCTCATCCGTTTTCATTTCTCTCCTAGTAGACATCGCATCTTTTGACGTGCTGGCCAAAGCATGCAAACAGCAACAACTCGCGCCATCTTTGATTTAAGGAAACCCATTTTCCCTTTCATGGCAACAGCTATACACTACAAATAATGATAAGAAATACAAACCTACGAAACAAAAGCTCTGTAATGAATTCGCGTGGTGTGATTCTATATATTCTGTTCACCTAACAGCGCATTCAGCGCCAATCACAGGATGATTATGAGCGGCAATGAAGAAATGTTGAGTTTCAGATGAAAAAAGGAAAACCCTAGATAGATATCCCAGGGAAAACCCAGGCAATCATCGAGGGACCCAACACCCAATTCACATTTGACAACTTAGGTGGGACGTGCTACGTATTCCGACATGATTCTCCAGTGGTACATGTATTAAACTGTTCGTCCAATTATGATGAAGGTAACAGTTGTAGTGTGAATTTTTTTCTTCTTTTTTTTTCCACAGGGACTGCAGGGTGTTCGTCTGCATTCCTCATCACTGCAGAAGATCTACCTTCTCAACCTGTGGTCTGTTCACTTCGTTAGTATCAACGCGCCTTCGCTTCGGTTTCTACGCGTGGACACCGGTCTCGAATCCAACGAGCATCTGGAAGTGTTCGCAGGGAAGCTACGGACCTTACAGGTGGACGGTAGTGGTGTCTTGCGGACGTTGACCGTCCGCGGCGGCAGGCTGACCACCGCCGAGATCCGTCGCTGCCCGGTCTTGGATCCCCGCAGCTTTCGCAGTTTCTTCCTGGAGAATCCCTTCCTGACGGATCTCCTGCTGGGGTGCGTATGCGGTGACGAGCTGGTCTTGGATCATATCGGCTGCCCTAGCCTGGAGCGGGTCATCCTGCAGGGAGACTTCGCCTGTGGCGGGATGCTCCTCAGATGTCCCAACCTGCGGGTCATCCAGACGGCAGAGGAGATCGAACTGCCGGCCCTACGGCAGGTCATCATCGTGGCAGATCACCTGCTCAAAGTGTCGCTGGTGGGTCTCCCTGGCCTCAGTAATGTCATGGTGCAATGTGACAGCTTAGAACACGTCGAAGCCAACATGTGCAGCGATGATGCCCTGTGTTTGCGCTCCTTCGTCGTCCATGCTACCCGTTATGTTGGCTTCATGCGTCTCTTTGACTGTTCCATTGGTGCTCTGATGCTGAGCACACCGTGTGCTCACACTGTTGTCCTCTACCGATGCCAGATCTCGGACTACTCGCTCAAGATGGCTCTGAGTGCGTGCCCCAACATCGTCCACTTGAGCGTGGAAAAGTGCGACACGCTGACTAGCGTCTGCGTACCGTCTCACGCCTCCTCTCTCAAGTACCTGAACCTGTTCGGTTGCAAGAGCCTGGCAAGAGTCACCATAGACTGTCACGGCGTGGCAGCTGTGAATTTGGGACAATGCCTCAAGACGCGGCTCTTCGTCAGGGGTCTGGAGTATGACCTAGCCATGCATCCACTCAAGTATCCGAAGATCGTCTTGCCTCATCAGTCACTAAGATGGAGCCACGACAGAGTTCCACAGCTTTTCACCATCGCGATGTGAAACACCGAACAGCAGCCGTAGGCTAGAAATCCAGACGAGTATTCACCGCCGGTCAAAAATGCCTTGCTTGCGCCTGAGTCGTGATTGTATCAAGCAAATTTCCTCGTGGCCTATATTCACCGCATAGTTAACATCACCGGACATAAAAAAAACTGTTGGCGTTAAAAGCGCCTTAAGAGAATGATTCTCTTATTGTAATTTGGTAATCACTACATGTGTATTGGCCCAATGTCATCTCAATATTAAACTTCGATAAGCTCACTAAAGTATTTCGCCCGATAATCGCTTGGATCTACCAAACAGTTGGCAGCCGCTACTGGACGCATTATGCTGGCATTAAGTACAGACGGAAAGCATATCAGTGGAAGAGGTTGGAAGTCTGAAACATTTATGGGCCTGTTTTGAATAACCTAACAACTCTATCCGGAATTTACGACTAGTGATGCAGAAACTATAATTGAGAGAAAAAAGGTATAGATTGGAAGGCAATTTTAATGAGTGGGGTATACCGTGCTTTAAAGACAAGGTTTGAGGAAGAGGGATTGCAAAAGGGTTTCGACAGGAAGTGGGTGGGGATGGTAGACAAATTGGACTTTACAGCAACAGATTTCATTTGAACATTGAGCTTAAAATTCACTCAAAGTCAAATGAGTTGGGTTATGATTAAAATGCCAAGATGTAGGTTTAACCCATTTTAATGGGAGGTGGTAGATAAATACGCAGAATGAACTGTGAATCCGACATTTTAGGAAAAGTCGGATTTTGACTTGAAGATTTTTGTCCTTTTATTTCAATTTCAATGTCATTTACTTTCCCCAGATTTTTCGGAAGGTGTAGTGCACCCACTGACCCTCGCCTGATCCTCCAAATTCAGGAAAGGAGGCGAGTTTACCACAAGAAAAATCTTAGTTATAACTTAGATGTCAATTCACGGGCAAGAGGGTGAATAATGACGGAAGTCAATTAGAATTGGTTGTGACTTGAACTAAAATACCGCACAACTTGCGACGTGTTGAAAAAAAATCAGTTTGACAATTGCTTTAAATGATTTATAGACAATCAGGTCTTATGGGGCACAGTATACTCAAGCAAAATGAATAAATATGGAATATTTACCAGTGCCATGTAAACCATAATTCGGTTACGGACGAAACGTCTCATCCCATCTGTCATGTCAGAGAGTTATTGTTATACCACTGCATGAATGTGAAACATTCATTTATTTTTTATATGCAACGTCTCAAAAAAAATCCTGAAAAAAGATCAGTACATTTCGATGCCTGAGTAAATCCCGAAAATAATATTTCCGCTTGAATAAATCCCTCGAGTTCACAAATGTCTGTATCAGGTAAAAGAAGAAATGGTGTTTGGCGTTTATCAAGACCCAAGTGGACTGATGGAACTTCAATCCATCCATTTACCTGCGGAATAGAACATTCCATGTTACAATGCAACCGCATCATGATTGGGAACGAATGGTTCGATGTCACATGATCAACAATTCACCAGCTAGATGACTGGGATTTATTGAGGCGATGTATTAACACTATTGAGGCAGTGTGAAACTTGTGTTATGCAAGTCCATAGGTCTATAATTATGGAGAAAAGAGCCACTTTAAGGGGCGTTATACAAATGCGGGGGGGATCAATGTTGTATGAGCAAAATTCGTTGCTTTTGTGGACACAAGTTATCATGCTGCCAGTCGTCAATATCAGCCCCAAAAGTGTTGTAAAATATTCACTTTGCACAATATCCGGGTTCGAGGACAGAAGGCTATAGAACAAGACATTTCCCGCCCCTCCCCCTCGAAAGAGGGGGGGGGGATGCTCTGACAAACATTTCTCCACCGCTCAGTTCGTGTTTACGGGCCCGGCTACTCCTCAACTCAAACAGCGCGTTATAACATTATTGTTGTGTCTGAAAAAAACATTCATCGGATTCAGTGAGCTGTAAACGGGATGGACAAAAATAAATGTAGTGCTGACGCATGAAGGTGTTTTGTGAACGATTGCCGTGTCACTCTTGCGTATTTCTATCTCGCCTCAGGCATCACACAGTCTAAAGTAAACAGCTGACATTTTAGTTTTTTGTGGCACAGATTTGCATGAATGGTAACTGATATACTTCATGTGCTTGGAGCATGGTTGTTCCCCCCAGGGACAGTTGTTACTGCTAGACAGGCGTATGGCTTCTCTTCGGTGATAATTTTGATAAAGGGACTCATTGCGGGCCTTGTGCGCCAACTTTCCCTCCACTTGTGACTTTTTCCCCTGTTTGATGTGGGCATCAGATACGCTCTAGAACATAGATCTGATTGGCCAAATTTTCCATGCTGCGTCCGATCTGCCCCACATACTATCTTCTCACTGTCATTGATCTCCTCTATTATGTAGACGTTGCATGCTTGCTCAGAAAGATCCGATTTTCTGTATGTTGATCTTACCATTATTACCAGAACGAGGTAGAAGTGTGGGATATTTGTTCTGAGTTCTCACGGAGTCTTGACACTCAGACCTCCCCGAGGAGTTTTGTGGAGTTGCTTTGAGATTGTTCTGAGAAACGTTGTTAACGCTTTCGCGAAGTCCCATCTCGCGCAGGAGAGAACAGTTGGCTTTTGTGTCCTCTTTTCTCTTTCTTTTCCTCGGCTTCAAGGATCTCTTGAATTCAAGTTGGCACAATGCTTTTGACATAACTGGGGTATTCCTTGCACGTACGTTATACGTGCAAGCCTTTCCATTTCTTTGACAAAGATTCTGTGTTAACCACGTGGTGCAACTCTTGAGGCCTGTCCCCCTCCCATTTATACGTGCACCTTACATAGATTTGGAAAAGAAATGAAAAAAAAGAAGAGTTCTTTAAGATGACCCAAATGATCTAGTATCTCCTTTCCAGAGAATGAATCCCCTTCAACTGTCCCCTAGCTTGCGGGCCTGAAAACTTGACCCTTGTTCCATGCTGTGGCTGGCCATGAGCGGTCTGTGGCAGCATTATCTAGATCTACAGGTGGGTGCGCGACAGCATGAAACACCACAGAGTGTGGGTTGCAATCCGCCTCGAGCAGAAGCACCTCATCGGTTGAAAAGGGCCGCGTTCGTCGGGAGGGTTAATTTTGTTGGTAGACTGATGCGACTGCAACGCTTGCGATTCATAATTGTTCGTGAACCAGCGATGCGCAGTTCCTACCAAAGGAGCCTCATTTGCTGATGAAATAGCGCCCTCTGTTGGTCCAGCTCGAGGACCAGATAATGGACAGTAAATGACGTGTAAATTCCTTGAGGTATCGAAGGATACTAGGTTAAACATTGGGGTCCATGGAGAGACTTTGAACTTACAGGCTTTTAACAAGGCCTGTATGGCAAAGCAGTATTTCGACTCCTCACTAGCGCATAAACTTATCTTACAGTGTTCCCTAAGCTTTCATCACTCATCTTTGAATAGAAACTCAAATGATGTAAATAAATGCAACGATCGCAGTATACAAGTACATGTACAGTGGAACACTATTATAACAAGGTCCTCCGGACTGTATAAATTACCTTGTTACAATAGTTACCTTGTATTACCAGTCATGGAAACAAAGAAAAATAAAGACTTGGGACCTAAAACTATCCTCGCTATAAACGTGACTTTGAACCAACAGTGCTCTTCTTATGTGTGTTCGACTTGTAATATGACAAACTACGTTTTATGACTGATGGCAACTTATTGAGCTGGATTATAATTAATTATAAAAAGCCCTGTATTTGGCTACTTGTTGGTGATTTGAAAATATTCAGGCACGGACCCAAGGGGCAAATTTGACGAAAAAAGGGACAGAGTAAGGGGAAGGGACGGGACGTAACACAGTTAAATGCCCATGTGTGCACTGTGCTAAAATCTGCACCTGATATACATGTGCATGCCGTTTTTCAAATGTAAAAACGTCGCGTCGTTTTCAATGGGGACGATCCGAACATTCAAGTTTGTAACAAGAGTGTTCGTGTCTCAATGATTTGGCTACGACTAGATATAACATGCAACGCACGGATACGCTAGCCAGCCGCTTCATAAAGTTCCCATATATACATGTATCTTCTAGTCGTAGCCTAAATAATTGGACACAGCCTGTGTGAGGCGGAGGAGCACGTCTGCTCGAAGTGCGCCCTCATCTTACGCAAGTTGAAATCAAGATGGCGTCTTTGTTGAGATCGTCGAAGATTCTTCGAGTCGTTCCTGGTTTACTGCGAACCCTACAGGGACAATCGAGCGCCCTGGGATCGTCAGCAGGGCGACAGACGTTACGAAGCTCAGTTTCATCTGTTCGAGAAAATGTTAGGTATGGATCTTAACCAGTGAAATTTCTCCGCAAGTTTTGCAGTGTCGCACACCGTGGCACACGTGTTTCCTGTGCGTGTGCACCGTTCATGATGATTACCGCTGCAGACTACATGCACTGCAGCGGTTCTGCCAGTGCGATGCGCGTGTGCGTGCGTTGCATGGCCGGTGCCGTTCCGCTTGGTGGCACCACGTTACCTTCGCTCTTTTGATCAGGGGAGGACCTTCCAGGCCCGAGCCCCATAGGCTGACCAGTGTCCAGCCCCCCTACAGCCACATGCCTAGCTCTACCATGTCTACTGTGTCTACTAAGTGGAGCGTTAGAATTCCTTTTTTTCAATTTTGGACGGGATTGTCATACTAATGCTCCATGCCTGTACATGATATAGTAAGGTTGAAACGGTTCTCAAAAATTCCAAAGACTCACCAAAAATACCTCTATTGCCACCTACTGGCTTCCGTAACGTACATGTAAATGTAAACGTCAAACGGTTGGGGCTTCAATGATATTTCTAACTTCAAGATCTGACCGTTTTCACTCGACACACGCACAGGACTTGAACTTTTCGCCGCCTGTACCTTTCAATTGGCGTAGTGAGATTTATGGTCCTCCCAGAAATTTAAACACGCATGAGTGGCCAGGCTGTACGTGGTCTGGGAACAAGACTTGTTGATTGTGACGGTTAGGAGTTAGCCTGTTCGATATGACAATATTTCACAATATTTCAATATGATGTTGATATCGGATATCTTTTCATTCGTAAAAACACATAAACGAATTAGGATATCGTGCAAATCGATATGCCAAAAATTATCGAGATAAACTCCAAATGATGTACTGTACATGCACATTGGGAAGTCAATGCACTGCCTGTTTAGCCCTGCATTACTGCATTTAGGCCACACAAATACTCCATTGAAAACCTCAAACCACAAAGTCACTGTTGGCCCTAAGTAGCTGCAAGGGTCTTAAAAGTATTCGGGGGGCAGAACCAAACCAACTGACTGTATGCACGTGTGACGTATTGTACAGTAAACTCCAGCTACACGTAAATTGGCTCTCTCACTCGCGACTCGAGATTGTCATACCGCGCCCCTGTGCTGCACATGTACACAGCCGTTTTCCAATACTCAACTTCGTCCCTGTCTCGGGCTCCGTCTCCAAAACAAATTCCCTATTGTGGGCCTGAAGCGTTTCAATTAAATTGAAGAACTGTAATGTTTGGCTCTTTTGCATCTTACTTGATGTTTTGTGCCACTATCAAACTTGCTATTGCGCTTACAACTTCAAAGTTAGGTAGTAAAAAACAGGTGAAGCCTGAAGGGAGATGAAGTTGAGTATTGGAAAACGGCCTACATGCGACCCCCAAGTGCATGCATGTAGAGAGGGGTCCCTGGTATTGATGTACTCAACCACATGCATACATCAGTCAAGCAGTGTGGAGCTTATTGCTTCTAGGCAACTGTGGCGAAGGAAACTGATACCGAAGCGTGATATTTTCCTTGCCGACTTACAAGAAGGATTTTTTGTGGTCTTGTAGAAAAGGGACCAAGTGAAACATTCCGACTTACCGTATGAGAAATAAATGACGACTTAGAAATGACGGTATCAATACCAGTAGCCCCTCTAGTAACATGCATGTGCTCTGTCCATTTTGGGGGTTACCTTATTGAGTGAACTTTACTGCTAATGTGTGCTGGGAAATGGCTTTTTCTGTACGGTGCCATGATATGATATATGATGTCCACAATTTCTATGTTGAAATTTGCTTTCCACCAGCATATAAGAGTTCTAAATGTAGAAATAATACGTGTTAGTATTGATGACAAGGCCAGCTCGGGAGTACACTACGAGACATGGTGGTTTGGATCATGTTTATTTTATGAATGGAAAATGATGTCAGCACGATAATATCAGATATTGTGATATTTTTTCATGATATTACGATATCAAAAGAACTGAATATCGAACAGGCTTAGTTGGGAGTGCTACCAACAACAGTTTCCTGGTCAATACGTCTTGTGCCCCGACTACATTTGGGCCTCTCCTGCGGTTCGTTAGAGGACCATGTTCGCCCATAGAGTTATTGCATATTCTAAATCTGGCTACACGCATTTGAAAGGTACAGGCGGCGAAAAGTTCAAGTGCTGTGCGTGTGTCAAGTGAAAACGGTCGGATTTTGACAGATTTTGAAGTCAGAAATATCATTGACGCCCCAACCGTTTGACGTTTGCATTTACGGAAGCCAGTAGGTGGTGATAGAGGTATGGAATTCCATATTTGCCGCTGCCCGTCGTCCGTCGCCTTTTGCTTTTTGTTGTGTCCCAATTCTGCCTTTTACCAGTTCCAAACATGCCATTTTCCGTAAAATTAAATTTTTTTTTTTTACATTTTATTTTTTATTACATTTTTTTACATTTTATGTAAAAGGTAGAGTTGGGGTTCCCATCCCCATTATTATTTTTGTTCAGAGTACGGGGACCAGTAAACAGTCTAACTCGAGGAGCACGTTTGGGCCGTGACTAAGGGCTGCGTTCGAGCGAGCTACTCGTGTTTGGAAGGAGATACAGAAATGTAATGCGTGCGCACCACACTCGGGTTGAACTGAAGGAACCGTGCTAATGCAGCCAAGCACTACTAGTCCATATTGCCTGGTACCCAGGTTATGTGTCATGCATGGGTTACCACTGACATTGGTTGACAGTATGACCTACATTTTTACGAACGAATTATGGGGCAGTTTCATGTCTGTGCAAGTAAAGTATACACACGTGTGTTCATACATGCGTGGCGCTGGGTGGCGTGGGCTGGTGATGAGCGATCAGCCCTGATGAATGCCTTGGGCGTAATTAACCTAATTCTAACACAAAAACAATAAGTCAGATGCCGTAATCACACATATTGTGTTGATATTTTAAGAGCTGTTATTGATATGTTGGTCGGACATTGTGCCCAAGCATCTTTGATTTTGTTCGGACAAACAAGGACAAGCTCGGAAAATGTCCGATGTCTGACTGTAATTTCACGCTTTGATATCACATTAGAAACACATGAAAAACAGCGTATATGTACCTGACATTTCCCATTTTATAACTCGGACGTGGCTTACGGCGTGATCTGCTCAAGCATATGGCCCCAAAGAATGAGCTGGCGAAGATACTTACCTTCTTCTGTTTCTGTGGTCTGAGAACCCTGTCTGCAAAAACACAGAACTGTGGAAAATCCTTTCCGTTTGAAGTTCACCAAGTTTCTGACTCTAAAAGCCATAGTGCCGTGCTTTCTAAACCGCAACAGACAGCAAGACAGCTGAAATGGGAACCTCGCTGAATGCTACAGAATGCATCAAAGTGCACTGGTGGAGTTTGTGGTCCTGTGTAAAGTGCTCCTGAGGAACACCTGCCTTAACCTTGACAAGTTGTAAAGGGTACTCTGAAACTTATGTTCACTACCATCCTTTCACCGCTGACGCATTCTGTTGCATGTAGAGGGCATGGGGCATATGAAACAGCTGAACCATCTTGATCTCTTGTTATGTATGGAGCAGGTTGGCGTCGACCACCACTGCTGTGACCCAGAGCTCTTACAGCACCCAGGCGCAGTCTCGCATTGGCCCCGCAGCCAAAGCGGACAATGAGTTCCGCACGGTGCTACGGCGTCTGGACGACATGGTGCGCAGGACGGGCCGAATCACCAAGAACCAACTGATGTTGGTCTTTGACGAAGTCTGCAAGATGGGTGAGGCCTGGCTAGAACACAGTGTTAACACTTGGGAGAGGTTTGGAGGGGTCGTTTTGTAGGCCCAAAGGGGACTTTTCTGTCGATGTCTTGTTTGAAAAAAGTCTCAAACTTTGGAGCCAAATGGTCAAAAATGAAAGTGGCGTATTTTGACGAGAAAGTGGAATGAGCATAAATGAGTGAAAAGAGTAGTTTGCTCCTTTTCTAAGAGCACTTTATCACTATCTGATAAAGTTCAGAAGTAACGATGACCCTATATAGCCCGCTTTGACGTCCCGTACATGTATAAGTGTGCTTGGCAAAAACAGTGAACAGTTCCTGGAAATTCTTCTAGAGAGATTGAAGTTGGTTTACTAGTATACCCCATATTTATGCACACTAGAGGAAAAAAATGAAATTAAAATTAATGGGCAGAAAATCTTTCTTGTGAAAAAGTTAACTTTTTTCTAGAATGTGTCAAAAATATATTAATTTTCAGTTTCTTTATTCTTCCAATTCATTCCAAAAGTCATTGCCAACAAGTGGTTTATTTCCAGCATTGTTCTAAACTTCATACACTTGTATTAGAAACAAAAGCAACAGAAAGATAAAAAGAATGGACACATCATGGTCTTGTCACAGACTCACAGACAGTAACTGAAATTTCACAGGAACAGCATCCCCTAACCAGGCCCTTCTTCTCCTCCGGAGCTGTGGGTCTCTGCTCCCAGAAGTGCCCCTGAGTGAAAGGACGGAGTTGGTGCACAAGATCTGGGACAGGCTAGCCAGCATGGGTAAGAGGGCTAAACCTGTGGTGTGCAGAGAGTGACGGTTTTTGTGTGGCTTGTTTTTCCGCATTTGTGGCCCTATGCAACAAAATGAGCCAGAGGTCGCAGAGCCATTTTTCGGCATGGAGGTTGTGGAAAGAATCTTGCACTTTGTAAATCAGCGAGAAAGCTGAGAAAGTTTTTCACCCGTATAATGTTCATTTTTATCAGCCTGCCAAACTGAGTGATACATCAAAACAAGGAACCCAGGGGCGGCTGTAAGACCCTTAACCCAACCCCCCTCGGGTGTATGTAAAATCATTGAAATCATCAGGGAGATAGACATCGTGAATCAAGGAGATAGACATTGACAACAGGCTGTTCAAATTTCCCTGTATTGTCGCTTTTTATTATGAAAGTCTGGATGATGGAGACAGTTCTTTGAAGCTTAGACATAAATTTAAGCAAACTTTGTCTTTGCCAGCTGTTACACTCCTCTTTAATATAATTTTTATTTTTTTTGTAATTTGGCCTTTGGCCACGAGAGTAAATTAAGGGGAAAATATGTATGTCTGAGTGCAGTGTCACTTGCTATCAACAGGTGTAACCTATGATGTCAGCCACTACAATGCACTTCTCAAGGTGTACCTGCAGAACGAGTACAACTTCTCACCCACAGAATTCCTTGCCAAAATGGAGTCCAAGTCAGTGGAACCAAACAGGGTAAGTTGGCTTCTCAATCACAGGCAATAATGTGATGTATAAGCTGGGATTTTTTTAACATAGCAAGACACACCCATTGACATTTGTGAATTCAAAAATATTGTTTCTCAAAGTGGGATGGATTTGCCCCATCTTACTCCCTGTAAAAAAATTCTCTTAAAAAACAAGAATAACTGTAAGTAAAGAAATCAAAGCATTCAAAGAGTTCAGTTCAGCAAGAGCCTGTCATTATGACTAAACACTTGTTAGAGTTAAATTTCTAAGGAGCTGCAAAAATGGCACTGAAAACAAATGAATTTTAAAGGACTCACCTGACTTCAAGCTAAATTATTTTCCTGGCAGGCCCATTGCGAGTTCGCCAGTGGGTGCTCAGGTAAGGTACAACAGGTTGCTTGCTAGTTGTATGGTCAACACACAAGGCAAACCACAGGTGTGTTTTCCTAGAAAGATAATAGTGTAAGAGTTTCTGCCTGTATTGGCAAGTCCAGCGAGGTATATTGCAGGTAGAACAATCATATTATCCATTATATTTTTCCAAAATAGGCTTTAGTAAATGATGCATTGTTATTTATGTGCAGTTTTGGTTGGGGTTAATTTTTCCTCCAACTTCTGTTTGCTGATGTTGGGCGTAGGTGACATACCAGAGATTGATCAGCGCTTACTGTCTCCTTGGCGATATTCCAGGAGCTACAAAGATCCTAGAGTTCATGAAGATAAAGGAACTGCCTGTCACCGAGGGTGTCTTCAACTCTCTCATCACGGGGCACGCGAGAGCAGGGTGAGGCTGATACAAAAAATTAAGATAATTTCCCCTCCCCCCAAAAGGGAAGAAGTTTGTGTGGGACCTTAGTATGGTACCTGCGCTCCTCATGTGAGTTTTGTACTTAGTTTGAAGAGCCTAAAATTGGTACTTTTAATGCCAGCTGGGGGGAAATCTATGCATGTATTGCTTGCTCCTGACATGTTGATTGTAGTGATAAGTATTGCATTCTCTTGCTTTTCTGTGGATGGATTATCTTTGAAAAGGCTGTTAAAAATGAGCATGTTGACAGTTTAAAACCCGTTTGATTTTGTGAAGAGGCAAAAAATGAAAAATGCTCCGTAGTGAATTTTAAATACAGTGTGGCTTTGGTTTCTTTTTTCTGTTTGCAGGGACATGGAAAATGCTCGTAATATTCTTGATGTCATGAGGTATGCATTGTGATTATTTCATTGCTAAAACAGAGTGGATGGTGCTGTATCCCCCAGTAATCCTGTCTTGCTGAACCCCCACTGAGATTTTTGAGTGCAAAATGACAGGCCAAATAGAGACAAAAGTGTTGTTGAGGACGGTGATTGCAAAATTCAAGTTAATTTGATAACTGAATTACTGACTGCAGCAAAGAAAATGTTATTCCACTTGATATTTGTGTTCTGTTGGAAGAAAAGACTATTCCAAACATGCAGTAAGACCAGGCCTTCAGACTATTTTGTTAGTGTGAGGATGGTTTTAAGGTTGTAATGTCCCCATACTTACAGCAGAAGAAGAGCTTGGAGTTTTCCACATTGACCTGAGTATTGTATCAAGGGGGTACATTCCTCAAGCACTGATACATCAAGTAGGTTTTGGGTGGGCAGGAAAGTGATTGTTGGAAAGTTGAGTTGAATCTTTTCAGTGATCCTTGCTTCCTTGGCCTTTTTGATTGCGTGCAACCTTTATCCTACAAAAGCCTCTCTTATTTCTTGAATGTTTTCCTTGGAGTGGCCATTGCTTCAATCCTTCAAAATCTTCTGGCAACATCTGTCAACATGTGGCATTGTGAATGAGATCGCGGACCAGTGTAGGCAGTTTGAGTATAATCTCAGCTTGTGCGTGCAGGGCCAAGCACGAACAACACAAGGTCCAGCCCAAGAACTGGACACAGTACATCCTCCAAATTGTCCTCAGTCCTTGAAAATTCTCCAGTGCCACGCAAGGAAGATTTTGGGGGATTTTTATAGGTCAGGAGCAGTGAAGCTTCTTAAGCCCAGCTTTCTTACAGGAATGGCTTCCCTTGCTCAAGAAGCTCCAACGTCTGGGATGAGCAAGCTGTTGCCATCGTTTGAGTTGTTTCATAGAATCTCATGAACTCTTTGAGATTCCTCTGTTTCCTTGGTCTTGTAGGAATGTTGGACTGGAGCCCAGTCAGGACACGTATTCCGCTCTGATGTGTGCTCTGGCTGAGAAGGGAGACATCGAAGGCATTGAAGAGGTGAGTTGGAAACTTGCAGCAGGATTAGGCAGTGAGTTATGGGTGAATTGTTTTGCGTGATAACAGGATTCGCTCACAATTTCTTGTGAAATATTGTTTCTACTTGAGAGAAGAGAGGGTTGGTTGACATTGTCATATTTTTAAGTTACTCTGGAAATTCCAAGGTTATATTGTATGTCTGTGAAGTGGAAATATTGGCAATGTTTGTGCAAGTTATTTTCTTGATTTTGCAAGAATTATTTATTCTTATATCATTGTCATGCCAGGCTGTTCCACAGTTTTCAAATGAATTAATTTGAATGAATTAAACACTGTGCGTAATAAACAGTGTGTCTGAATAATGATTCATCAGATCTTCAAACATGAATATTCAATAGGTGATTCAGGAGGCAGAGTCCCAAGTGGGTGAGATTGCAGACCGGTACTACCTGAGTGTTGCCTACAGCCTTGCCACATCAGGCCATGAACAGCACCTCCCCAAGGTGAATAAGACTTCCCCATCGCAGAAAGGGGTTATTAAGTCCTTAAAGGGCACCTCTAAGGAAAACATGTTTTCTCTGATTTTATCTGTTCAAATAAATATAGAAGCATCCAAATTGAACGCAGTGTCATTTGTCTTTATAAACGTTGGATGTTCACTTTCTGATATCCACACTGTTGATTTCCGAAATCGAAAAAGGTGAAAATGAGCTGTTTGTCCAAGCTTTGGTTGGCAAATGTCTTGAGATCCTGTTCTGGGTGTTACTGCTTGCATGCAACTTTATATCTACATGTGTGTGCCTGGTGCAAGATGCCAGCCGAGCCCAGCGATATCCACCTTAGTAGACTTTGTAAAATTTGGTAGGATTTGGCATTTGTTTTACCCATTTCCGGAGGTGGAGTTTGTTGTAATAAGTTGGATGTGTTTAAAGGAAACCTGCAGGGTGTTAGTCGCACAGAAATATTCTTAAAACTGAAAAATTACTACTTTTTGAAAAACCAAAGATTTTAATTTTGAAGATGAGTTTTATGTGTCTCAGTGATTATTTTTTGCTCTGTGTACAAGTTCCCTTTTTTCCAGAATAGAACCACTCGTTGGAAATGATTTTCATAACTTTGTTTGTTTCCTGCCAGATTTTGGAAAGAATACGACTTGGTGTTGGATTTATTCCAGGTGAGTAAATTGCAATCCATGCCTATTCCAACGATCTACTAACTGATCTTTTGTTGAAGGATTCCCCTTAACTTTCCCCAAAAGCCACGTTCAGCTGGCATGAAATCTACCCACTGAAGTTCCATTCAGAAAAATTGAACTCTGGGTAGCCTTGTCATTGAGGTTCGCTCCAAAATGTAACTTTCTTTCATATCCATTAGAATTTTTGTAGATGGTTGACCAGACCTTTCTGAAGCTGTGTACCTTTATTCTGACGTTCCTGTCCATTCACCTCTTCAGATACCATCAACCTATCACTCAGTCTCATCACCCAAGGGCAGATAGAAGCAGCCTTCTCCGTCCTCAAGCTATTCAGTCTCCGCCAAGTAGCGACCATTCCCAGCACCGAGCCTCCCAGTCAAGGCAGCTTCTTCATCGACACCCTGGTGCAACTCGGAACGGTGAGTATTGAAGTGTCGCGGAGAGTGTGAGATTTGTGTGTTCGGTCAAGAGATTCCTTTAAGCCACTTTGCCACCGAGGGTTGTATAAACCATCTTTCCATCGGTGTGGACACGGCTGATGGGTTTAACCACGATACACAACCCAACTTGTCTTGGGGGGGGGTTGACTCAGTAGCGTATATTGTTACGTTAGCATGCCATACAGTGTTCACATTTATGGAGTTTACAGTAAAACATTTCATACAAATAGTCTTGAAATGACTCTGACAAGTCAGTGCTTGTGGTGTGTGGCTGTACATCAAACGTTGGCCACTGTCACGCCTTTTTTGAAAATTGAAATTCCCGGCCAAAATAACACTGTTCCCAAGTGCTTAATGTAGTAATAATAATCAGAGCGTTTATAAGGCATACAATACTCAAAAGTGCTGATGTCTTAACCACTCTCTCCAATGAGTTTTGAGTGTTAAGTCCTCCTCTCCTGTACAGATATAATGCAAAATTTTGACAAAAGTGGGAGTTGGACCCAAACTCCAGAAATGGCCGTTCCCCTGTTTGACCAACCGTGCTTGCTGTGTTGTCATGGCAACCCATTACATCAGTGTCTTCGTTTTTAGGGCGTTCATTGCAGGTGGCACCTTAAAGAAGTGTTGCGATTGAGTTCTTTCACTGAGGCATGATTCAAGCTACAAAGCTCGAGTTACTTGCTGTTACTCCGACTCTGGCAAGCGTTGATTGTGCTATTTTTTTGTGGGATGTGAAAATGAACACATGCATACATGTACTTGTTTAAAACGAAGGGACTCAAGCCGTGAATTAAAATGGGACGCCGGTATCTGGATAACAAACCTGTCTTCTTGTCAGGATGCTGTACATGTCATTTTTGTCCTAATTCGAACAATTCTTGATTGAAAGACATATATTTGTCATGTGCAACATCTTTTGACAGTGATTGTGTTCATTTTTTTAATTTGCGTATTTCGATTTGCAAGAGTTAACATGTCCCCACTGCAGCATCAGCATCTTGACATCATCTTGACAGCAGAAGCCTGACATCAAATCCGAATTTGCCTCAATCGCAAAAGACCTGGTCTGTGAGCAACAGAGAAACCACACCCGTTGCCGTGCTTGCCGAAACCTGGCTTTCCTTTTGAAAAACCCAATCCTTTCTTTGGTCTTGCAGCCCCACGAGACGCTGTTCCATTATCTAGACACCATGATAAGCGAAGGTCTACATGCCACACCGTACATCGTAGCATTGCACGTTGCTCTCAGGAACCAGGGAAGCGTTGTCACTCACGGTGAGCCCCAGAACTGCCTCACAGTCTTGGACATAGGTGGTTGAATGCCGACATGCTAAATACGTGCCTTGTTCACAACGCTCCTTCAAAGCAGAAGATTCTGCCTTACACATTTTCTCACCAAGCAAAACTTAGGCTGCATCCGAATCTGTTGTCTAGGGCTACGTCTAATTCTTTGCTCCATTGAAAATGTGCGGAAACGCGTAGACAATAGACCTAGCCGTAGCTATGGAAGTATTTATAACATGCACAGTATCTCACAGTAGCTGTCGTTCAAAGGTGCCGATATATTATCATTTTCGCTGCACATTGGGCTCACAACATCTAAACATTCTTTAGCCATCTCAGTTCCCTGGAGAGTATACTAGCCTGATGCTGTCATTTCTCTGCAAAAACGCAACGACCACATCTACCCTTACACGTGGGTACCTTTCACCCATTTACTCCCGGGTAGAGAAAGGCACGTAGGGTTGGAGTGACTTACCTAAGGTCATAACATGTAACCACCTTCTAGGATTCGAACCCAACCCTCTGATCAGACGTTACAAATCCTGACCACTAAGCCACTTGTCTCCTTTATTGGGCATCATTAAATTCCTGCAAAAAAATGGGGGGGGGCACAGGTGAGTACTTCGTTATTTTCAGAAAGTTACTGGAAATTAATGGAAATCTGAGTTTTGGGCCAATCAGAGTCCATGCTTAATTTTCTCTGTGATTGTCTTTTGTAGAGTACATCCTTGGAATAACAAAGCGAATGATTGAACTGGTATGTAGTCAGCATAAAATCCTTCTATTTGCTTTAAAACATCCACATGGGCCGCATCAAAGGAAGTAGCCCAAAAAAGGGCTTCTTTTGTCAATTCATCATCTTGAACACTGTCGGTATGGTTTTTGTTTATCAGTAAATCCTGGGTGACAACAGCACTGTTATTACAGCATCCAACTTATAACGTGAACAGACATAGACAGTTAGGCCTGTAGTCTTTATGTTCTTTGTTTTGATTTCTGATAATCCTGGTTCCTTGTTTAATCTAACGAGGGAATCCCTATTGATTGTGTTGTCTCATATCTAAAAGTCTTGTGCAACTGGGCAGCTGCCTTAGTATTACTGGTAGCTCCATGAAAATGATAACGACTGAAGACTTTGAGGTATTGCGAGATGTATGGCTTGCTCTTGACCTCTTGGTACACATGCGAAACCCTAAACCCTCATCTGTTTTGCCTCTTGATTGGGCAGGACATACCTGTGCGACCTCACTACTTCTGGCCTATGATGACAACGGAGGCGAACCGGGGGAACAGTGAAGGTGGGGCCATTGCTTATTTCAGACTACATCAGCAATTATGTAGTTCATTTGAATTCCTTCTCAGGAGTCCCAGTCTCCATCTTCAATTGACTGTGAATCACAAAATATATCTGTTCCAGTACATTTATTTCTTGGGCTCAGTTACTCAGTTTTTATCACTTGAAGACTCACAACTACATGTACCTCTGAGCTTGTACTGGTAGAGCGATTTGAGTGTCCCTGTCAACCTCTCAGTATGAGTCCTGCCTACCATTGAAACACTCGTGTTGTTTAACAGTTAGTTTCAACCTACGCATAGCCAAGCATCACTCGCTAGCTCGGCTAAAATCTCCTTCGCTTGTCGGAGTTTGTGATGGGAACCAGTGAACACCACATCAGAAATGAAACTGACGATTGTTTGTTACCAGGTGTGCTGCAACTTGCAAAAGCCATGGCCGACATGGGTATACAGTTGAATATGGAGACCTACTCTAAGTACCTGATTCCTGCCGTTGGTGACAAGGCTGAGGTGGTGTTAGCCAGACTCAAGGTAGGTGCGAGTGTTTACAAGGGCTGTTATTCTCTTTTCTGCCCCCCAGGGGAGGGGGGAATGTTGTGGAAAGGCCATTCCTGCTGCTGAATTAAATAATGTCTCACTTTTCTTGTGGTTTGTGCAAGTTGTCAACAATTGTTTAGAGTTTTTCACAATTTTCCAATATTTGTTACATTTTTTTACAAATAATTTGCTTTTTGAATCTTTTAAATCTGCTGGAAACAAGCCTCTATAGTGCAATTTTTCTCATTAAAAACAAAGGAAAATTCTCTTCCTGTTAATGAATTTTGCCTTCGAATATTGACATTAAGAAATAAATTTCGAATATGCGATACTTGATCGAGTATTTGGATATTTGAATATTCGGCACAGCCCGTTGAGACCATCTCACGACTGTTTGCAAGACCAGACACAAGGCCAGTCACATGTAACAGGGTGATCAAGACAAAGGAATACTTCTGTTGCAGTTCATTTGACTTGAATTCAGACTAGCTTTCTTGTGTGGGTCTTGTGGTGATCTACAGAGGTCTCCACTCCAGCGCTGGTAGCCAGCAAATATTAGATGTAATGTAATTGTACATGTGTGCATTTGCTGTTGATTACCCTCTGAAGGATCTTGGCATGTCAGTGGACAAGCAAGTTATTGCTGCTCTGTGCAGGCATGAAGTCTCCAAAAACAGACTAGACATCGTAGTTCAGTTCTGTGAGTAGATTATCTTCATCAGAAATTAGGAAGTCGGTGTTAGAATATCGGTAAAAACCAAAATTCTCTTGACAAAAATGGACAAGATAATGTGTACAAACTATTAACCATATCCTGCCGGGGAGCCAGTTTTCGGGTACCTTGGGTTTGTACGTATAACCGGGTGCTCGAAATCGGACAAAAGAGCTTGGGCCTTATAACGAAAGACCGTACTCGGAACAAAAGACAGAGCTGCTGGGAATTGCCAACATATTTTCAGTCGTCAATAGCGGAGGAAATCCATCATTGTTTTGAAAGATTGTACCACTATTTGTGGCATTCAGTGCGAGTGAATTACCACCGGGGACAATAGCATCCCAGCATTCCAGAGATTAGCGATACAATACCACTACACGCTAATCTTGCCCGTGTTGAAAAGATGCCAGAAGCGCACTGTGCCAGTTTCGGGAACAAAAGAAATTTATGCAACACCACACAATCTGGGCTCTTTTTACAAAGCGGCAGGCCTGGCTGAAATATTCTGGCATCAATAGATGTTGTCTGTCAGATTATAGTAGCCACCAGACAGTCGCTCCATGGGGTATAGGCATTCAGGAAAAAAGAAAAGAGTTTTTGCAGATGTTTGAAAACTGCCGATATTGAAAAATTGCTCGTATGTAGGCACTGCATTTTTAAAAGCACCCAGCGGGAAATGGTTATGGTAATTTTGCTTTACCAAATGCACTAGAAGCTGTAGTGTGGTGTGAATATGTATGCCTCTAGAGATTGTCAAATGGAGAGACCAGTGTCTGTCAAAAATCTGAAGTGAAACTTTGGCCTTAAAATTGGATAGTAAATGCTCAAATACTGAGGGTGCTGTGCGTAGACATTGAGGGATTGAAAACAATTCAGAATGTAGTAAAGTTACTGATTTGGAAACTTAGAGGTAATCCATTTTTCTAGCAGGTGAGATGGCATAAGCTTCTTAAGTGGTTAGGCTTATAACTGGTCACATCGGTGAAAGAAAATTTATATAATGCCTGGAAACCTTGCCTGGAAAGGCTTTTGTCAATTTCAGCTATTGTTTAATTGGCGTTTTAAAATCTTTTAACCAGTGGACAGCTATCCCGACTTGGTGGAGGTATCACTCTTCAGGACTGCTCTCATAAACTCCTTTCACAGGTAACGTCGCTTTCCCATCCAACTCAATCTGAGCCTGGCCATCCATATCACTCTGTTTGGAGTCCTTTCCCATGTCCAGCGTTCATAGTCTTTTAATACTTTCAAGTGAAATGTCACCAAAATGTCACCATCTTCAAAAAGTGCCTTTAGATTCTCTCCTGCCGTCAGATTGTAGACAAGCCCAGTTTGGTTTTGTACCGTAAACCCTGTTGCAAGTTCCAATCCCTCTGTAATCAGTTTCTCTGTTCAACCTGACATTGCTTTCAAGCAGTGCAAGAGTCTTGTCAGTTACAAGCCTGTTCAAAACTGCTCAACACTATTAAAACAGATGAACAACAACAGGGGAATGCCTTGGTTACCTTTGATGAGTTGACTTAGGACTAAGTGATTGACTTTTGTTGTGACTTGTGACTTTCTCAATTTCAACTCTGATTTCGAGTCATTTTCCAGTCTCAATTTGTTGAATTAAGGACCTGCAGATCATCACAAAGGTCACCCATCGTAGAGTGACCTTTACAGAGACCAACTAAGTCTTGCAAAGCATTCAGTCTGCTCTCAGTCTTCTCGAGGTTAGGTCGCTGCCAATAATTGTGTATTAATAAGTTTGTGAGAGATGTGATGGTATGTTGCCAACACTTTAAACCCTCCAGGATTTTCCGAGTGGTTCTTCTCAAGTCTCACCGTGTTTGTTGTTTCTTCTGTCACAGATTCCCTCAGGTGGAGCCACTCGTGACCCTGCTGACCAATATGTGGACGCAGTTCAAGGAAGACCAGAACTTGGAGGTCAACAAACAAGGTGATGCTTTGTCCTCGGTGGTCATTGTTTCAAATTGTCAAATGCAAAAGATTGGGAGTCTAAGTTATGTCGTCTTCCGCGACGCTTGATATAACATTTTGAGAGCCCCTTTTTGACCCTGGTTTTTTTGTAGACTACATTGGCGGAGTCTTGTACGACATGGTGAGAGCCATCCCTGACAGCAAGGCTGTCAGCCTCAAACCTCACCTGCAGCTACTCTTCGACAAGCTTGCCGACCAGGTGAGTTTGTGTGGCTAGCTGTACACACGCAAAGATCCCAACACTGTTGTCCTCAAGCAATAAGTATTGCATAAGTATTGTTATTCAAATTCTCACTTGAACCGTTTCTATGGATTCATATCAGCCCAAACTGCCAAGACTACACAGAATTGTTAAGGTCATCAGCAGATCTTTGTTTGTTAACCTTGTGTCCATTTTAGGGGATCCACATAGCCATGCAGCGTTTCCGAGGTATCCGCAATGTCCTGGACGAGATCAAGCTGATGATGGTCAAGCCCAATGCCTACCGATTGCTTGACCCTGCAGAGGTCAACGCCAACCCCATGGGCAACATCGACCTCCTGGCCAACAGTGTGAGCTCGACTGAACTCACCACAGAAATCAGTTCAAGTTTTGGTTGGGTGTTTGGGAGATCTTATGGAGAAGTTAACCGAAGTACAATTAAAACTCACAACCTTCAGAACACCATTTTGGCACTCCATCAGCTGGGCTCTTTATCCCAGTGTGAATTTTGGGAAGAAAATTTCCTCACCAGAAGCTCATGATACCCAAATTTCTCGTATTGGGGATTATCAATGAAACAAGCACTTTTACATGTACAAAGCATCATGGTTGTCATTGAGTAGTTTTCCATGAGTACAAGCACTTTGCTGTGATTGTGAGTATGAGTTTTTATTGTGAGTACAATTATGAGTACCTTTCCATGAGTATGGATATGAGCACCAGTATGGACAAGAGTAGCGAGTTCAATCCCTTTGCTGTGATTGTGAGTGTGAGTTTTTATTGTGAGTACAAATATGAGTACCTTTCCATGAGTATGGATATGAGCACCAGTATGGACAAACGAGATACGAGTTCAAGTACTTCAACATGGCAAAGCATAGCTATTAATTGCAGCAATAGCAGTTAACAACACTTTGTGACTTTTGTATTACAAAATCCTGGAAAGTGCACCTATTTATGGCTCTGTAGCGTAGAACCCTGAAGAAAAGGCAATGGAGAATTCCCAGTATAACTTTAGAAGTTTGGAAGAAAACCTGTAGAATCGGCTAGGGACCGTAAACAAGCCCATCAAGACTTGGGCCTGCGTGAGATTTGAACCCAGATCACAGAGATGGAAGACAAGGAATACACCACTGCACCAACTGGACTCCCAGTGCCCGAGGAGTTGACCATTTCATCCTCCACTCTGTCAAATTTTTCCTTCTTGACATCATCTGCTCTCCTTCTAACTCTCCTCTGCCTTCAGGACATCTCCGTGGACCAGCTGGAGGCACACCTGACGGAGCTGAAGGAGAAAGGCGCCAACTGCCGAGGGATCTTGAGACGCCTCATCTTATACCACACCGCGAATAACGTAAGATGCAAGTATTGGTGGCGATTTCAGTAGTTCACTGATGCCATGTTTCTGGATGATTTTTTTTTTTTCATTCAGAATGTTTGGACCATATGTGCTTGGAATTATCCCACCAGGTCCTCATAATGATGAAAAATGTGTATATTGGTGCATGTTTTACTTGTTTACAAGCAAAAGGATGTTTCCCTGTCCTCGGTGGTGAGTCTTTTATCCTCGACCGTAAAGTCTTGTGCTTTGTCTATGGGAGATTCTTATATTGCAGGAATAATAGGCAAGACAATGCCCTCTGCTCGGAGGTGTAGCAAAACACGACTGATTCCCTGCTGTAGGCGTACATGCATTACATTCCAGTGTGCCATTTCAGTATTTTGAAAAGATGAGAGCAGAGTGTGCACGTGTGAGTCTGCATTTGGTCGCGCTCGTAAGGCAGAACTTGTGCACTCCATTTTGGGCATGCGCTGGTGGAATGTCGAACTGGTTCACTGAGAACAAGGGCACAGTTGGACAACAAGAGATTTATTCCTGGCTTTGAAAATTGAATCTTTTCTTGAAAACAGTCTTCTAATAAGTATGTGTGAAGACTAGGCCAAATTGTTTCACCATGCCAAGGGAAAGAAAGCCTTGGCCTTTGAAGTATAGTAAATTTGACCATGTGCTATCAGGAGTCTTAGAAAAACTTCATCTTTTGTCTCTGAACTTTTACCCCTCCCCTTCATTTATTTCTCTCTGTGATTATTCTTGGCATCACAGAATTACCAGCGATCCGTTGAGTTGATTGAAGAGTTCAAAGCCAGGGGCTACGAGTTGACGGGAGCAATCTATGCTTCCTTGATGAGCGTCTGCTCCAATCACCAACGTTATGACGAAGCTTTTCAATTCAAAAAGGAATTGTGAGTCAAATTGGGTGATGCTTAGGGTTGTGCCAAGTATCCGAATATTCAATCAATTATCAAATATTCGAATATTGTTTTCTGAATTTGAATATTCGAATGCAAAATTCATGAAAAGGAAGGGAGAATTTTCTTTTGTTTTAAGTGAGAAAAGTTGCACTTTGGAGGCTTGTTTCAAGCAGATTCAAATGAAAAGCGACAGAAATCTTACAGCAATTCAAAAAGTAAATTATTCATTAAAAAATGTAAAAAGAACAGAAACTTTCTGCTAACTCATGGCTCTAGATACCGGTGCTCCTAGACATGAGAAGCTGTTATAGCGATTGTAATGTACATGTACAATTGTGTGTGCTACTGCAACTGTTTTTGTATATGGTTTGTTTGTCAACAATCTGCCGGTCGGTACGACCGAATATTCAGATATTCGAATGAATTGAAGGTTGAAATTTGTGTATTGAATTATTCGCATAGACTTACCCAGTGATGTTTGAATTTTGTTGTTGTTGATGTAAACCCATAGTAACTAGCAGGGGTCGGTTTATAGTTAATTTCGCTTCTCTTCTTCCCCACATCAAACAGAGGGAATTTCTGACCTAACCAAACCAAACGAGGTACAAGCTGTCTGAGTTTCACTGAGTGTAATGCGCACCGACCTGTATTACCCCATCATTGGCAGAGAATATTGCGCATCTTCAGTTAGGTGTCTGGTATGTATGCCAGACTGTACATGCACCAAATACTTAGTGTGGCCCCGCACATTCCTGGCGATTTCCCACCAAAGGACAGGCATGGCTGTGTAAAAATATGCCATCTCCTTGTCTCACACAGAGCAGGTACAGGCCTTTAACCCCAGCTCTTCCCCCAAAACCTCCCAAATTTGGAGGTTTTGATGACAAAGTAGCCTTTTTGGGGAATGAGGAGATTATGTAAGAATAAGAAATACATGTATATGGATTCTTTGCAGAGAGCAAGCTGACCCGCTCTTCAGGCTGGATATGTCCAAGTACAGACCACTCATCTGTCATCTAGCCAAGAGCAATAAAATGGAAGGTAGCTTGGCATTTTCTTTTTTGAGTCAAATGGCCATTCGTGACTTCGTTTTGTGAGCACTGTTCAAGAGACGTGGACAGAAACTTAGAATGAACCAAATTGAACAAGTGGTTTTTGGAAAGAGGTTTAAGAGACAGGGTTTGATGGTTTGCACAGTGGGAAAAGTAGCAAGTGGGTCATTCGTTAAATTTGGGGTCTTGTCCTTGTTACATCTGGCGTGTGATTTTATAAGTTGAGAATGCATTCTTTTATTTCCAAGAGTGATTAGAATAGTGCACATTCCCTGCCAAACAAAAACAAAAGTCAAGTTCAGTGATATATCCCATATCAAATTACACAGGTCAGGTGTAACAGGGACAGCAAAAAATGTGACACAGTGGATCCCAAATTTATAGAATGACCCAGATGGAGGGTTTACTGGAACATTACAGAAATGATGAACCTCTCTGAGAAGAGCCTGTGAAATGCTATGGAGTGTAGATTGTTCTCAGAACCCTGCCAATCTTAAAATAAGATTTGTCAGTGTGTTTATCTGAATGACAGGCAAAGCTGTGGTGAAGTCTGTTATGAATTGATCGTAAGTTACAGGAGGTGATCATGGCAAACAGGAATGCCTCGGCCACATTTCATCTGAGTAGTGTGACGGACTCGGCGGGCAATAACTGGGTTCAAATGGCTGGCTTAAGCTGTCAGATTATGGAGGACTCTATATCGTAGCCGATCTTGGATAAGACAGCAAATTGAACCAATTGCAATAATCAGGTCTTTATGTTAATGATTCACTGATTGGCCAATATCTGTTGCACTAAATTATTTACCATATTTCAGCAACAAATTCTGAAACATGTACATGCCAAAGAATTTTAGACATAGACAATATTGAGCCAACTTCAAGCAGGCTGATCGTTTTAAGACCCGTTTAACACTTAAAGACCACTTCTCTGCAATGGTTCAACTTATAGACCAACTAAAAAGAAGCCCTGAGACTTAACCATGCGCAGACAGCTTTAAGACCAGTTGTTGCAATCCACACTAGATGCTCTGGCCCTTGTTGAAGAGATGAAAAAACGGGATATTGGAACGGACCGGCAGGAAAAGCAGTTGTTCCACCTGCTGAACGAGCTGGCCCAGGAGGGCCTGACTGGACAGACGCAGCAGATCTTCGACAAGCTGGTCTCCCTGGGTCTCATCCGGGTCAACAGTAACATCCTGGGACCCGTCGTCATGGCCCACATTGTCAGGTTAGTCCACAGTTTGCTGGGTTTACAGGACGGCACTTTAACTCTAACCCCCAAGGTGCATCTACACAGTAAATGGGGAATCTTATTGCCTGGAACGTGTTTCTGGTTAAGCTGTTCTTTTCGTCAGCTGAGGCTCCCTCTTCCGAATGTGTCAAGGTTTGAGCCTTGTTTCTAAGTCTAGCTCTCTGCCCTTTGCAAACACACAGGCACGTGCTTATGACGGAGTTAGTCGTAAGTTAGCCAGTGTTGTAGTCGAGACCATCACAAGACCAGACTCAAGATCAGACATGAAACCATGCACAAAACCAGTCGTAAGAAACAAAGTGAAGATTGACAAAGGAATGATTTTGTCACAGTTCATTTTTCACAGCCTGTTCCTTGAATCCAGGCCAGAGAATCTTGTTTGTCTCGTGATTGTCTCGTTGGGTCTTGTGATGGTCTGAAAGGTCTTGAATACAGCACTGGCTGTCAGACTAGATGCGCATTTCAGACACGGCCCATTACTCTGTTCAGTTTGGGTGGTACCCTGCTTGTTTAATTTTATTATTTAGTGCATGCATAGCATACAAAAGTTGTCACAGCTTTTATGTCCAGATTTAATGCACATTTATACTGATATCTGCTTCAGTAATGAACGAGAGATTTGCCTTGGGCAGAATGTTTATGGTAACACCACGAGTGTGAGATCTGAAGTTGAGTTCCAAAAGCGTTGCTGTGCTGAGACGTGAAATGAAAATGATTCTGTTTGCCGTTTGCCTTCTCCTGTCCCGTAAAGGAAAGACATAGCAGGAGCTCTGCAGTGCATCCAGGATTGCCAGACAAAATACGGGCTGATGCCACACTTCCACGAAATCTTGGTCAAGTTGGTGGAGGACGGCGACACGGAACAACTTCAGAAAGGTAAGAGTTTAGGATATTCGCATGCCCCCCTAACCCATGAAAATACAAGACTCCACTGCCATATTATATTTCATTTATTTTCATCTTTTACCTGTGCCTAGGTATGTGGTCTTTTCTCTTGCTTTCACAGTAATAATTTTTGCGTAGAAGTAGTTAGTAAAATTACGAATGGCTATCACTACAAATGAGAAGAACAAGGGAGCATCTAAAAAATTAGGCACGTTCCCGTTCCGTTTGACCATTCCCACTGGAACGCTGGTGTGCCATCAGAACCTTCCAGGCAGTGTTCCATTGGGAATGCACATTCCCAATGGAATGGTCCTGCAGTTACATTCGCAATCAAGAAGAAAGATTTCTGGCATTCATTTCCTTGACCCTGTTTTGAAGCACGGCAGCTGGAGCGTAGCATTTTGTGATTTACTCCTCATGAAGGTTACTTTTTCTCCTGTTTTTCTTTTCCATATTCACCATGACGTAGCTTACCATGCAATGACTTTAGAGTATATCAGGACACCGTTAATTTTCATGTGTTCATGTTAACGTCTGTACTTGCGAGTGTTTTATTCGTTGTCGCGTTTGCGTGATAGAGGGATTCATCATCGCAATGTTTCCACGCATAAGTATTCCATCATATCAGAAACAATTTTAAAACCTAACCTATAATTGAAGGGGTGCGGATGAGGTCTTCAAATATCATGGCAAAGGTTGGACGACATGACTAAGGCAATTAAGCTTGACGTTGGGATTGCAGCCTATAACCCAGTGATACACACGCCGACATAGACATGTACTCTGCATGTAGTGATTTTCACTTTTGTATTGCAGTTAAAACCAAAATTTCCATCATTGCATTTCCAATTTTTACCACATCACATTTCCATCTTCAGTTTACTTCCAATCTTTATTCAAAATTAGGCCTATCATAAAAGCAAAGTAGTTTACTCTGCTCGTTTGTCATGGCAAGCTCCGCTTTTGGACATTGGCTGAGCAAAGATTTGTACTTGGGCAATATGAAGCTACCCAAATGGAGACGTTCCGATTGGAACTCGTGTTCCCGTTGGACCGTTCTCACAAGGGAACACAGCATTCTGTGTGGAAAGTCGTGTTCCCAACGGAACGGCCGACCGTTCCGGAATGAGAACACAGCGTTCCAATGGGAACGTTCCAACCGCTCCGAATTTTGAGACGCTCCTTAACTTGCAGAGAGTGGAACGTTTCGGTGGAGTTCGGGCGGCCTGTTCTTGACACGGGTTTCTTGCTCTCGTGCTCGAACGGCGGGAACACGACTCAACAACACTGTTCTCGGAATAGGATCCCACACCACCGCCTCGTCAGGGTTTTACAGGAACACACGGAAAAACTCATGAGATTTTGATTTTTGAACAGCTGCAAAAAGTAGAGATGGCTTCCAAAGCCATAGACAATGGGAAGTTTTGCAAAATTAAAATTAATTTTTTTCTGTAACACAGAAATGAATGTTCCTGTTTATATAAAAAGAATTCAGCCCATCCAAACATTAACTCTTGAACAACGTAGCCTACATGCTGAATGTTGCTTGTCACTAACTACCAGCGATAACCGGTTGTTTGTTCCCAGCGTACGAGCGGCCGACCCATGAACAGCAAATCAAGCGGTTCGTGAACATACGAGAACAAGCTGCCCGAACTCAGCCATTATGTGGCCTTTCAAAATAAATCAAAATGTACTACTGCTAAAAATTTAAAAATTCAGATATTTCCCTCTTTCGCACAAATGAAGCAAATGTACAAATTGAAGCAAAGCGGTTGCCGACGCAGGGTGAATTTTTGTGCACGTTTTGGCCTTGCATAACAGAATGGTGGGCATTGTTGGCAGCAAGGAAAGGTCTCGTAGTGCCATAGTTTCGCTTTCAAGTGTTTCTGTTGCCCCCTAAGTAAGTCTCCTCATTCGGTTTCAGCCATGGATTTCACCAGCCATCACCACGGTGACATCAACATGCTGTACGACCTCATCTTTGCGTTCCTGTCCACGGGAAAGTTCAAAGAAGCAAAGAAGATCTTTGAGGTAATGGAAAGATCTGGAACATGACTCTAACAAAAGTCCAATATTGGTTTTGGCCATTTCATTTTTTCTGATTTTATTGACATTATTTGGCTTTTAGTATTATGGAGCGCCACTTTAATAGGCTGGTTCCTCACCCGGTATTTTCCTTTGTCAACCCCTAAAGTTCTACTGATTACAGCACGACCCCTTTTGGGAATGAAATGTACAGCATTCTGTTGGTAACAAATATTTTCCAAAAACGCTTCATATTTGCTTCAAATCTTGCTTCAGTTTCACTCAACTGACCACTTTTCATAGTTGGTTTACAGTTGACAGTATCTTCGTGCATTGGCATAGGATCAGCAGTTAGCAAGGGGTCATGTGGTAAAAATTGCATTACTTGTAATTTTGTTAAGCTTTGAGAAAATAGATACTTGGTTCTGTAGTTCGGGGGATCATGCATCTTTAGAATTCTATTGTACGATGGGTGCATGACTCATTCCTGGCCAAATAGAAAGAACCGTTACCTGGGGAAAAAGCCTGAATAAAACTTCAAATATTGACCTTCTCCTTGTCTCTCCCTCCCTAGACCCCCGGCATGGTGGCCAGAGATCGGCGGCTGCAGTGGTACGCTGAGCAGTGCATCAGCAAGAACCAGACCGAAGCCTTGGAGAACCTGGTTGCCATGACCAGGGATTTGTACGGATGTGATCGCGATAACATCCACTTTCAGTTACTGCAGCTCTACAGTACGCAGCTGAAATTGCTTTCCTGTCTTCTATGCATTTTCTTCTTTTTTTTTTCCAAGTTTTGTTCGTCTTAAAACTTGATAGTCATTTCATTTATTACCTTGTTCGATGTTGAAATACTTGCCTCAAATGATGAATTTTCAGAAGCTGTCTGGGAAGTTACAGCAGCGTTGCTGTTTTTGTAGAATGAGCCACTTTGATGTTTTAAATCATTTGTTCAAATGCTGGAGGCCATTCCAGAACACCAGTGCACACTAGGTTGGCTCCATCAGGGCAGTCCTAAGCTGACTCATTGACATTTAACATACTCAAACTAGTATCAGGACAAGTGTTTGTTCTTGAATGACCTTGCTTTTTTGGAAATGCCCAAGTCTCCTTCCAAAAAGTGTAGACTTCTGTTATGAGAAGAGCGGTACTCTCAGTATCAAGAGAGGAACTTCGTTTGGAGAGGTCGTTCCAAGCCAGTGCAGATTTTGAGTCTCTTTTTCATGATGTGGCAATTGCGTTTTTTTGTCTATGATTTTGGCTTTTTTTACTTGACTTTCTCTTCCGTCATCTCAGCGCGGCAGAAAGACCCTGACAAATGTCTTCAAGTGTGGACCACCATGCAAGACGAGGGAGTGGTACCAAAGGACCGGACACTGCGATATTTGGCCAACGTCCTGCGATCCTACAAACGGCCTGTTCCCTTTGAAGTGCCACAGATCACGTTAGATGAGGTAGGCATTGAAAAACTGGGGTTTGGGTTCTGAAATAGCCTACTCAATTCTTAGATGCCATCTTATAGAATTTTGGACTGAATTTAAAGATGCTAGAAAGTTGCCTGTGATTTGCACAGAAAGCTCTAAAATATCTTATTTAGTATTTGATTGCATGAGAGTTTCAATCTCATCAGCAAATGCCATTTGAGAGAAATCTAGAGGAAAATTGCTATCTGCCACGTTGGGCAGCCCTTATGTGATTTCGTTGATGTTAACAATGTCATACTGTTCATATGTATGCCTTCCAGTTGCCTGAAAGCAGTTCAGTTGATGAGGATCCTGTGTCGAATCTCCAGAATAGAATTATCGCCATAGCCAAATCTGGGGTGAGTAGATCACCACATGTAGTACAATAGGGGAAAAAAAGATGAAATCTTTGCATAATACGAAATACATTTGACTCAAAAATGACAGAATCAGTTTTTCAGGAAACCTTATTCATGAGGTCTTTATCAATTAATCTTCAGTTTTGAAGGTTGATGGCAGTGGAGTGCTTTTCAGGAAGCCACGTGGATTCATTACCAGAAATGCTAAAATTAAGTGCCATATCTGAGATGTGGCATCTCAGTGGCATGTATGAAGTTCAGGGCGTATCCACTCTGAGCCAATTCTTGTCAATCAGCAGACTGAAGGGTTGCAGCCATGTCCATGCTGCAAGTTGCCAGGCCCGTATTTCTTGGTAACCGTGGAAACTTCTCTCCTGCTGCAAGGAATGAATCCGCTGATAGTAATGCCAGCATAGTGTTTAACTTCTTGCTGCCGGGCGACCCGTTTTCGAGCACATAGGCTTTATACACGAAGCCGGGGAGCCCGAAACCGGGACAAAAGAGCTGGGCCTTGTAACAAAAGACCGTGCTCGGCACAAAAGACTGAGCTGGGCATTACCGACTTTTTTTACTCTCAGTAGTGGAGATAATCCAGCCTTGTTTTGAAACCGTATACCATCGTTTGGGGCATTTAGAGCAAGCGGATTACCACCGGGGACAAAAGCTCTCCACCACCGCAGCGATGAGCACCACTGCATGCTAATCTGGCCCCTATTGAAAAGAGGTCAGCAGTGCACTAAGCCAGGTTCGTGAACAAAAGAAAGTTATAACACCGCACAAATGGGCTCTGTTTACAAGGCTGCTGGCCTGGCTGAAATACTTGGTCGTCAATGAAGGTCACCTGTCAACTTAGAGTAGTGCCTAAAGATTACTTGGTGCAGCTCTAAACGACCGTT